>OX030948.1:21274366-21874366 GCA_943735915.1 Pherbina coryleti
CAAAATCAAAATCAAAATCAAAATCAAAATCAAAATCAAAATCAAAATCAAAATCAAAATCAAAATCAAAATCAAAATCAAACAAATCAAAATCAAAATCAAAATCAAAATCAAAATCAAAATCAAAATCAAATCAAAATCAAAATCAAAATCAAAATCAAAATCAAAATCAAAATCAAAATCAAAATCAAAATCAAATCAAAATCAAAATCAAAATCAAAATCAAAATCAAAATCAAATCAAAATCAAAATCAAAATCAAAATCAAAATCAAACAATCAAAATCAAATCAAAATCAAATCAAAATCAACATCAATCAAAATCAAAATCAAATCAAAATCAAAATCAAAATCAAATCAAATCAAAATCAAAATCAAAATCAAAATCAAAATCAAAATCAAATCAAAATCAAAATCAAAATCAAAATCAAAATCAAATCAAAATCAAAATCAAAACAAAATCAAAATCAAAATCAAAACAAATCAAAATCAAAATCAAAATCAAAATCAAAATCCAACAATCAAAATCAAATCAAAATCAAACAAATCAAAATCAAAATCAAAAAATCAAACAAAATCAAAATCAAAATCAAAATCAAAATCAAAATCAAAATCAAAATCAAAATCAAAATCAAAATCAAATCAAAATCAAAATCAAAATCAAAATCAAAATCAAAATCAAATCAAAATCAAAATCAAAATCAAAATCAAATCAAAATCAAAATCAAAATCAAAATCAAAATCAAAATCAAAATCAAAATCAAAATCAAAATCAAAATCAAAATCAAAATCAAAATCAAAATCAAAATCAAAATCAACATCAAAATCAAATCAAAATCAAAATCAAAATCAAAATCAAATCAAAATCAAAATCAAAATCAAAATCAAAATCAAAATCAAAATCAAAATCAAATCAAAATCAAAATCAAAATCAAAATCAAAATCAAAATCAAAATCAAAATCAAATCAAAATCAAAATCAAAATCAAATCAAAATCAAAATCAAAATCAAAATCAAAATCAAAATCAAAAATCAAAATCAAAATCAAAATCAAAATCAAAATCAAAATCAAAATCAAAATCAAAATCAAAATCAAAATCAAAATCAAAATCAAAATCAAAATCAAAATCAAAATCAAATCAAAATCAAAATCAAAATCAAATCAAAATCAAAATCAAAATCAAAATCAAAATCAAAATCAAAATCAAAATCAAAATCAAATCAAAATCAAAATCAAAATCAAAATCAAAATCAAAATCAAAATCAAAATCAAAATCAAATCAAAATCAAAATCAAAATCAAAATCAAAATCAAAATCAAAATCAAAATCAAATCAAAATCAAAATCAAAATCAAAATCAAACAAATCAAAATCAAAATCAAAATCAAATCAAAATCAAAATCAAAATCAAAATCAAAATCAAAATCAAAATCAAAATCAAAATCAAAATCAAAATCAAAATCAAAATCAAAATCAAAATCAAAATCAAAATCAAAATCAAAATCAAAATCAAAATCAAAATCAAAATCAAAATCAAATCAAAATCAAAATCAAAATCAAAATCAAAATCAAAATCAAAATCAAAATCAAAATCAAAATCAAAATCAAAATCAAAATCAAAATCAAAATCAAAATCAAAATCAAAATCAAAATCAAAATCAAAATCAAAATCAAAATCAAAATCAAAATCAAATCAAAATCAAAATCAAAATCAAAATCAAAATCAAAATCAAAATCAAAATCAAAATCAAAATCAAAATCAAAATCAAAATCAAAATCAAAATCAAAATCAAAATCAAAATCAAAATCAAAATCAAAATCAAAATCAAAATCAAAATCAAAATCAAAATCAAAATCAAAATCAAAATCAAAATCAAAATCAAAATCAAAATCAAAATCAAAATCAAAATCAAAATCAAAATCAAAATCAAAATCAAAATCAAAATCAAAATCAAAATCAAAATCAAAATCAAAATCAAAATCAAAATCAAAATCAAAATCAAAATCAAAATCAAAATCAAAATCAAAATCAAAATCAAAATCAAAATCAAAATCAAAATCAAAATCAAAATCAAAATCAAAATCAAAATCAAAATCAAAATCAAAATAAAAATTAAAATCAAAATCAAAATCAAAATCAAAATCAAAATCAAAATCAAAATCAAAATCAAAATCAAAATCAAAATCAAAATCAAAATCAAAATCAAAATCAAAATCAAAATCAAAATCAAAATCAAAATCAAAATCAAAATAAAAATCAATCAAAATCAATATCAAAATCAAAATCAAAATCAACTTCGTGTAAAAGTGCAAGGATTTTGTGTCTCATTGAAAAAAATTGAAAAAAATTACTTTACTTAACTAAAAAACTAAAGTTCATTTGTCAGTCGTTTACTTTTGACGCGTCAGCAGTTCAGTTTTCGTAAAAACTTTTAATAATTTTTGCTGAACTGCTGCATGCAATACTTTGTCGCTGATCTCTTAAGCTGCATGCGTTGCAGTCACCAAATCATTGGAATTGCGTTGCTTTTTCTTATTCTCTAGTACTTTTGTTTTTTTTTTGGGTTCCACCCATCTTCAATTTAATTTAGCAGTGTTGTCATGAATAAATGTCAACCCGGTTTTTTTACTGTTTCAATTAAATTTGCTGCTGCATTTCATATTTTTCATATTTTTGTTAGTTCGCTTTTTTGTTTCTTTGTTGCTTCTTAGTGCCTAAGTTTGCCCGGCCCCTCATCATAACAGTCGTCATTGCATAAAATTTCTTAAAGTTTTTAATACAATACAGCTCGCAGTGACACATTTTCTTTCGGATCAATCTTGGTCATTTTTTTCGTTTCCTTCTACCCCTCTATCCTTCCTTCTATATGTTACTTAGCTTTGCTTATTTCTGGTCTTACTCTAATTTTGTGCGAACATAAATCATAAGGTTGCTTCGTCGTTGTGACTTCGTTTTGTTTCGGTGCGCTCCAAATGTTGAAATAAGCTTTATCCTGACTGCAACCCTGATTCCGTTCCAACATTACTGCCACTCGTCGTGCTGACGTTTTTACGGCTTGTCCTTATTCGCAATGGATTTGGATTCCTTGCCGCGTAGGAAAGCGATTATGTTAGTTTATGCAAAATGAGGCAAATACATTAAAGTTGGCACAGTAACAAAAAAAAAAAAAAATAAATCTAAGAAGGAATGAAAATATCAGTAAAAGCAAGCGAATAGAATTTACAGCAGCAAAAAAATACTAGCTGCAAAGTGAAAATCTAGCTGATAGTCTGATTTTGTTTGCTTTCTTGTGACATTTAAGAACATCCTTAGTTTTTCTGTGTTTTATGTAGTTGTTGTTATTGTTGTTGCTTTTGTCGTCCTCATTTTATTTCAACGAGCAAAGTGAGTGCGCTCTTTAAGTACAATTTTCTTGTTGCATTTTTCTTTGCCGCTGCTGTTGCTGCTGCTGCTGTCATGCCTTTCCTTCCTTCCATTTTTTTTGTGGTGCTGCAAAATCTTGCTGCATCCTTGTGTGGTCCTTGCTGCTTTGCATGTTATTACCTTGTTGTATTACGTATTTGTTGCTGTGATTGTGTTTTTTGTTTTTTTTTTTTTTTTGTTTTCTTCGCAACTACCTTTATTTTAGCAGTCTATGAATTTTCCATTAAGTCAGCAGCTCACATTGGTGGGTGTGTCGGCGGGTGTAGAGTTGGTGTTGCATAAATGCACAATTTGTACAGAATTTTTAAGTTTTCATTTTCTTAGTTTTCTTCTATTTTCTTCTGTTTTCTTTATGATCTTCCATTAATATTCTTTTCTTAAAAGTTTTGCTGGCATTGCACTTTTTAAGCCAGATTAGTTCTAATGAAGCTTTTGTGGTGTTCGCTGCTAATTTGTTTTTTCGTCTTTTAAAACTTTCGATACTTTATTTGTAATGACTTTGTAGTGAGAAGATAATTGAACAAGAAAACTTTTTCAAGGCTCATGTGAAGTTTTTTAAGAAAATGGTTTTTCGAAATATAGGGAGCTTTTTTAAATATAAGCCAACAAAAAAGATTTATGAAAACATAATGAAAGATGTCTTACAATAAGAAGTAAAGGGAAAAAAATCAATTGTTTTATAATAAGCTGTGTTCAAAAGCTGTGATAAATAAAATTTTGAACTTTTGAGTTTTAAAATAAAAAGTTGCTGAGAGAAGCTCATGTAAAGGTTTCTCAAAACCTTTAAACAAAATTTTAAAAAGATTTTTAAAGAAAGTTTATTTTTTTTAATTTTATTTAAATTTTAAAATTTCACAAATTTTTTTAAAATATTTAAAAAATAAGCTTATTTATATAAATAGCTTTAATAAAATGTTTGTAAAAATAAAATTTATTATTTTTAATATTTCATTTGTTTTTAATATTTCATTTCAAAAGAGCTTTCTGAAGACTTAATTTTAATTTACTTTTTTATTTATATTAGATTTTTCAAAACTTCAAAAAAGATTTAAAAAGTTATTTAAGAAAACTTTAATTCCGAGACAAAAAAAGACATTTGCTAGCATTTTAAATAAAATTATTTTAAAAATTAATGTCAATTAAGCTTTAAAAAAGGTTTTTTAACAAATTGTGCAAAATGATCAGTTCAAAGTAGGGAAAATGGGAACGGTTGAAACGGGCGACGGTTGAAACAAACCTAATATCAGTGTATCTACAAAATTATGTTAAAAAGGAATGAAAATTAAGCTTTAAAAATACTTTTTAATAATTTGTACAGAACGATCAGTTATAAGTAGGGTAGACTGGGTGCGAAACTGGGTTGAAACGGGGGACGGTTGAAACAAAGCTAGTATCTCTACACCATGCGTGATGAGGTTGGTGGTTCAAAGAGAGAACGAAGTGGGAGAGAAGTCCAAACACGAATTTTCGTCTTGTGTCGCTCTTTGCTCGCTGTGTTTGTGTATTGGAGGCACCATTGTGTTTTTTGACGGAAAAGTAAGGATTTTTTTGTTCGTATATTTTTGCAATTATTATGGTTTTATTAAAGTTAGAGTATTAATAGTTCTGTATCGTTTTAATTGAAGTTCGTAGAATATGGCTGTGTGATTAGTTTTTATCCAAATTTATTATCATACTTACTGTGAGCCGTTTTATACCTAGACTGGTAGTTGGGGACAGTTAAAACAATGTTAGCTGGAGTGCTAAAATGTAGTTTATAATTAATGCTGTTGAATTTTGAGAAATATAATAGCAAGTAGTACACAAACATTAAAAAAAATAGTCGTCACCAATATCTGATTATTATATAATTTAATTTGTGCTTAATATAAACCTTTGAAAGCTTTGAATTAAAAATAAGTATCGTAAACGACTTGGGTATTAATAAAAAGATGTTTGTCATATTCAACTGTAAATAAATATCTATTGATATTCAACTGTGCCATTACGAGTCCTAAAATGCTATTCAACGATGAATAAAATGTGTTAATTTATCATATTTTGTATTTTTTGCATGTATTTCAATAGACCCCAGGTACTGTTTCAACCGATCCTGGTATGGTGTCGATTGAAACATACGAAATTATTTTGTTTATAGTTTGATTTATTGATTAAAACACAATACAATTGTATTATTTACAAGTGTTTCAATTGAACCCAGGCACTGTTTCAACCGACCCTGGCATGGGGACCGTTGAGACAAACTCATTTTTTTTTGTTTATAATTTGATTTAACACATAAAATACATTACAGTGATCTCAAATAACATTGCTTATTAGTAGACAGATATATGATATTTTATTTAATTTACTTCCGCCATCGGTCGCTTAACTAATCCCGATGCAATCAACGATAAGCCTTTAAATGTTTCAACCGTACCCAGCCTACCCTAACGCAGGCAATTTTGTCTAAAAAAACCCTCTATAAACACTTTCCGAGAAGCTTTTTAACGTAAAATTGCAAATAGCTTAAACTTCTTTTTATAAAATTTGGAAAATATCCTGCAAATATTTTCTGAGTACCTCAAAAAATGAAATTATGACTATAAAAAGAGTATTTCTTGTGCGTGTTTAATGAGCAAGCAATAAAAAGATCCTAAAGGAGTCTTTGATGTGATTGTAAAATGATTGCTCAGAAATAAGACTCTAAAAAGAGTACTTTCTATGCAGGTTTTATGAGTACACAATAAAAGGACTCCAAAAGGAGTCTTTGGTATAATTCTAAAATGATAACTCAGAAATAAGACTCTAAAAAGAGAATTTTTCATACATGTCTTATGAGTACACAATTAAAAGAGCCCTAAAGGAGTTTTTGATATGATTGTAAAATGACTGCTCAGAAATATGACTCTTAAAAGAGTCAATATTATGTTTGCTTTATGAATTCTCATAAAAATAATTCATTAAAAAGTCCTTAATAAGACGGTATTATGATTGTTCATAACAAATACTTACAAAATATTGCATGATATATGCGTAATTATAAAAAGGTCTCATAAAAGAGTCTTAAATACGAGTGTTTTATATCGAACTCAACAATTAGGTTCTCAGAGGACGACAAAAAAAAAAAGATACAGTAGTTTCGACTATGTCGTAACACAAGACGTAGAATTATTCAATTCGCTTTTGATGACATCTTTTTTAAAAAATATTTAGCAAAATATTTATTCCATACACCTGAGCATATGACCATTAAAAGAGTGCCGGAGAGGGTTAATATGTATCACCGACCCCCATTACATTTGCAAAAGGAACATTTTTACCTTTGACACCTATTCCCTCTGACCTTTCCTTAGGGGGCTCCCATACAAATTTTATGGTTTACGGAGAGGGTTAATATGTATGACCAGCCCCCATTACTTTTGCAAAAGGAACATTTTTGCTTTTGACACCTATTCCCGCCGACCACTCCTTAGGGGGGCTCCCATAGCAATTCTATGGTTTTTGTATCTTTATTCCATACACCTGAGCATATGACCTTTAAGAGAGTGCCGGAAAAGGTTAATATGTATATCTGAACCCCATTACTTTTGCAAAAGAAATATTTTTGCCTTTGACACCTATTCCCTCAAACCACTCCTTAGGGGGGCTCCCATACAAATTTTATGGTTTTTGTTTACATATTTATTCCATGCACCTGAGCATATGACCTTTAAGAGAGTGCCGCAGAGGGTTAATATGTATCACCGACCCCCATTACTTTTGCAAAAGGAACATGTTTGCCTTTGACACCTAGTATATTATTTTTTCAATTATAAAATATATTGTGGCGTCCGTGGCGTAGTTGGTTAAAGTGCGTGGCCGCTATGTCAAAGAACTTTGGAAACCCAAGCAGCGGCAGAAAATTATTTGAATTAAAATAATTTTTCTGTACGGCCGCCACCTCTCTGCAGACAATGGCAAACCTCAGAGTCAAAATGCCATGTAAAGCTTCTTGAGAACGAGAACTTTCCGTTCATCGCCGTTCGGAGTCGGCGTTAAACATGTAGGTCCGGTTCTCGGTCAATTGTGTACAAACTTAATAACACGCACAACACAATTGATCATAAGAAGCTAGGTCAAAGTCCTTTCAGGGGCTGAAATGGCCAGTTATTTATTTATTATATATTTATTATAAAATATTTTAAATACATTTTAATCTAAATTATATTTCAACCTAAATGGATCATTGTTACTTCAATGAGTTCTGAAAGAGTCTTCATTATAAGTCTTTAAAGTTTCCATTACAAGATTCTTAAAAGAGTATTAAATATGGCTATTAGAAGAGTCTTAATCTTGAGTCCAAAAGACTAATTTATATGAGTTCTAAAATAATATTTGTTATGAGTATGAAAATAGTCTTTATTATGAGTCTTAAAAGAGTATTAAGTATTAGTCTTAAAAAAGACTAATTTATATGAGTTCTAAAAGATCCTTTCTTATGACTCTTTAAAGAGTCTTTATTATGAGTCTTAAAGTAGTAATAAATATGAGTCTTAATTTTGAGTCCAAATTGAGACATAAAGCAGTCATTATTATGAATCATATTTTGAAGCCCATAACCTAGGAAAATTTACTAAAAAAAATTTTTTTTTATCGCATTATGACGATAAAAACCCATTTATATAAATCTTAAAAAAGTCTTTTAAGAGTCATAATGTTTGCTGGGTATGTTTAATTTTTTTTTTGTTTTTAGAAGGTCATTGTTATGAACGCTTTAAGATATGTTGAAAATTATTAAATTTTAATATAACCTTTCATTATTTATATTGAAAACAATTTTGAGCTTTAGGCCAAGTATATTGACAACAAGGCTCTGTAAAGAGCAAATCCCACAGCGGACTAGAGAAGATGTTGGCAGTATAAGTAGAACCTAAGTAGCTTGAGTGGATCACAGTGAAATGTCATGCAAAGACTACCGATGAGTTGGTGTAGCGGCCAACGAAACAGTCTGTCCAGTCTGCTGTATGATTTGCTCTATACAGAGCCATTGTTGCTGTTGTTGTTGGTTGTTGCCTTCATTGTCTTCATGTTGTCTTGTTGTCAACATACTTGGCCTAAAGCTCAAAATTGTTTTCAATATATATGTTGAAAATTTATAATAATAATAGAAAAAAATTTTTTTTTAAAATATTATATCTATGTATATCTATATATATAAAAAAGGAGTTTATGTTTGTAAGGCCGCAATAGACTCCTAAACTACTCATCCGATTAGCATGAAAATTTGTGTATAGAAGTTTTTTGGTACGGTGCGTGTTTGTGGGCTATCAATTTTGATCCACCTTGAACACCAGAGGGCGCTGTAGTACAAATTTTTTACAAAACTGCCTAAAACTCATAAACTGCTAATGCGATTAGAATGAAAAGTGGTATACAGTGGGTTTAATATACGTTGAGTGTTTTGCTGCTATCGGTTTTGACCTATCTTGAACACCAGAGGGCGCTATAGTACAAATTTTTTACAAAACCACCTAAAACTCCCAAACCGCTAATGCGATTAGAATAAAAGTTGGTATGTAGTAGTTTTCAGGTACGATGAGTTTTTTAGCACTATCTTCTTTGACCCACCTTGGACACCAGATGGTGCTGTAGTACAAATTTTTTACAAAACTGCCTAAAACTCATAAACTGCTAATGCGATTAGAATGAAAAGTGGTATACAGTGAGTTTCATGTACGTTGAGTGTTCTGCTGCTATCGTTTTTGACCTATCTTCAACACCAGAGGTCGCTATAGTACAAATTTTTTACAAAACCACCTAAAACTCCCAAACCGCTAATGCGATTAGATTAAAAATTGGTATATAGTAGTTTTTAGGCACGATTATATTTTTGAATCTTCTTTGAACCACCTTGGACACCAGATGGTGCCGTAGTACAAATTTTTTACAAAATCGCATATTTTTAGTTGTTTTCTTAGGTTACATATTCAGATATTTACAAAATATTAAATATTTTTTAAATTTAGTAAAATTAAAAAAATTTCCGTTATTTTGACATCAAAAACATGAACATATCTTGAAAACTATGAAAAATTTTACCACAACGATTTATTTAATGCAACATCGTTGCTTAATAATGACAAAAAAACATTCAGAAATTTAACTTTGTGACTTTCGATTCAAATATCTCCCCTGCATTTGTATACATTTTGTTAAATTTTTTTTTGTCTTAAAGCTTCATCAAAGTACTATGAAAACCTTATTGTAAAAATACCGTTAATTGAGTATATATATATTTAATTTTTTTTTCAAAAAAGGTCTAAAATTTAGGATTTTTCCTCAAAAAAAGGCTCGAAATTTGTTTTTGTTGTAAAACTAATTTAAATTCAAATTCACAAATTGTCAATTCTATTTAAAAGTTATAACATCTATAAGCAAAAGTTATTTCAATTTTACGAAAAAATTAAAAACCATTTTTGTGATTCAAAAAGCAAGGCCCATCCCTTGATTTTTTCGAAGAAAATATTTTTTTCCAATATTGTGTTTTTATATTTTTGTAAAAATATAAAAGCTAAGAAATTAATTTATTAGAAAAAATTATCTTATTATCTCTAACCAATCAAAAGTTATAACCAATAATCTTTATCCAAAATATATATGCAAAAAGCTAAACGCTGTCTGTGTGATGGTTGGAAACTTCAAAATTACTCAGCCGATAGAGCTGAAATTTTGGCAGTACATTTTTTTCAAGTACGAGATGGCTTAAATTTCTGTCACACCCCCTTTTACCACCCACAAATCAATAAAAATGCTATATTTCCTACAGTTTTCGTCGATTGGGCTACATTTTGGTAATTTAGTCTGTATGCTTACTGTCGGCAACTGTACTAAATCAGGGTAATGTCCATCTACTAGAAAACTGGGATGAGCATTATATAAGAGGGTGTGGCTCCGCCCATACAGTTAAAATTTGTATTATCGAATCGCTTTGAAACTAAAAGTAGCAATACTTACATACAAACTCAAAATGGAGTTACTATTTGGTGATCTCCTGATGCTGGGAAACTGTAACGGGCAGTGGAAAATAACAGTGGTGTCAAACTGTGAGTCTAAGAAGAGTCTAAGAAAAGTTTTGAATACACCTATTATGTTCCCATATAGTTGCAGGGTGCAGCAACGCGCGCCGGGAAAAGGCTAGTCTATATATATAAAAAAGGAGTTTATGTTTGTAAGGCCGCAATAGACTCCTAAACTACTCATCCGATTAGCATGAAAATTTGTGCATAGAAGTTTTTTGGTACGGTGCGTGTTCGTGGGCTATCAATTTTGATCCACCTTGAACACCAGAGGGCGCTGTAGTACAAATTTTTTACAAAACTGCCTAAAACTCCTAAACTGCTAATGCGATTAGAATGAAAAGTGATATACAGTGGGTTTCTTATACGTTGAGTGTTCTGCTGCTATCGTTTTTGACCTATATTGAACACCAGAGGGCGCTATAGTACAAATGTTTTACAAAACCACCTAAAACTCCCAAATTGCTCATGCGATTAGAATAAAAATTGGTATATAGTAGTTTTCAGGTACGATGAGTTTTTTAGCACTATCTTCTTTGACCCACCTTGGACACCAGATGGTGCTGTAGTACAAATTTTTTACAAAATCGCATATTTTTAGTTGTTTTCTTATGTAACATGTGCAAATATTTACAATATATTAAATATTTCTTAAATTTAGTAAAATAAAAATAATTTCCGTGATTTTGACATCAAAAACATGAACATATCTTGAAAACTATGAAAAATTTTACTACAACGATATATTTAATGCAACATCGTTGCTCAAAAATGAGAAAAAAACAATCAGAAATTTAATTTGCGACTTTCGAGTCAAATATCTCCGCTGCTTTTGTATTCATTTTGTTAAATTTTTTTTTTTGTCTTAAAGCTTCATCAAAGTACTATGAAAACCTTATTGCAAAAATACCGTTAGTTGAGTAAATATATTTTAAATATTTTTTTCAAAAAAGGTCTGAAATATTGGAGTTTTCCTCACAAAAAGGCTCAAAATTTGTTTTTGTTGAAAAAATAATTTAAATTCAAATTCGCAAATTTTCAACTCTATTTAAAAATTATAATATTTATAGGCAAAATATATTTCAATTTTACACAAAAATTAAAAACCATTTCTGTGATTCAAAAAACAAGGCCTACCCCTTGAAACTTTCGAACAAAATTTTTTTTTCCAATATTGTGTTTTTATATTTTTGAAAAAATATACAAGCTAAAAAATTAATTTATTAGAAAAAATTATCTAAGTATCTCTTGCCAATCGAAAGTTATAGCCAATAATGTTTATCCAAAATATATATACAAAAAGCAAAACGCTGTGTGTGATGGCTGGAAACTTCAAAATTACTTAGCCGATAGAGCTGAAATTTTGGCAGTACATTTTTTTCAAGTACGAGATGGCTTAAATTTCTGTCACACCCCCTTTTACCGCCCACAAATCAATAAAAATGCTATATTTCCTACGGTTTTCGTCGATTGGGCTACATTTTGGTAATTTAGTCTGTATGCTTACTGTCGGCAACTGTACTAAAACAGGGTAATGTCCATCTACTAGAAAACTGGGATGAGCATTATATAAGAGGGTGTGGCTCCGCCCATACAGTTAAAATTTGTATTATCGAATAGCTTTGAAAGTAAAAGTAGCAATACTTACATACAAACTCAAAATGGAGTTACTATTTGGTGATCTCCTGCTACTGGGAAACTGTAACGGGCAGTGGAAAATAACAGTGGTGTCAAACTATGAGTCTGAGAAAAGTTTTGAATACACCTATTATGTTCCCATATAGTTGCAGGGTGCAGCAACGCGCGCCGGGAAAAGGCTAGTATATATATAAAAAAAGGAGTTTATGTTTGTAAGGCCGCAATAGACTCCTAAACTACTTATCCGATTAGCATGAAAATTTGTAAATAGAAGTTTTTTGGTACGGTGCGTGTTCGTGGGCTATCAATTTTGATCCACCTTGAACACCAGAGGGCGCTGTAGTACAAATTTTTTACAAAACTGCCTAAAACTCATAAACTGCTAATGCGATTAGAATGAAAAGTGGTATACAGTGGGTTTCATATACGTTGAGTGTTCTGCTGCTATCGTTTTTGACCTGTCTTGAACACCAGAGGGCGCTATAGTACAAATTTTTTACAAAACTACCTAAAACTCCCAAACCGCTTATGCGATTAGAATAAAAATTGGTACATAGTAGTTTTCAAGTACGATGAGTTGTTTAACACTATCTTCTTTGACCCACCTTGGACACCAGATGGTGCTGTAGTACAAATTTTTTACAAAATCGCATATTTTTAGTTGTTTTCTCAGATTACATATGCAAATATTTACAAAATATAAAATATTTCTTAAATTTAGTAAAACTAAAAAAATTTGCGTTATTTTGACATCAAAAACATGAACATATCTTGAAAACTATGAAAAATTTTACTACAACGATATATTTAATGCAACATCGTTACACAAAATTACGAAAAAAACAATCAGATATTCAATTTTGTGACTTTCGATTCAAATATCTCCGCTGCTTTTTTATATATTGTGTTAAATTTTTTTTTTTCTTAAAGCTTCATCAAAATACTATGAAAACCTTATTGCAAAAATACCGTTAGTGGAGTAAATATATTTTAAATATTTTTTTCAAAAAAGGTCTGAAATATTGGAGTTTTCCTCAAAAACAGACTGAAAAATTATTTTTGTTGTAAAAATAATTTAAACTCAAATTCACAAACTTTTAACTCTATTTAAAAATTATAACATTTGTAAGTAAAAGTTGTTTCAATTTTACGCAAAAATTAAAAACCATTTTTGTGATTCAAAAAACAAGGCCACCCCTTGATTTTTTTGAAGAAATTTTTTTTTTTTCAATATTGTGGTTTCATATTTTTGAATAAATTTAAAAGCTAAAATAATAATTTATTAAAAAAAATTATCTCAGTATCTCTTACCAATCAAAAGTTATAGCCAATAATCTTTATTCAAAATATATATACAAAAAGCAAAATGATGTCTGTGTGTTGGCTGGAAACTTCAAAATTGCTGAGTCGATAGAACTGAAATTTTGGCAGTACATTTTTTTCAAGCACAAGATGGTTTTAATTTCTGTCACACCCCTTTTACCGCCCACAAATCAATAAAAATGCTATATTTCCTATGGTTTTCGTCGATTTGGCTACATTTTGGTAATTTAGTTTGTATGCTCACTGTCGGCAACTGTACTAAAACTGGATAATGTCCATCTAATAGAAAACTGGGAAGGGCATTATATAAGGGGGTGTGGCTCCGCCCATACAATTAAAATTTGTATTATCGAATAGCTTTGAAAGTAAAAGTAGCAGTATTTACATACAAACTCAATTCGAGTTACTATTTAAACTGTAACTGTAACTGGGAAACTGTAACGGGCAGTGGAAAATGACAGTGGTGTTAAACTATGGGTCTAAGAAAAGTTTCGAATATAATTATTATGTTGCGATATAATTGCTGGGTGCAGCAACGTGCGCCGGGAAAAGCTAGTATTTCAATAAAAATGCAATGATATTAACAGCTTCTGAAGAAAACAATGATAAAGATATCGAAACATTTATATCTAAAATTTTTATTTCGTATTTAATTTCTAGATTTCAACAATTGATCAAAAGCTCTTTTTAACATTGATTGAAGCAGCTTTAAAAGCTTTTGAATCGAAAAATTGTAACTGACCTATTTGACAGTTGAATAGATTTGATGTTGAACTTTTATTGTTGTTGAAAAGCTTTCGTAAAAGCGTTCAGCGGTCAAACAACTTTTTTAAAGTTCTGATAAGTTCTTCTGTTTAATCTAGACCAGTGCTGGTCACAACATGGTTTCCCATAGCCCGCGGGCATCGTGTGTTATTGAGCTTTTACACACGAAGTAGCAATCGGCTCGCTTTGATTGTACACTGCGTGAAAGTTTGTTTTTTTCTGTTGTGCTTTAAATTTCAAGAAGTCAGTATGCTTTTAGCACTCATGTGGTATGGGAGTTGCTCGCTATTTTATTTATGAATGTACGTAAATATTTTGCAATGTTTCAAGAAAAACATTTTTACATTTTGTTCTTCACTTTTACCTTTTTTTGATGTTTTCTATGTTAAAATAGCTTAAACAAACATAAAAAAGAAATGATTGTATTGAAAATCCAGCCCCCGACAAGATTTCCTTGCACCAAATGTTGTGAGAGCTTTTAACAACTTCTGGCTTCAGTGTAAAGCTGTGCACTCGGAAAGCTGTCTTTGTTGTTGTTTGGACGGTGCGTTGATCAGCAATAATCTAGACAGTGTGGTCAAGATTTTAGGAAATTTACAATTTTTCAATAATTTTAATATTTCACTTAACTAAGAGCATATCTAATAACAACACACAACCGATAAAAGCTCTGTAAAACAAACAAATTTAATAAAAAAAACAATATCTAATTTATTTAATGCATAAATACACATTTTTTTTTTTAAATATACGTTAGCTTACATCTGAATATGTGCAAACATTTTTATTTGAGCTTCAAGCAAATTCAAGCTTGGCATAAATAAAGCTTTCAATAAATTTTCCCATTGCATATTCACAAAACGCCTCTGCTGCTGTCTATGAACAATTCAAGTTGTTTACAACGCTAACATCCAGACAAAAATACTTTAAACTAAAATATTGCGCAAACATGTTTATGAATATTTATGTTTTGCAGTATTTTGGCAACGAGACCAAAATAGAAAACATCACATCAAAATGCGAAATAAAGCAAATATCAGTGCAGAAGTTCACAAACACACATCCACACACACACATACACACACAGACTTAGCCACATAATGCAATCACGCCCACTGACACTCACATAAATTATCATTGTTGGCTATTGCATTGCAAGGATTTTTCAAAATTTATGCAACAGCAACAAGCAACAATTGTTGCAAGCGACATCGATGTTGTTGGTGTTGTTGTTGTTGTAGTTGTTATTTTTGTTGTTATTCGTGTATTTTTCATTCGTGTAATGTACAAAAGCTGATCACGTGCATGCTATGGGGCATTGCATGTCACGTAAAGCCCGCTATAAAAAGCAGTCATATAAGTACAAGCGCTGAATAAACAAAAGTAAAAAGAAAAAAATAATCACAATAAACAATTGTGGGTAAACTACAGCTTTGAGCGAATAGCAAGCTAGTCAGCAACTGAATCTGTACAGCGTTTTCTGTTCTGGTCACACCACGCACAACAAGATGGAAGGATTTCTGACATTAAAAGCAGCCAGCTAGTTTGTTTTCGATACGTGCAAAATATGGATTTCATGCTTGAAGCTCTTTGAAAAACTTAAATTCCTAGTTTTTCCAATGTTTTTGTATTTTATTAAAAAAAAAGTAGCTAAACAAAAGCGTATATTTAATGTATTGAATGGACTGAAACTTATTCGCTTGAGTTTTTACTTTCTTATTGTAAATTTTCCTTTCAGATACTCTCTGTTGTTCTCAATTCTGGTAGCCAAAATTAAGGATTAAAGTTAATGTTATGAAAAAACAAAATCCGCAATATTACAAACTAAAAAAAACAAACAATAAACATAAACCACAAAAAAAATTGTAAATATTACAAACTATAAAAAGCGTTTTTAATATCTTTTCAAGCGTAACAAAAAAAATTTTGTTAGAATTAAATTAAATTTAAGCTTTATATCTAAGGTTTTTAAAGCAGGTTAAAACATGAAAAGCTGGATAAAAAAGCTATATTTTGTTGCAGCATAGCTTTGAAAAATTCAGTACATTAAGAAAACTAAAAAAAATTAAATTAAGCACCAAAAGCGTTAAATTATTTCAAAATATAAAAAAGCTTTCGAGCTATTTAAACTTTTCAAAGCTTTTTAGACTTTTTGAACATCTTTTGCTTGGAGAAATGTTTTAAACTTTTGAAAAGCTTTTAAAGCTTTTTCAGCTCTTAAAGTTTTTGCAGCTTTTAAGCTTCAAAAATTTTGGAGTAGACGTTAGGATAGCGAAAAGCTTTCATTTTGTTAATATTTATGTTTTTGATAATTTTGTTAAGCTTTTTATAAGACAAGTATAAGAATTTTGTCTTAAATGTAAAGCTTTAAAACTTTTTCTTAGTTAAAAACAAAATTGCAAAAAGCTTTTTAGTTGTATCTGCTGAAGATTTTGATTAAGATTGTGTCACGTATAGCTTTGACGAATTTAAAAAAAAAAAATAAATATTAAAAAGGCTTTCTTGCTAGTTTCAAAGCTTTTTAACTGAAACAATAACAATGCCGTACAGATAATAAAAGCTATTACAAAATGGCATATCTTAAGTTTAATATGACAGCTTGTAGAAATTGTACGGACCTTTAAGAAAGCTCTGCAAGGCATTTAAAATTAAGTAAAACTTTTTCATATTTCCTCCAAGAGGCTGCTGGCAAATTGTCAGACACTATTATTTGAAAGAAGTTTTTCCTAAGGATTTTATATAATATTGAATAAAAACAAAAACGAATTGACCATTTCAGTCTTTTATAGAGGTGATTGACCGAGCTTCTTAAGATCAAACTATGCTGAGCTTATTATTAAATGTTTGTACACAAATTATCGAGAACTCGGAATACCAATTTTATGCTGACTCTGAATGGCTAAAGTTAGTATTCTCAAAAAGCTTTACATGGTATTATATACTCTCTGAGATTTTTCATTGTATGTAGAAAGGTGGCGGCTCTCAGGAAAAGATCAGGAAGAAATCAAGAAAATTAATTTCATTAGAAAAAATGTTCTGTGTTACATGGAATACGAATCCCAGACCTCGTGGCTCACAAAATAGGCATCAAATGATTCAGGTTCGCTGAAAGCGTTAAGTTATGGCCGCCACAATCTGTTTTACTTTATATAAAAAAGTTTAATTTCACAGCAACAATGCTTTTAAAAGCTGTTTTCTACCAGAGCTTTGGAAAATTTTATTACAAACACGGATTTGATCATATTTGAGTAACCCTCATCAGGACCACTTTTTTTTTAATACATAAAAGTATTTGTGTACTTAATTGCACTAAACCAAAGTTTTAATATTTAAATATATCAGCAATAAATATTTAATTATGTTTTAATTGAATTCATTATGATTTAAATACCAAAAAAAAAAATTATTATGTTAATTATACTTTAAACATGCAAAACTGAACATTTAATACCCAAAAATATAAGCATTTTAAGTAAAAAATGTCATCAGATACGGATGAAGGTTAAACAAAACCAAACTTCTATTAAAAATCAACATACTAAATAAGGTTTCTAGAAATTCTAGGGGTACTTCTTAAAAATTAATAAGACTTTTTGCTGTTATTTGGCCTTGGGATAACTTTAAGCTCTTAAAATACTTAAAATTATACTTGACAAAAAATGTTGAATCTTAAGTATCCCAGCTTTCTATTTTTACTGAGAAATATGTAGGTTTATTGGTTAATAGCTTCTGATCTTAACCTATTGATGATGCTCAAAATAATCGGCTTAGTTCTGGATTAAAAGCTTTTCATCTGAATATGCTTTCTTTCAAATAAAAAAATCTATATTACGTGCAGAAATTAAACAAAAATATTTGTCAATTTAGAAGCTTAAACCAATGAAGTTAAATTTGACGATTCTGGAACAGAATCTGTAACGGTTCGGGAACATAAATTTGACGATTCTGAACACAGCAGAAAAGTGGACCAAATTTGAAATAGTTCTGAACTAGTTCCAAAAAGGACCAGTACTAGTTCCACTACAATACCTTTTAACATCCCAGCAGTTAGTTTGGAGTCAATTGAAAAAGTGAACTAGTTCATTTCTAGCGCAGTTCGAAGTAGCCCGGAAATAGTACAAAAGGCGTTCAGTATAAAAC
Organism: Pherbina coryleti; assembly: GCA_943735915.1. Lineage (NCBI taxonomy): Eukaryota > Metazoa > Arthropoda > Insecta > Diptera > Sciomyzidae > Pherbina > Pherbina coryleti. Next base: position 21,292,692 of record OX030948.1, read on the forward strand.
AGTTCAGTTTGCCATTGTTTTCAAAAGTATTGCTGAAAAAAATAAACGCGTTCTGGCTATTTTTTAAAATTTGCTACGCACAAAATAAAAAAAAAGTAATAAAAAAAAAATAAAAATGTTTATAGACATTTATAAACAAAATTTTTTCTGGATTGTGGATCGAAAATATCATACTAATTAGGTTTTTAGGACCTTTGCTTCAGTATACTAAATGTTTACTCTTTTAAAATGTTCTTTTTAAAACTAGTTGAAAAAGAACCACTTTAATGCTACTGCGAAAGCAACCAGTTTGAAAATGTTCCTAATCCAACTAGTTCAAATATGTGGAAAAAAGAGTGTTTATGGGGACAATTGTCTTTTCCTATGGCATTAACCCGCAAAAAGCGTCAGTTCGTTCAATGTTAAAGGGTATTGTTGTGGAACTAGTACTGGTCCTTTTTGGAACTAGTTTAGAACTATTTCAAATTTGGTTCACTTTTCTGTTGGGATTGAATGAACTGACGCTTTTTGTGGGTTGATATCATATGAAAACAGAATTGTCCCCATAAAGATTCCTTTTTCCCCGTGCTGAAACTAGTTGCATTAGGAACATTTTTAAACTGGTTGCTTTCGCAGTAGCCTGAAAGTTGTTCTTTTTTAACTAGTTTTAAAGTGAACATTTTAAAAGTTTAAATATTTAGTGTACTGGAGCAAAGGTCCTAAAGTCCTCATTTGTATGATCTTTTCCATCTGCAAGATTAATTAAAGAAAAATTTTTGTTTATAAATGTTTATAAATATTTTTATTTTTTATGTTATTAGTTTTTCTAGAGCGCAGCAAATTTCAAAAAATTGCCAGAACGCGTTTATTTTTTTTTCGGAAATACCTTTGAACACCATAGCAAAGTGAACTGTTCTACACTGAACGCTTTTTGTACTTTTTCAGAGCTACTTCGAACTGCACTAGAAATGAACTAGTTTACTTTTTCAATTGACTCCAAAATAACTGCTGGGGAAATGTTTGGCGTGAGAGCGAGGAAAGAAAAGTTTATTTCTCATTTTATGCTTAAAATACTAATAACAAAAAAGCTCACCAAACATGTTTGCCAAGCATGACCATTAGGGCGTATCGAAAAATTTAAATCGTATTCTAAGAGGTCTCAAAAGTTGCATGGGGTTGTCAAGATCACCAAAAAAAAATTTTAAGGAAGAAAAAGGATCGCCGTTCGGAGTCGGCGTTAAACATGTAGGTCCGGTTCTCGGTCAATTGTGTACAAACTTAATAACGCGCACAACACAATTGATCATAAGAAGCTAGGTCAAAGTCCTTTCAAGGGCTGAAATGGCCAGTTATTTATTTAGTTTTTTATTTTACGTATTTCTGTCCTTAGAAGCTTGGACAGATCTGAGGAAAAAAAAAATCTTAAAAAGGCTGTCTTGCTGGTTTGAAAGCTTTTTTTCTAAAACAATTACACTATTGCACAGGAAATAAAAGAAATTTCTTAAAGAATGTCATATCTTAGAGACCCGTGTTAAAGACCTAATGTAGAAACCTAATAACCCTATGTTTATTGTAAAGTGTATGTGTTAAATAAGTTTGAAATTGGTCTAAGGTCACCAACGACAAACAAGACAGACTTTTAGACACCAAAGTTAAAGCATACTCTTAAGTAACTGCTCAAAGCTTTTTATGATTTAAGAAATAAAACCAACAAAAATAGTGAAAATCCGATCTTGATGAAAAAGATGTTCAGGAAAACTTTTATAATAAAAGCTTTTAAATGTTTTTGAAGTTTCTTAAAAGTAGAGGTAAGTGCTTTATAAGGTCAGACTTTGAAGAGTTGTGAACAAAATACACACAATTGTCTTGAAACTTTTGTATACCAAATTTATAGTTTGCTTTAAAGCTTTTGTTGGAAAAACTTTTTAGTTTTTTCAAAAGCTTTTGAAAGAGAAAACTTGTGTTTTGAGAATTAATTGACCCATAAAAAAATATTTCCATATCTCAATAAATTAAAGATTCGCGAGTTCGTGGTGAAGCTTTTATAGAATATTAAGAACTTTAAAAAAATGGACTTTTTAAATGCATATTCTAATTCCAATTATTTCAACGGCAGCATAGAATTAACTTTTGGCAAAGTTTTTATATAAAAAGCTATTTATTAAAGTTCTTCTTCTCGTTTCTTAGATAAGTTATTCCGAAAGCTTTTGAATATTTTGGAAATATTTTTCATATGCTGCAACACGTTGATGCATCCAATATTTTACAAATTTTTCTTTTTTATTCAAACTTTATGCTAGGCTTTACACAGAGCTGCAACACTAACAGCATCATGAAATTGCAAATGTTTCCAGAGCATAAATAAGCAATTTTCAAATAGCCATTACTTGCTGCTAGCTGTCAAAAAAAAAAAAAAAAATGTTTTGAAAAGTATTTCCGTTGGGCTTAGAGCGGAAATTAAAAAAGCATAAATCCAAGCAAGACAAATAACCACCAAGGTAAACAAGCAAAATATGCAAATACAAGCAAACAAAAATAAATTAATAAACAACTACAACAAGTGACACTTAAATTAAGCTACACATACCTACAGTGAGGCAATGAAAACAAAAACAAGCACTTAACTAGAAAAACGTTAGAAAAAAAAAAATAAGCTATCTTAAGCTCATTTTTGTTCAGGTGCGTGAGTAAGTATAAGAGAAACGCCTCTTTCTCTTCTGTACAAAAAAATCTCATTAGCTTCCTATAGAGTCACGGTATAAGAAAGCTTCATGCATTATTAAAGTGCCAGCAACGTTGCCACATTGAGCATATTTAATGCATTTTTAAATAATGCAAGCATTAGAAAGAATTCTTCATTCAAGCCGCGTCCTTAATTAGTGTAACAACAAAAGCAACAATAAACTAGCACAGCCACCACCAGCACAGCCACAAAGTGAGCAAACAGTTCAAGGCTGATGTCGGCTAGCTTTATGCTGTCACACTGCTGTCCTCAACTTCTGCTATCTCCGCACTCCATCCCAACTCAACTCAACTCTGGTTAACTTTTTTTTCCAATAGTTGTGCTACGCCTCAGTGGATAAAATCGCGCAATGAAGCGCAACAAGGACACTAGCTCGGAAACTGCCTTCAGCTAGTTAGTGGATTTCTGTTCTGACAATGTTACAGCTGCGACATTTTGTGGTGGTCGTCGTGGTCTTCATTGGCCGAAGGACAACAACAGCGATTGCGGCCATGTGACTGAGCTGTGCCACTTTCTTGTGTAATAGGCAAAAAAAAAAAAAAAAAAAAATGAGACAGAAAGTATAAAAAAATATTAAAATAAAAAATATTTATAGATATTTTAAAACTGCTGACTGTGGAGTGGACGCGCATGCAAATTGCTCTCAAATGGTATGGAAAGTGAAAATGGATATTAAAAGACATAAATTTCAGAAATTTTAATTAATAACATGTTTGCAATGAAGTGGAAATTCAAGTGTTTGTCACATGTTTCTGCTATAAGGGTTTCGTAGAAATGTGTCCTGACCCAAAACAACAACAGGCTGACCACAAAGCGGAAAACTAGTTTCATGACTTTTATGCAACTTTCCATATTCTACTGAAGACGAGTAGCGAGGTTGTAGAGAGTTTTATTAAAATTTTAATAAATTTTATGACTGCTAAGAACAAGCCAAAAAAAAAAGTTAAATTATTTGGACGATATAAGAAAAGGACGACTCATAGAAATATAGGCGAAAACTTTAAAAGATAAGCGGCTATGGGCAGAGAGCGCTCTGAGAGCGGTGAGAGCAAGAATTGAGAGCCAAAGGTTTATGTAGCAACACAAAACGCAGCAACAAATCAAAGACAAAAGACAAACACAGAAACAACACAGAAGCTTTAATTGTAGTGGTGCCCATACCCGAAGATAAGTGATCAGAAGATGTTTAAACCAGCGCAGGGGGCCCCATAGCTCACTGAGCTCTCTGCGAGCGTAACTTTTCTCACAATAGAAGAGAATATAAATCAGTCGTTCGCAGACAGTGGTGCTGTTAGGATCTACGTCGCTTTGCGCTGCAAATTTCATGTACACTCTTAAAAGAAATGAACCTAATGTCTGGTAGATTCAAAATACTTTTGACTGCGCCCGAGCATTTATATAATTCATTGCCATACTTATTATTAGTTTTTTTTTCTGAAAGCCAAAGTTAAGTTTGAAAATTAGGAACTAATTTTTTGATGCAAACCTCTTCATTAACGCATAAATAACAACTTGTCAAGAGTTCCCTATGATACCATGTATTCGCTCAGTGTGCGCGATTCGAGAGCGCACTAATACTAACAAGACGAAATAAAATGTGACTGTGTTAGAATGCCCAGCCCTGGTTTAAACTGATTTTTACTTATCTTATTTATCAGGGCTATACATACTGGATATTATGTGGATACAAGAGAGTTTTTATGAATCTTTAAACTGGCTTGAGCGAGTACATCAACTTTATAAAAATGTTTTCTTCATTGAAAAGTTCTTTTAACGCTATTCCAACTTTATGGAAGAAAAATAATAAAAAATGTTCAGAAGAGAAGCTTTTAACAGAAAAAGAAGATATCTTAAAGCAGTGATGTTCACGTAGTGCTACGCGTGGTGAGACTCGAAAGCTTTACTTGAGAATCGAAACACGTGCACGATCGAGTGCACGAAGTTCTCTCAATCAGTTGGCGCTGAAACTTCAAGGTAGAGTGTTCACGTCTCTTCGTAGTGTGTTTTGCACCGCACAAAATGTTTGAGGCATATGAAAATACGTTATTTGCAGGATAATAATAATAATAATGATAATGATAGTGACACTAATAATGATAATGATGATAACAATGATTATTATAACACAATTCTTGCTTAATACATGCACAACAATTTTTGTCAGTGCATAGATTGAGAGAGCTACTAACACAAGTACAAAAGTTGAAAACTGAAGTTGTATGCGCGTGAGTACCACTGTCCAGTGTTCGGATTTTACTGCAATTGCAGTAGATCTACTGCGCGTTTTAGCAAAATTGAATGTTTAACTGAATGTTTAACTGCGTTTTTTTCAAATCTACTGCGATTTATTCTCAACAAACCTTTTTAGGGTTATTTTTGTATTTATCTTACAAACGACGGAAGCACAGGCAATTTCTTATGTAACGTTGCATTACGTCAAGTATAACTTAACCTTTAATACAATTACATAAAAAACTAGAAAGACTAGAGCATAAGAGTTCAATTAATTATCATATTAATTTTTAATCTGTAAAAAATATGCTTCTGTAACAGTATATATGTATATGCAAATATACTGTATATTGTTACGTATATATTTATATTTAGGTATTTTTTTATTGGTATAAAATTTACGTACATGGTTGTAAATAAAAAAAAAGTACTGCAAAAAAATTCGTTTTACTGCGTTTTTTTCCTTGATTTTACCACAATTTACTAATTTTCAAGCCCGAACCCTGCCACTTTCTTAAAGCAATGTTGGGCATTCTGCCGCTCGCGAGCAAAGAGCTTTCTCTGCCGCCACACGTACATAAGTGCGTGTAAGCCAGTGGTGTTCACACGCTACTACCACAATTTTCAACTTTTGTATTTGTGTTAGTAGCTCTCTTGTTCTGCACTGATAAAAATTTTTGTGCAGGTATTAAGCAAGAATTGTTTTATAATTATCATTGTCATCATTATTACCATTATCAGTATCATTATCATTATTACGATCATTATCATTCTCACTATCATTGTCATTATTATTACTATTATTATTATTCTGAAAATAACGCATATTCATATGCCTCAAACAGTGCAAAACACACGACCAAGCCGCGCAAACCTTAGAGCTTGAAGTTTCAGCGCCAACTGATACTGATGAGAGAACTTCGTGCATTCGATCGTGTACGTGTTTCGATTCTCGAATAAAGTTTTCGAGTCTCACCACGCGTGGTACTACGCAGTGTTGCCAGTCTAGCCTTTTTGAGGCTAGATCTAGCCTATTTTTCTGTCGTCTAGCCTCGAAAAATACCATCTAGCCTCTAGCCTTTTTTTTAGCCTCTTTTTGTTTCGTTCTAGCCTTTTTTGATATATTGCTTAAGATGTATGGACCAGATACATTCTGGTCATTTCAACTCCCTGCAAGTTATATATCATCATAGGCAGCAAGAATTTAGTCGCCAAATGTAGAAAACTGGTAATGTAGAAACTTGAAATGTAGGGAAAAAGTAATTATTTTGCCTACAAATTGTTTATATTCAAGTCTCTTTTCGAAGTTCGAGGAAATAATTTCGTGTCGTCAGTGCAAACTTCGTTTCTCGAGTAAAGAATACAGTTTAACTTTAAATCATTGGATTGAAGCATATTTGTGTCCTTTTTGTTGTTTTTTTATTTCCTGCACCTGAACAGGGCAGCTTTAAGTAGGGCCGGAGAGGGTTAATATGTATGATCTACCCCCATTACTTTTGCAAAAGGAATATTTTTCGCTTGGTGACCTATTCCCTCCGACCACCCCGTAGGGGTTAATTAATTTCGTCACTTTGTATAGAAAAGTATAAGTAGACGCTCGTCAGTGTCTTTCTACGGCAGCGCAGTCGCTTAGACTTGAAAAGTAGAAAGCATGATTTTTTCTATCAATTAAGGTAGGGTAGAAACAAAATAGAATCACGTCTTATGATTCGTTTTTCAGAAGCTAGTCGTGGCTTGTAGGTCAGAAACATATCAAGTTTCTACAGCCAAGTCAAAACTTGATTTTTTTCAAGTTACTTGATTTTCAATTGACTTGTTGTAGTTCTCTGGTATGGACCCAGTGCAACCCTGTGCTCTGAAAATAATATATTTGGCAGCACTTCATAAATGAAACGTTATTTCAGCTGGAAACGGAAAAAACAAATATTCTTTGCAATTCTGGTTTCCATTTACTAGATATTTCAATAAAGTTTCTAAATTCATACAAGAAATGAGTTAGAAAATAAGGTGATTCTAATGATGAAACTGAAAGTACTTCCAGCTCCAATAATGGGGCCTCGTCTGATTAATGGATTTGAGGAGCCGAGTACAAGCAAGAAAAATCCGAAAAACTCGAAAAAATACGGTTTTTATACTTATTATATATTTGAGCTTGAAAGACCGAATTCAATTTAAATCAATTTCAAATATCTTTTTTTCTTGGTATTGTTTTATATCATATTCATATTGTATGTAGATATATAAATACGTACGTACATATATTCACAGAGTAAAAAATAATGTAAACAAATCAAGCCTTTTTTTAGCCCTTTTTTTTAAGCCATCTAGCCTTTTCTAGCCCTTTTTTAAAGCCCATCTAGCCTTTTTCCCCAAAAATTTCTGGCAACACTGGTACTACGTGAACATCACTGGTGTAAGCTGTTAAAGCTTTCAGTTGCTCGTGATACTTTGAGCATTAAGGTTGTCGTTTTTCCGCGCTTAATTTTTTATTTGATGCACTGAAAAAATTTTTGGATGCGTTATTGTTTTCGTCTATGAGTATAGCTGTAACTTTATTCTAAACTTTTCAACACATAAATTTACTTTTAAATACATTTATTTGAAACCTATACAAATATGTTTTTAATTGAATCGGAATTTAAATATTTTATTATTAAAATTGATGAAAATATTCCTCAATGCTTAATATGTGCCGATGTTGAATGTGAACCACACCTAAACGTCAAGTTTTTTCTGCATTACATTTGACATTTCTCAATTTCTCAATTTCAGACTAATTCAATTTGAACCATGGAAAGATACACAATCGAGCAACGCGTTACAGTTATTCAGGCTTATTATGAAAATGGGCTTTCAAATCAAAATGCATATCGTGCACTTCGTGATTTTTTCGGTCAATTTAATCGTCCAAATGTGCGTACAATCGGAAAAATCGTGCAAAAATTTGAGCAAACCGGGTCTGTAGGAGATGAGTGCATGCTCGTTCAGCTCGTATTGCAGAAAATATTGCTGCTGTTCGCGATAGTGTGGCTTAAGAGCAGTCCACCGCAACACGTCGTCGTGCCTAACAATTGCACCTCTCACGCTCGTCGTTGATGAACATTATGCATAAAGACTTGCATTTACACGCTTACAAGGTGCAATTGACTTAAGAAATAAAGCCTCTTAACCATTTCAAGCGTCGTCAATGGTCAGAATGGTGGCAAGAAATGGCAACAGTGGATGATCAATTTTCGAAGAAAATCATCTTCAGTGATGAGGCACATTTTCACCTCAGTGGATTCGTCAATAAGCAGAATTGCCGCATTTGGGCGAATGATAATCCAAGAGTGATTGTCGAAAAACCAATGCACCCTCAAAGAGTGACTGTTTTGTGTGGTTTATGGGCTGGCGGCATTATCGGGCCGTATTTTTTCCAAAATGAGGCCCGTCAGACAGTTACTATGAATGGTGTTCGCTATCGTGAGAAGATAACAAACTTTTATGGCCCGAATTGGAAGAAATGGATGTGGACGATATGTGGTTTCAACAGGGCGGTGCCACTTGCCACACAGCTAACGAAACAATGGCTATTTTGCGCAACAAATTCAAGTGTCATCTCACGTGGTGGCGATGTCAATTGGCCGCCAAGATCATGTGATTTGACACCGTTGGACTTCTTTCTTTGGGGTTATTTGAAAGAAAAGGTGTACGTCGATAAGCCAGCAACAATTCAAGAGCTAAAGGATGAGATAATTCGGCACATTAATGGCAAAGAACCTCACTTATGCCTCAGCGTCATCAAAAATTTGACTAATTTGAATAATTATTAGATTATACAAAAAGAAATGGTAATAATTTCCTAAATAATTTGTGTTTTATTCAAAATCATAACTAAGCCCTAGGAATATTCATATCCATCAGATCATAACCATCATATTCCATCCATCATATGATATCATATCAAATCATATCATATCATATCATATAATATCATATCATATCCATAATATTATATCTATAACAATAAATCCCTTGAACCATAACCTTACCTATTTTACCATATTTAACATGATGCCTATCATACCATTGAAATCTTACCATATTCGTCATGTTACTCCCATCTGGCCTTTTATAAGAAGATACTCACTAACTAATTAAACGTAAGAGTCAGAGCTAATGGTTATTTTATGAAGACAATTACGAGGATTTTAACCTAGAGTACAAATAATTGCTCAGAATTCGCTTCCGCGATAAATAAGAATAAGCAAGAAAGATATCTCCAAACAGATGCCGAAAGAAATCTATAGAAAATGTATATAGAGTCGTCTTTAGTAAAGAAACCACATCCAAAACGGCTACTAATGATAGTTTGTACTTCATGTCCCAAGCACCCAATCATCATAAGGGAATCAGAGCAACAACTGGAGTCTACTTCGACCACTCCGATTACAAAAGACGAAAATTCATTGAATCCCTAAAACAGATAGGTTACAATAAAGTACCTAAGTCAGATGAATTCTCCTCACAAGTTCTACAGCATGCTTCAGTCCTATCTATAGTTCTGTCCAAGCAAAAGGAAGAGGCAAAAGCTAGTGCTTGAATCTAGGAAAATCGTTGTTATACCACTCATTATGCCTGCTTTATTCCAAGGGAAACTATTAGTGCGCGCTATATAAAATAGACTCCTCTCATTTACAATGATTCCAAAATAGCTGCTGAGTGTTAACGTTCTAACTCAGTACCAATACACGTTCCGCAAGGTACGCTCAACCACAGATGCAATCAACAATGTATTGTCTAACATAGTATAGCCATTATAAAGAGGCTAAATAAGTCAAATAAAGAAAGCAAGAGATAGAAGGTTCAGTTAAATACGGTATCTTTTTATCTCTAGACCTGCAAAATATTTGGACCAGGTCGTCCAAATTCATGTCTCTAATTTCAGTAAAAAAAGTCGATTCACATGACTCTGTAACGCCCACCGTTGACCGAAACGTTGTTCTCCGACTCATTTTCGAAGAAAAATGGTCCAATGGTACCACCACTCCACAATCACTGCTTCGACAGTCGAATGCATCGGCTTCTAGACAATAACGTTCGGATTTTTCAAGCCCCAGATGCGGCAATTTTTTTTGTTAAAAATGTTAATAATGAGCCTCGTCATAAAGATGATTTCTCTCCCAAAATCGATGTCCAATTCAAGCTGCTCTATGGCCCAACTGCGAAGTGATAACGAAGCGGTTGGTCGTGCTCCTTCAATTGCTCTAGGTCAGTTAGACCTTGTAAGTGATTAATCCGAGATTTTTGTGTGGAATTCTCCTCTGGCTAGTGCGTGAAATGTTGAGCTGTTGAGATCGCTGGCGAGTTGATGTTCGCGAATTGAGTCTCACACCCTCGGCTACAGCAGCTACATTCTCGTCTGTGCGCACACTACGACGACGGGGACCATGAGTGTTGTCCACTAGCATACCAGTCTCATGAACGTTTTGCCCAAACTTGCGTACAGCAGGCGCAGTGGGTGCTTCATTTCGGCCAAAACTTCTTTTCAAATAAAGCTTCGAGCGGGAAACAGCTGTTAGTGTCAAAATAATCTATAATTTAAAAAAAAAGAGCGTTGGCTGTGTCGTGGACACACCCGTAAGTTTTGACGTGACGGTGTTTCTTTATACTCCTATTTCATGTCCAAACTCTTGTTCTAATCCATGACCAAATTTTTGACTTAATCAAATATACCGAATCCCTTTCCTAGTTTAAAAAGGTGTGTCTTAGTTTTTGTCCTAATCCATATCCAAATTCATGTCATTGTCCTTTTCCAGTTTCATTGTGTTATTTTGTTGTTTGTGAGCAGTGAAATCGTAACTAACTAGATTTTTGTTGTTGTTGTTGTTGTTGTTGTTGTAGTTGTTGTTGTTTATGTTGATGTTGATGTTGATGTTGATGTTGATATTGATATTGATATTGATGTTGATGTTGATGTTGATGTTGATGTTGATGTTGATGTTGATGTTGATGTTGATGTTGATGTTGATGTTGATGTTGATGTTGATGTTGATGTTGATGTTGATGTTGATGTTGATGCTGATGTTGATGTTGATGTTGATGTTGATGTTGATGTTGATGTTGATGTTGATGTTGATGTTGATGTTGATGTTGATGTTGATGTTGATGTTGATGTTGATGTTGATGTTGATGTTGATGTTTATGTTGATGTTGATGTTGATGTTGATGTTGATGTTGATGTTGATGTTGATGTTGATGTTGATGTTGATGTTGATGTTGATGTTGATGTTGATGTTGATGTTGATGTTGATGTTGATGTTGATGTTGATGTTGATGTTGATGTTGATGTTGATGTTGATGTTGATGTTGATGTTGATGTTGATGTTGATGTTGATGTTGATGTTGATGTTGATGTTGATGTTGATGTTGATGTTGATGTTGACGTTGATGTTAATGGTTATGTTGATGTTGATATTGATGTTGATGTTGATGTTGATGTTGATATTGATGTTGATGTTAATGGTTATGTTGATGTTGGTGTTGGTGTTGGTGTTGGTGTTGGTGTTGATGTTGGTGTTGGTGTTGGTGTTGGTGTTGGTGTTGCTGTTGGTGTTGGTGTTGGTGTTGGTGTTGATGTTGGTGTTGGTGCTGGTGTTGATGTTGATGTTGGTGTTGGTGTTGGTGTTGGTGTTGGTGTTGGTGTTGGTGTTGGTGTTGGTGTTGGTGTTGGTGTTGGTGTTGGTGTTGGTGTTGGTGTTGGTGTTGGTGTTGGTGTTGGTGTTGGTGTTGGTGTTGGTGTTGGTGTTGGTGTTGGTGTTGGTGTTGGTGTTGGTGTTGGTGTTGGTGTTGGTGTTGGTGTTGGTGTTGGTATTGGTGTTGGAGATGTTGTTGGATTTGGAGTTGGTGCTTTTCGTTTAGCTTTTTTTTTTGCTTCCCCATTGGTTGAGCTCTAATTTCAATTAATCCAGCAAAAGTGATGCATATGCGTCACATTAGGCGGTTCCCTGGGGGTTTTTGACACGCCGTAAAATTTTTTTTTTATTTTTGTCGTATGCCCGAAGACCGCACCTTTGTTTTCGTTCCTTAAAATTTACCGTTGCACCAGTAGTCACAGAGTTAAAAATCCATGCAACGTTTTTTCATGGCTGTAGCATTTTTACTACATTATGTGATTGCATCCCTGTAATCATGACAACAAAATTTTTTTTGTAATTTAGTTGTGAAGCGTAATAACACATCCCTGCTGTCGTTACACAAAATTTACTGTAGCACTCCTCCTGAGTGAGTAATAATTCCATGAAACGATATTACGTTTCTGTTATATAAGCTGCTATATTCACGACCTGACGACGCCGGAATTTTTTTTTATTTTTGTCGTAAAGCCATGTATAAAAACTTTATTTTCCTTTTTACACTTTTATCGTAGGTTATATACTCATTGAGTAAAAACTCAATGCAACGCCGCTGCGTGAATGTTGCGTTATCGATCTTTGAGCGGCTCTCTCAGCGTCCTTATGATGTCAGAAATTTTTTGTCTAATTTTGTTGTGAGGGCTTCCAATAGGCCTTTATTGGCGTTTCGTATTTTTAATCCTAGCACTAATACTCAGCGATTAATAATTCCATGTAACAAATTTTCAGTTGCGTTGCTTACGCAGCTCCCACTACGTCCCTATGCCGTATTAATTTTTTTTTTTGTTTTTTTAATATAGCCAAAGAATTAACCTTTACGGTCATACTATTTTTTTAATCATAGCTCTTATACCCAGCGAGTAACAATTCAATGAAACGCAGATGAATTTTTAAAAAATTCATTTTTTAACTTTTTTGGAAACTAGAGGAGTATAACGTAACTTCGTCACGTCAATAAACCATTAGATGGCCCACCCTGTATTACTTGTATCATTCTGTTGACTGGCTACTATGTAAGTGATCCAAACGCACTGTGATTGTTCGTTAAAAACTCTAACAACCTGCTATAGTGAGTAGGCTAATAAAGGTATCCAATATCCGTTGGCAGTTAGAAAGAAACTGCCCATTGATGGTTTTTAAAGTGCATTTTTGCTAACAGTGACATCAAAAAAACGAATCACTAAAGGTTTACTCTTGATATGAGACACAAATTGTGAATCGACAATAAAGCCGAACTAAAATTTTCATTATTTTTTTATCTCTTTTAACCAAAAAATTACTTATTTAGAGCCTAGAACTCAACAATATGAAGAAGAGATGTGTGTGTATGTATGTGTGTTTGTTGTGGGTGTGTGTGTGTGTGTGTGTATATGTGTATGTGTGTGTATATGCCAATATAACTGCCTGCCTAACATTTGACTGCCTCATTCAATTCAACAAATCCCACCCAGCTGTGCTCAGCTCAGCCCAGCTCAGACTCTGCAAAGCACTGTTCGGTAATAAAAAAAGAAAAAAAAAAGAAGAAAAAACTTTTGTTCAAATATATTGGTTTTATTGGATTTTCAATGGCTTTTGTTTTGCAAATCGACCAAGAGGGACCATTATTTGGGGCGTTCGAATGAACAGCAACGGCGAAGAGTTTTCGTAGTTAGTGGCGCTCATTCGCTATGTTTTCATTGTTGTTGTTGTTGTTGTTGTTGTTGTTGTTGTTGTTGTAGAGTAGTTGTGCATAAAGTTTTCTTTGTTGAGACTAGCTATTGTCGGGGTAACGCACGCAATTAAAGACCGAAACCCCAAAAACCCAAAAACTAAACAAAGCGCGCACAGGCCAAAAGGATTAACAGTGACTTCGTTTGGTCCTTTTCCTCTCTCTCTTTATTTCCATCTCTCTATCTCTCTGTTCACTGTGATTTCATATTCCTTTGAATGCTTTTTTTAGTTTGTTCCGTTTTTTGGATTATCACAAACGTAGCTACATATTTATTACGTCCCTTTTTGCGTTCGCAGCTTGTTCGCAGAAGTGATTTTTTTTTTTCTTTTTTTCGTTTGCTAGATGGGCCTGTGTGTGAAACTACCACGGTTTAGGTTTAAATTTATTTCGAGGTGTTTTGTGGGTTGTTACTGTAGTTAATTAAGAACTGGGGGTAGACTTCCGCGTCAAAATTCAGGTTATACGTTATTTTACTACGTGTTGTAGGAACTTGCAATTTCGCCTTTAATATTTTGGGTTATTTTTCTAATATAATATTTTCAATGTTAATTCCATAAAAGCGAGCTTTTATGATTGGCTGATGTAGTTGTTTTACTTACTTTATTTCAACACACCGGATATTACCGCCATTGGAGCTGCAAAGAAGAAAAAAAATACTTTTTTACTCTTTGAAATTTATCTGGACTTCGAAAATAGTAGGAATAATATTTGTTAAGTTCGAAAATATAATAATTTTTGAGAGGTTAAAATACAAGGAAACGCATAAAGTAATCACCCTATCAGAAGATGCTCTCATTTAAGCAAATTGCGTCATCATAGTCACGGTGACTTTGGCATTTGTGAAGAAACCCGATTTAAAATATAAGCCAATAAATCAAAGAGTCTTCCACTTCTCAAAAAACGCGGAATTCTTTCTTTGTTTTCGAGCAATGACCTGTCAGTGGTGTAACATAGCGTAAATTTGGTCATAACCTTCAAATGCATGTTTTTTTTTTTTCATCCGAATTTATTCACTTTTATTCCAAATAATTCAGTCTGGTGAATTCTGTTAGTATAACCGTTTGAAGAAAACGAAAGTTTTAAATCGGTGTGACCCAAAAGGTTTATTATTTTTCCCAAAATTACTCTCGTTTAGACATGGGGATAAATTCTTTGGTTGTACCATATATGGCACACTCTGCATTTAAGGGTTAAGTATTTATAATAAGCGGAATATGAATACTACAAATGTTGAAAAGATACACGAAGTTCGTTTTTCCGATCGTTTTTCCGGTCACTTAATTAACTCCTTCGTAAGTGACAATGACCTGCAAAATCGCTGTCTTGACTGCTCAGGACATCTTTCTTCGAATTTATTTGCTAATAACGTTTATATATGTCCTGTAAATTGAAGGCGAAATAACAAATCTATCTCCTGAAGCATTGAGAAAAATGTTAAAAATGCTTTTAAATTCGGCCATAGGTACACCAACTGTGTCAATGGCGACTTGTCAGCCACTTTATCGAAACGCTAGTGCAATTCTAGTCAAACTGACGTTTCCAGTGAAAAGTTTCACCTCTTTGAGCTTAAACGTACTCATAATGTTTTGGTGTGCGTGCGTTCACTGTGTTGTTTACAGTGCTTCTAAAACTGTATTTCAGCAAAAACATGAAATTAATACGTGATTAAGACGTGAAATTAACTGTTTCTGATTGATATGAAGCAAAATCGGGTAAAACTAACGGCTAACTCCCATATAAAGTAACATCATCAAAATTGGAAAACTGTAAAAGATTCCCTAAATTTGGACGTTTGACTTCATATTTGTACTTATACTGCTACTTATATTTCAGGATCTGGTGACGCTAATATCATTCCAGTCAACTTGACGTATTCATTGGAAAGCTTGACATTTTTTAGCTCACGCATCATCACAACGTTTTGGTGTACGAGTGCTAATTGTGTTGTTTACAGTGATTTTAAAACTGTTTTTCAGCAAAAGTATGAAATTAACGCGTGAACATTTTCGTGCGATTATTTTTTACAACTTTCGACATTTTTACAACAAAATTCGACATTTGACGATGAAGTATTAACAAATAACCTCTGTATATCGGTGATATACAAAATTCCAACAGGCCGTACTTCGCTCACTGACGTATTTCGTGAAAGGCTTCCAAAATCCGTTGTATTACCTCAAGACAGTGATGCTTGGCGGGAATTGATAATGCTTGATCGTCATTTGAATTACCGTGAGATTGAGGCATCCGTGGGCATTACTTTCACCAGCATACCTACCCTTTTACCATAAAAATTATAGTTGTGAAAAAGATTTGTTCATGCTGTTTTCCACATAATTTGACAAAAAAAGGCTTTCGATTGGTGCAAAGAAACGATCAAGAAGTGCTTCAAAAGACGTAAATAGAATCGCAGCTGGTGACGAATCATGGATCTTTGCGTATAAACCTTAAAACAAACAGCAGTCGACTGTATTGGTCTTTCAAACCAATCCAAATTGGTCATGAACCAAATCAAACAAAAGTCGTTCGAGATAAAAGGACTCAGAAATAGTCGCCTGTTTCTTCAAAAAAAGTGGTCATGTGACCATAGTAGTATCAATTAAGACACACAGAACGGTCAATTTAGAATGATACACAACCATTTGTTTACCAGAAGTTTTTTGTGAAATAAGGAAAACAAACAAGCACCGAAGATTTATTCTTCATCAACACAAAGCAAGCTCCCAAACCTCAGCTCAAACAAAGTCGTTTCTAAGTACTCAAAATATCAAATTAATGGGTCATATGTTATACAGTTCTGATTTGACACCCAATGACTTCCCATTGTTTCCGCTTATCAAGGATAAACAGCGTAGACAAGAATTTTCAATGCCAGAAGAAGTTGATGAGTTAAAAAACTTTTGCAGACGCCTCAAGTGGAATGGCATAAATGTCATTTCAAATGGTTTAACATGCAAAAATGCATTAATCTTGAAGGAGAATATTTTGAAAAGCAATAAAGCTATTTTCAATGAAATAAAATAAAATAAAATTCAGTCTTTATATTCCCGAAATATATGTAGCAACCCTCGTATGTATTATTCAGCATTTATTTATTATTAATTTTCTCGTTCATCATAGTAAAAAGTTAAAGACCAACAGTAGGCACATTATGAAATCCTTCTGAAGTCGTGACCTTGGATAAGACTACTTAGACCAAATACTGCGGATGTGTCTGACCGTATTTGGTAACAATTTTATTAAATGTCTCTCCTTGTGATTTCTGAATTATCAATGAGAAGGCTGGTTGTTATAGTGGACAATAGCTGCTTTTAATATGAATTGATTTATTTCGATTGCGAGGAACTATTTCGGATGTACGATTGATAGGAACAGCTGTTCTACTAATTGTTCTACAAAGTTATACTAATAGGCACTCAAAGACTCCTGCTATTGCCAACTGAGATAATACGTTTGGAAATGTGACAACTTTCGATTAACTAACTAATTATTTCTATCCGACCACCACTGAAAAGTTTTGTTTTAGCAAAAACCTTGCTACTCACTAGTTATTCACCACAACTACTCGTTCATTTGAGGATATCGTTAACTCGTTAGTGTAAATTCACAAACCATTTTATTGCTAGTAATTGACTGATCAAATCAGATGGCGCTATAGAGAAGTAAAATTTTCCACTCTAGCATAGGTCTGAACTGCAGTAGAACGAAGCGAACTAAAAATACAACTCACTTTTTGATAACATTTGATTTTAATTCTTATCTATTTTTGTACCACGAGCTATATGTGAATATCGATTCTTAAGGAGCAAACTCCAGAAAGCCATCTACGGTCATGTTAAAGCTGAAAGTTCATAAACTGCATTTCCATATCCGTCCGTCTACTCGCTGAACGCAATGTAATATAAATGTATAAAAGCTTATGAGAGAGAATTTTATGCCTACACTAAGGGAAAAAAAATATTAAATTTATCCAAAAACTTTTTTAATTTATCCAAAAAGCGAGTCATTTTTGCACCAATAACGCATTTGCATAAATCGACTGCGTAAATATTTAAAATTCATTTAAAAACTTTTTTAATTAAATAAAATATTAAAACATTTAAGCAGAAATAATAAAAAAATATATTAAAATTATGCACGAATTTTTTAAATATCTTTAAAAAATTTACTATTTGAAAATAAAACTATCACATCTAAAGGAAATTTATATAAAAAATATTGAAATTAAAAAACAATATATTCAAATATTTCTCACAAGCTGCGTCCATTAATGCCATTAGCATGGTTACTTTATTTTGTTTTTTCGTTCCTTAATATTATGTTATTTTTGACGGTCGGTGCAATATTATGAGACCATATGTCAAAAATAGTATAAAACTAAAGAAGGAAAAAAGAAAATAAAGTAACCATGCTAATGGCAATAATAAAGCAAACTAATAAAGCAAAATATGCAGGCAAATGACAATCGGTGCGACACATTCGTGGGAAAATGTCGAGTTGTCACTCCACCCTACATATAATTGCATTATTTCAGCACGCAATCGCTAATACGTACGGCCAAATATCCCTCTTATACTACCCTTGCAACAAAAACGAAATGAGAATTATAAGAACTAAGGTTGCAACTGCAAGAGAACAGAGTGCGATGCTGTTGCTGCTTGTCGGAATATGTGTGTACGTGTACGATGCTGTTGCTGCTTGCTTGTATGGAATATGTGTGTACGTGTGTGGTATAAATAAAATTCAAACACGGGAAAAAAACGATTTGTAGGGAAAATATTTGATTTATCCACGTAAATATTTAAATAAAATTGATACTCAGGCGTGGATAATGTTAATATGCACTATTTCCCTTAGTGTACGTATGCCTACGTGCGTATCGTTGGAAAATTCAATTTATACAAGAAAAGTAGAAAATATTTAAACTTTCCTGGCCTAATTGGCGTTTTTTTGCAGCTCGTTACTTATAACGAACATTGAGAAGAATTAAAAGAAACGAGTCAGAAGCATATTACTTTCAGGGATGGCTCTTGTACAAAAATCTTAGAAATTAAAAATTTCTATAATTTTTTTTTGTTGCTAATTTCTTAAAATAACGTTTTTATACTCAGGATTTAAGGTTTTTGAAATTATAAATGAAGACATTTTAATATTTTTGTGTAAATACGATAAAAACTCAACATTAAGAACATACGATATGTTTTATAATTTTGTAGCCCTGCTTAATCTGAACGTAAAATGCAATCATTGAACTGTACCAACATTTTCTTGCGCAATCATTGAACTCTGCCATCATTTTCTTGCGTAAATTGCGCCAGTGAGTAAACAGACGCATATGCAAATGCAGTGAATGATCTTTCAGCTCAAGAATCTCACCGCAAGGTTTACTAGTTGTTTCTTTCAGCTGATCGTTGAAAATAATTCTTACTACACGCTGGTTGTTTCTTTCAGCTGCTCGTTAAAAATAATTATTACTACTCTCAAACTTGTTAGTTTATTTATACTCATTGCATCGATAACTCATGAGAGGAAATTCTTAAACCAATTTATAGCAAGTAATTGACTGATCAAAACATAGATGGCACTTTAGAAAATTAAAAATGGCCACCACAGCAAAGCATTCCACCACATAACACCTTCACCTTCACCACATAACTTGTTCTCACTCGATATCACTCCTCATTTTTTTTCGTACCACGTGCTATGTCAACCTATCAATTCTTTGGAAGTAAAGTCAAAAAAACTAATTGTTGGCAATGTAAAAGAATTAAATAAAGAGAAATAAATAAAGAAAAAGAAGAGCTGTAAGTCTGTTACTTGTCTCATTTTACATCTAAGGGCTTATGTTGTGTTTTAATAAAAAAACACATCGTCCCGACACCAATTACAACTTGGTATTGACGGTTGTAAAGAAATTGAAAATGTTGATTTGGCGTGTTTTTTATTTAAAAACAAAATAAAAACAATTCATAGCCAGACAGTCTGTCTTACGCAATAAAAAATGGACGCATATTCAAAATCCACTCAGAAAAATTATAACTTTTCTTTGATGGAGATTCTCTTTTGTGATTGAGCCACTCTTTTGTGGCACAAGAGAAAAAATTAAAAAAAAGAAATACCGTGAAGTTCTTGTCTGCGTGTGTCTTATCTCAGACCAGACGCGTATTAATATCAAAGAAATTGAAAAATAATTTGCATCAATAAGCTCAATGTCAGATTTTTTAAATAAAAAAAAAAAAACAAAAAACTCAATCCAATATTTGAAGTGGTCTGCGAGTTTGAAGCTTTACGCAAAAGTATGCAAAAGTCAGTTGCTTATTCTTGTTATGCTAATTTTTTAGCCATGATTATCTATGCAACTGATTTAGATAGATTTTTACGCTCTAATTGAATTATCAAAGTTTTCAGCCATGACACAAATTAATTCAATTTCTGCGAAAGAATTTGATTGAATACATAAAAAAAAAAACCAAAATGAATGGCCATAAAAATTAATTTCCTTAATAGGCTTAACCGCCTGAGCCACCGTCTTGCAGTGAGCCGTCTGTAATAGAACGCCTTTAGGCATTACTTTGGCTAACTACGAACTCTGACAGTTCGAACCAACTCGAGCAGCTCTATCAGTTTGGATTTTAAAGTAATTTCCTATTAATTTTCTTTTTTATGGTTTTAATTTCGAACCTGCTACCATGCGATGGGGAAAATTAATTTCCTTCTTACCTGCTTCGACGATAAAATTTTATTTGAGTTCTCGTTAAATTTTGCCAGGCTTGCTGATGAAGTTTATGCTGCTGCTGTTTTTTCCTTAGCTGTAGTTGATTGAGACGTTGTCATTGGGGAAATTTAATGGCTCGCAATCACAAATCAAATCAATAACAAGAAAAAGGACCGAAATAATGGTGGAATTAATAGAGAGCAATTTATTTATGCATTTTTGCTATGAAGCAACAAGGGAAGCAAATTTAGGGGACGCACAGTGAGTTGTCTCACAAAAAGTTTTGATTTATGGGTCTTTAAGGGATCTCTATTTGTGTTTTTAAATTTTTACTATCTATTTGTTATTATGGTCTCAATGAATTGGCCGTTCAATATTGATGTCTACCAAATAAATACTAAACAACACTATGTATTGTAGGCAAACTAACATACAAATATAAGCTTCATAACGTTGTTATTATCATACCCATTATTTTAGACAACCACTGTCATCTATAGGTCGCATACTTCTATCACCTAAGGTAAAGAGGTACCTTTGTATCATCTAATATTAGGGGTATTCATGATTCGGTGCACTTGCCAGTACAGTTGAGGACTTGTGCAGCTGTGCAATAAAGTAATTTTTGTCTGCTTTAAACAAAATATTTTTATTTTTGTTTATAGGTACAAATAAATAGTCGAATTATACGTTTTGCATTAAGTCACTATGTCAAGTAATTTGTATATAAACTCTCAAATATTGCATCAGTATTTCAAAGCTGTCAAATTTTGCAATGTGTACAACTGCACAACTTCTCAAGATCTCAAGTTTAAGGCTATAGCAGAAAAGCAGTTGTGCAGAATTTTGACGTACATATATTTTATTTTTGTAAAGTGCATAAGTCCTCAAATGCACAGGCAAATGCACTGAATCGTGAATACCCCTATTATAAAAAATATAGATTTTTTTTTTATGGATAATGTCATAATAGCTATTTTTAAACAAGAACACAAAACATAGTTTCCTACTTCATTCTATAAATGAATTTAATAATCTTTTAAAGAAATGATTTGAATCGAAATATTCATGATATTGTTTCATTAAGGTCATAGAAGCTTTTAGTTATTTTATATAATGAACCCATAACTTCTTTAATCTGCAAAAATATACTTCAGTCTATGAATCTGCCAAATCCAGCAAACCACGCCTTCCTCCCATACGAAGTTAAGATATTAAATTATTAAAATCGTGAAAATCTAAAAGATTTCACATAATAAGAGTTTCATATGAGCTTTTTTTTAAAAAAAAATATTTTTACTTGATTAGGAGCAAAATCGGCTGAGAATAGCGTCTATCTCCCATATAAAGTGACGTCATCGATATTTTAAAACTGTAAAAATTTCCCTAGATTTGGACGTATTGACTTCGTATTTAGTACTGCTACTTATATTTCGATATCTGGCAACGCTGACGTCATTCCAGTCAAATTGGCGTATTCATTGGAAAGCTTGACATTTTTTAGATTATGCGTCATAATAAAGTTTTGGTGTTTGTGTGCATTTGTTTTGTTTACAGTGCTTTCGAAACTGTATAAAAACTGTTTTGGTGTTTGTGTGCATTTGTTTTGTTTACAGTGCTTTCGAAACTGTAAAAAAAATGAAATTAACTCATCAACATTTTCGTGCGATTATTTTTTACAACATTAGACGTGAACTATCTTAACAAGAGTGCATCCAAGAACTTAACGCGACTTCTGGCGATGCATAATAATCTAAATATAAATAGGCGTAGGGAAAACAGGAACCATTTTCTCCCTCGTTTTTCAACCGGTTTTGATATTTTTGTTTTTTTTTAATGAATAAGAGATTGAATAGAGATTTTTTTTTAGGGAGAGGAGCGAATCGAATATTTTATTTATAAAAATCTACCTGCTTTAACCAGGTAAAATGATGTTTTTTGTATTTCACCCATTGTGGGTTGATATGCAGATAAGAGATTCGTACAAAAACGAGAGAAAGAAAAAAAGCGTTCGGCATTGTTTTGTTAGATTTTTTATTTCTTTACACTATTGAATGAGTTCGGTTACGTTCGCACATAAACGAATAAAGACAAAAAAAAAACGATGAATGTATCAATAACAGAGAGGAACGATTTTCTGTGAATTTGTCGGCCACAGAACGTACACACCATGGTTGAATAAATAAAGTTGTCTCGTGGCTGATCGTACTTTCTTCTCAGTACCCATAATCAATGTAAGGCAACAACAACAACTTCATCGCCTTTACATGTTATCAATTTTCGCTTTCAGATTTTGTATGAGCTGTTAACTTCGATTTGACATTTATGGGAACTCGCTCTCACCCATGCGACAACCTTATTTATTCAATCATGTTACACACAAAGAAAGTGCCATATAAACGATCAGCAAAAAGCGAAGAGAAAGAAAGATTTAAATTTAAAAAAATTTAATTTGTTTCAACCGTCTCCATGCTAAGGTCGGTTGAAACAGTATCTGGGTTCAGTTGAAACAAATATTTTGGGTTACGTGGTTTTTTATTTTTGTAAAGTGCAAAACAGGCAAGTGCACTGAATCGTGAATATCTCTATTATAAAAAGTTAGTTTTTTTTTATATAAAATGTCATTATAGCTATTTTTAAACAAGAACACAAAATAACGTTTCCTGCTTCATTCTAAAAATTTTAATAATATTCTTTTAAAGTAATGATTTAATTCAAAATATTGATATAAAACATGATATTCTTTTATTGAGGTCATAGAAGCTTTTAGATATTTCATATAAAGCGCTCATAAATTCTTCAATCTGCAAAAATACACTTCTGTCTGTAAATTTGCCAAATCGAGCAAACCGCACCCTCCTCCCACACAAAGAAACGTTATTAAATGCATTTAAAATTAATTACATCGAGATTAGTTAGCGAGCAATGGTGGAAAAAAAATGTCATTTGTTTCAACCATCCCATGACAGGGTCGGTTGAAACAGTACCTGGGGTCAATTGAAACACATGTAAATAATACAAAATATAATAAACAAACATATTTTATTCATCGTTTAATAACATTTAACGAGTCGTAATGGCATAGTTGAATATCACAAATATTTTTTTACTATATTAAAGTCGTTCACGGTACTTTTAATCTAACATTATTTGAAATCTGCCTTCAAAGGTTTATATTAAGTACAACTTAAATTATATAATTATCAGATGTTGTGGACGAATATATTTTTTAAAGATTGTGTCCTTCTTTCTTTTATATTTCTCAAAATTCAACAACATTAATTATAAACTACATTTTAGCACTCTAGCTAACATTGTTTCAACTGTCCCCAACCACTCTTTTAGGTATAAAACAGTTCAGAGTAAGTATGATAATAAATTTGAATAAAAACTTATTTGAATTTAATAAAAGCCATATTCTATGAACTTTTATTAAAACCATACAAAACTCTCAATACTCTTAGTTTAATAATACCATAATAATTGCAAAAATGCATAAACAAAAAATGCTATTTTAGCTATCAAAAAACACAATGGGGCCTCCTATATACAAGCACAGCGAGCGAAGAGTGACGCAACACGAGAATTCGTCTTGTCGCCCGCTTCGTTCTCCCCTTGTACCCCTCATCTTATCACGCATGGAGTAGAGATATTAGCTTTGTTTCAACCGTCTCCCGTTTCAACCGTTCCCCGTTTCAACCGTCTCCCGTTTCAACCATACCCAGTCTACACTAATTTAGATCGATCAGTTCACAATCAAACTACAGTACAAACTAGATTCTTGCACATACGTGCTAGTTGCACAGCTCGATTTTTGCGACATAAACATTTTTTTCATTACGTACTCAGTACTTGCGACATCTCAACATTTTAAAGTCTGTACTGCGATTGTTTTCTTTTCGCTCTTTTTACGTTTTCTTAAACGAAAAAAAGGTCCAGGGAAGAACCGTCGACCGTTAAAGTACCGTTAATTTATGCTGGCGATTTTATGCTGCCCATGAAATGTATTGAATTGAATCAGTTTTGAGCTAATTTTTATGTTGTGCGGTCTCATAATGGCTAAGAAAAGGTTTACGTTGCTGACAAAGACAAAGCTGACATTTAAGTACACTAAGTGCTGGATTTGGCATCCGTGGCGTCCGTGGCGTAGTTGGTTAAAGTGCGTGGCCGCTATGTCAACGAACCTGGAGACCCGGGTTCGAACCCCAGCAGCGACAGAAAATTATTTGAATTAAAATAATTTTTCTGTACGGCCGCCACCTCTCTGCAGACAATGGCAAACCTCAGAGAGTAATCAAAATGCCATGTAAAGCTTCTTGAGAATAAGAACATTCCGTTCATCGCCGTTCGGAGTCAGCGTTAAACCTGTAGGTCCAGTTCTCGGTCAATTGTGTACAAACTTAATAACACACACAACACAACTGATCATAAGAAGCTAGGTTAAAGTTCTTTCAAGGGCTGAAATGGCCAGTTATTTATTTTTATTTATTAAGTGCTGGATTTTCCATCAATGCATTAGCTAAAAGCTTTAATGTGCATAGAGCAACGATATCTCGTGTAAGAAAAAATGAATACTCCATAAAGAAATTCATGCTGCATTCTGTATCCGGACCTTGGAAAAGAAAGACACTTAAACTTTCGGAATTTCCAAAAATGGAAAAAGCATTGTACCAATGGTTTACCAATCAACGAGTCAAGAACTTATCAATCACAGCTGATATCTTAAAGGAGAAAGCCAAGCTATTCCATTCCAAGATCCAAGAAAAGTCGTGTACCTTCCACCAATGGTTGGGTTGTAAACAATAAAAAAATACATGGAATCCGAAGAATTAAAATATGCGAGGAAAAATTGTCGAATAAGACGGATGCTGTTAACCCATTTTTGGACAAGCTAACAGAAAGAATTACAGATTTAGGTTTGGAAAAGGAGCAGATATATAATGCCGATGAGTCCGGCCTATTTTGGAAGCTCTTGCCTGATAAAACTCTTGTGCGCTCAAAGGAAAAATCGGCTCCGGGTCATAAAATCAGGAAAGAAAGAATAATTTCCTAGATTGTACTAAAGCTGCTGGAAATCATAGAGTTAAATTAATGATTATTGGAAAGTCGGCAAATTCACGATAATTAAAAAATTTTATGCATATGCCTGTTATCTACAAAGGAAATAAAATTGCTTGGATGACATTGGCCTTGTTTGAAGAATGGTTTCACAAAACGTTTGTTCCAGAGGTAGGTAGATTTTGTGTAAAAAAAAACAGGTGCGTCACTGGACACACGAGAGAAGCGAAGCATTTTCGCAAATTCATAGATTTGATAATTTAATAGCATTTTTTCGATTAAAATAATTTTTAAATTCAAAACTTTAAAATAACAAAGTATATATATCATATATATTAACCCTCTTCGGCCCTCCCTTAAAGCCCCCTGTTCAGTTGTAGGGAATAAATATACAAAAATCATTAATTTTGTTACAATTTAATCAACTTACAGGTTGTTTATTTTTAACGATATTTGTAACGACCTTTAGTAGGAAGTAGAAACAACATCTAATACACAATCCTTAGTGAATTTTTCTTTTAGTTCGTTCGTTCTTTTAGTTCGTTCGTTCTTTTAGTTCGTTAGGTCTTTTAGTTTGCATGGACAAACCGAAGATTCAAACCATAGCTCAGTAAATTTAGTTATCTTTGCTCTAGTTCGTTTTGTTTGCTACTTTTGTCAGTTGGCTAGCCAATACACAGTCCTAGAATAGCCAACACACAATCCTTTCTTAAAGTAATAGATTATAGTGATCTGCTGAAACATAGCTTTAGCTAATGTTTATCACTGAATCAACAAAATTATGAAAGAAAGAGTTGTAGCGTATTGGTTAGAGGAAAGTACCAACAAACGATAGAACTGTGAGTTTAAGGGTTCAATTCCTGCAGCGGGCAAGAAATTATTTTTAATTTAACATTTTCTGGTTCAATTGATGCAAGCAAAAAAAAACAATATCAATTCTAAGAAAAAAGGTGTCGGAAAAAAGTGTCGTTTTTTCTGATTTCACTCTAGCAAATCGCAGAACGAGGCGTAAAAAGCTTCGCTTCAAAAAACGAATTTTATAGTATAGAATTTTTTAAAGGCAAAACCTTTCGGAAAATCATTTTTACTTATTGATAATGCTCCATGCCATCCCAAAGAAGGTGAGTTAAAGAGTCATGATTGTCAAATATCGGTAATGTGCTTTCCTTCAAACTGTACATCTCTAATACAGCCCATGGATCAGAATGCTATAAGGCTTACCAAGCTCATTGTTTGTCGTGGAAAATCTATAGATGAATCTCTTCGAAACATCAACCTGAAAGACGACATAGGCTTTTTAGCTAATGCGTGCAAGGCCCTTGATATATTTTCAATTCGGTCATCTTTTGGAAAACTGTTTGAAAAAGAGTCTCACTGGGAGAATGAAGATATCATTCCTCTTTCTGAGCTACATTTACAGCTAGCTGATGATGTATCCAATATTCATTCTGTTGCGATTTTGCTTCGAGAATTAGAACCATTGCAGCAAATATCTAACTCTGAAATCGAACAATGGATTTTTGAATTTAATTTGAAGAAACTGAGCTCTGAAGAAACTTACGACGTTCTTTTTACTAGCAAGGAAACCAGAACAAGGAAATTTACACCGGAGGAGACTATATCAGCCTTAAATATTTGCTTAAATATTTCCTTAGACGATGTTATGACACTCCAGAGACTAAGAAGTAATGTAGTATTGAACAAGCGAGTCTGCACAAAACAAACCAAAATTAATTATTTCTTTAATTCATCATAAAATATGTTAAGTGAATATCGTTTTATAAGTATATCTACAAGTGTATAAAACTAAGATATTAAATACATTTCAATAAGATTCTAAAAAGATTTGTGTTTTTTCCTTTAGTGCCTTTTTATTCGTATGGAAAATAAAAGACTCGGTACTTGCGACTACTTCTTAACTTGCACCATTTAATTGCGTGCAAGAATCGAGTTTTGTACTGTATTCCCATTTCAAAGTCAAGTCATCAAAATTATAAAACCCCTATAAATCCCATACAATCCTAACTATTGGCTTGATATACTGCGTACGAGCATTTATCTCTGCTACAATTTTTGTAATTTTATAGATATTTGAAGTCATATACAATATAAACCATTCCAACCTTTAAGATAAATTTAAGATAGGTAATAATTTTTATAATTAAGTAAATTGTAATGCAAAAAAAAAACCAAAAAAAAAAGATACAGTAGTTTCGACTATGTCGACGTAGAATAATTCAATTCGCTTTTGATGACATCTTTTTTAAAAAATATTTAGCAAAATATTTATTCCATACACCTGAGCATATGACCTTTAAGAGCGTGCCGGAGAGGGTTAATATATATGACCGACCCTCATTACTTTTGCAAAAGGAACATTTTTGCCTTGGACACCTATTCCCTCCGACCACTCGCTAGGGGGGGCTCCCATACAAATTTAATGGTTTTTGTATATTTATTACATACACCTGAGCATATGACCTTTAAGAGCGTGCCGGAGAGGGTTAATATATATAACCCACCCCCATCACTTTTGCAAAAGGAACATTTTTGCCTTTGACACCTATTCCCACCGACCACTCCTTAGGGGGGCTCCCATACAAATTTTATGGTTTTTGTAAATTTATTCCATACACCTGAGCATATGACCTTTAAGAGCGTGCCGGAGAGGGTTAATATATATTACACACCCCTATTACTTTTGCAAAAGGAACATTTTTGCCTTTGACACCTATTCCCTCCGACCACTCCTTAGGGGGGCTCCAATACAAATTTTATGGTTTTTGTTTATTTATTCCATACTTCTGAGCATATGACCTTTAAGAGAGTGTCGCAGAGGGTTAATATGTATGAACGACCCACATTACTTTTGCAAAGGTAACATTTTTACGTTTGACACCTATTCTCTCTGACCACTCCTTAGGGGGGCTTCCATACAAATTTTATGGTTTTTGTATATTTATTCCATACACCTGAGTATATGACCTTTAAGAGAGCGCCGGAGAGGGTTAATATGTTTGACTGACCCCCATTACTTTTGCAAAAGGAACATTTTTGATTTTGACACCTATTCTCTCCGACCACTCTTTAGGGGGGCTCCCATACAAATTTTATGGTTTTGTATACTTATTCCATACGCCTGAGTATATGACCTCTAAAAGAGTGCCGGACAGGGTTAATATGCATCATCGACCCCCATTACTTTTGCAAAAGGAACATTTTTGCCTTTGACACCTATTCCCTCCGACCACTTTTTAACTGGGTTCCCATACAAATTTTATGGTTTTGTCGATAAAACCGGAAACTGTCGATAAATAGGTAGCAAACTAAAGCAAACAAAACCATCAAATGTTAACTTTATATTTCATGTAATTGTGTAACATATATATAAGTTAGAGAGTTCAAACATGAATTTTTCTCCCAGTGAGGATCAAGCAGACCAACAAGTGCTAACATCAACATTGTACGATCAGTACTTTAGGCACACCAAAGGCTCAAGCTGTGACCTAAATACCGAAACCTGATCACTATCAACGATTCTAGTTACCTCCGAGGATTATGTATTCTACGTCAAAACAAAAAAAAATTATTTAAAACAAATTTTTTGATATAAAAAAAATTCATAAAACTCAATACATGTAACTTAAAAAATTTCTGTAACAACATACATTCATCCAAAAACTACAAGGCTTGAAGTAAATTTATATCCTTAACAGTCCTTTTTGTTCTAAAGTATTAAACTTTGATATTAAATAACACAAATTTTTTTTTCTGCCATTAATAATATGCCAAGGTGGATGAGTTTGTTTTTGACAAAAGAATTGAGGTATAGAAATATCTAGAATCATCAAAATTTTGACGTTCGTCAAAAGTTACGATACAAAGTCAATTTAAATTTTAACAAATTAAATCCTTGATTACCATAGAAAAGCAGAATAGCCTTGTTTGCCTTTTTGTTTAACCCATTTCTTCCCGAAAATAGAAATAGTGAAAAAATAATGAATTTGTTCATCAATTCCACGTAAGAACAATTGAATCAAGAAAAAAAATGTTAAAAAATTTTTGTGTGTGTTGCCATCTGCACCACATGTAATGTTGCGCTGGCGCAACACTGGGAGTTTTCTGGTAAAAAAATAAAAAATTTTATTGTTTCGAACATATGATTTTATTAACCCTAAATGTATAAAGTTGTTGATTTAATTAAAATAGATGGCATCACTCGTGATATTTTGAAAAACACTCCGTGTGAAGGTGAACCTGACATTTCTGGCATATGTAGATAGCTTGACTTTTGCAAATCTTGCATCTCCTTCTAGCATTTTCTTCATTGCGCATTATTTTATGGTCAGTTCTGTCCTTCCTTATTTGTTCTGGCACTTTATTTCTGCTGTGGCGTCCACGATTAATGTTTCGAATTTGAAAGTTTTCGTCTAGATCCGGTTCTTCAGCTTTCAAAAGACACAACACAATCTGGGGCCTGAAATCAATTTTTACTGATGGTAGAGCCTGTTGCCAGCTGGTACATTTTCCAGGTATTGACAACAGCACTGCCAATTCCATTGTTGAATAATGGCCACCACCATTTCTTGCCTCTAGTTCTGATTCTATAGTTTGCAATGCCATGTCGTATAAATCCACACCTCCCATGTCATGATTGTACTGATGGATAACAATTGGTTGAGGGACTACCTATGTTATGCTTTTTTTCCTTTCGGTTGTATCTCTTTACATTCATTATTGGCTCATGGGTACTAAAGTTTGTAACAACTGTTACAACAGAATTGTCATGCCACCTAACAGCGAATACTTTGTTGTTGTTACAAATCTATAGTCAAATGTCCCTTTTGGTTTTTTCGCTAAGGTCTTGGTTGTTTGAAGTGGGCAGGAAGCCACTTGGTTTTCTCATACTGTGCCAGCTGCAAAGAATTTCATTTCTGACAAAAAGGTAATAAGATAATGGCTTGTGAAGAAATTATCAAAAAAGACGAGATGATTTGAACAACTTTCATGATCATGAACAACTTTCAATAAGTTTGTTACAACTCTTTCACCTATAGACCCAGATTATCATCAGTTTTCTGTGAAACTCCACCATAAGGATCAAATTGATACACATATAATTCAGCTGAGGCTTTACACAATAGTTTGAATCCAAACCTTACTGGTTTTCCTCTTATGAACATCTTAGCAGAATGACGTCCAAAATATAGCACCATCTCTTCATCAATCAATATCTTATGGGAAAATATAGCTAACTGCATGTACCGTTTGTTTAGTTCATTGAAAAAAGGTCTTAGCTTGAAAAACTTATCAGATTTGTCTAACATTTCATAATCAGAAAGATGAATGAACTTCTTTATTTCATCAAATCTGTTCCGTGACATTGCAGTGCGTATAAGAGGGATTCCTTTATCTTCATTTAAACTCCAGTAAAATTTTGTTTGAGGGAGAGAGTGATAAACTCGACAATATAAGGATACCAATAAATTTTTTCAAATCAGTGCGTGACATAGCAAATGCGTGGTTACTTGTTCTGTGAACATATTTGATAGAAAACGAACTTAAGCAGGGAACTCCCAAAGTTGCGTCAGCGCAACGGGCAAACAAATCGTTCACGGCTATGTCATAGGTCTTATTTGCTCAAAAAATAAAAAAAAATGTGAATCCAACATAAATGGCATACCAGAATATGTACACAAAAGTTTGACTTACTATATTTTTACACCTTTTTGAAAATATTAAAAAATGTCGAAATAAAACATGTTTTTGGAAATTAATATTTTTTCAAGAAGAGTTACGGCAATTTTGAAAAAAAAATTTAGACAGAGAGCTTGTGAATGCCTTTTAAAACGTACATAATGAGTTTTGTTGAATTAATTCATTTTGACTGCATTTTGTGAAGTTAAACTTCGTGTTGCGTGAACGCAACGCCGGGAAGAAATGGGTTAAAAACAACAATCAACACAAACATTTGCTGTATAATTTGCTTTAGAAAATAGCTAAAGCTTCATTTAAGGCTCTTACACCTAGATCAGGCAGCACAACAACAACAATAACAAATCCAACAACAACATATAACAATCAAGTTGTTTTTTTTCCACCCCCTGACATTTCAGTTTAATTTTTTAATTAGGGTCTGTAGCGTTAAATTTGAATGCTGAATATTGTAAATTGTTGCTATGCGGTATACAGGCTGTTTATGTTGCTGACATAAATCAAAGCAAAGTTCTGCAAAATTTACAACAATATTTTTGGTTTTTGTTTCAAACCCCAAACTTGACGTTTCCTCAGCGATTGCTGCCAGTTTTGAAGGTGGTTACTGTTGGTTTTTGCCCAAAAGACAACAACTGTATCAAACTATACGATTCAAACTGTTATTTTTGGCAACTAAGTTTTTGATGTTGTAATTGTTTTGATATTTATAGCAGTTTGCTTGTGGTTCAAATGTTGTTAATATCCAAGCCTTGCTCTTAAACTGGCTGTCTATGGTTTTAGGTTTTTTTTTCTTTGAACGCCGCATCTGTTCTAAGCAACCATTAAACGCGTCTTTATCTAAACCAACAGAAACAATCC
Source organism: Pherbina coryleti (assembly GCA_943735915.1). Classification (NCBI taxonomy): domain Eukaryota; kingdom Metazoa; phylum Arthropoda; class Insecta; order Diptera; family Sciomyzidae; genus Pherbina; species Pherbina coryleti. The sequence goes on from OX030948.1 coordinate 21,324,596, forward strand.
TCCGCCGCTAGCATTAATTTAAATGTGCTACGCGTTGATGAAGGGAACTTGGCTGCATAAGTAATGAAATTGCTATTTATAATTGTTTGCTTGAGTTGTTTGCCAATCAAAAATTTTCTCAAATTCAGCCCATCCCCCTACTCCACCCTAAACCAACAAGATAGTGTTTTCTGGGCGTATAAACCCTGAAAGTGCCTTATAATTAACCACTTCGTTCTATTTGCTCAAGCATGGCTTTACTCAACAGTTTTACTTTGTTGAAGCACTAGCGAGAAAAACAAAACATCAATAAATATATATTTATTCAAATACATAGAATTTGTCAATAATTTTGTTGTAGTTTTTGCCAAAAGTATTAATTAATGCATTTATTTGTTGACTTAATTAGAGAGGAATTAATTCATTGCGTATTGCTGTCTATCTGTCTGTCTGTCATGTACGCGTAGTGTGGAGCGAGTAATTGTGCTGTTAATAGGTTTTCCCGAATTATTTAATTGGCCTCTGGAGGCGATACCAAATCGTATTAAGTTTTCTGAATTGAATATTTAATGAAAGGCTGCTGGAGCAAAAAATGACTCTTCTCCATAATTGTACTTATGTAACTATTAATAACTTTAAGCCTTGAACTTAGACATAAAAGCAATATTTTGTTGAAAAAGTAATTTCCACTGATCATAAGTCAATTGAATTGATGAATAGAACTCAGGAATATATTTTATTAATTTTTGAATTTGAGATAAAGTGAAGTTTTTTATTTTAATGAGTCGATATTCTTATGAATTGTGTCTTTGAACCTGCGAAAATAACAAAATTCGTTTTGTTGATTAGTTAAATTTTCAAGAACTTTATTTGAACTTGAAGTCTTTTAGTCAAATCTTGATTCTTTCCTATTTCGCTTTAGCTATTAGTAGATGGAAGAGACTACCAACTAGTGCCATAGCAGGGAAATTGAAGCATACACCACATAAACAGAACTGGAGAATTTCCATCAAGATCCCGGACTGAATTCAAGCAATTATGACAAGACATTGATGCATTGACTCAATTAAGAATGATTACGTTAGAAAATACCTTCTTAAACAATTTAGAAAAATTCACGATTAAAAAAATCAACAACAAACCCACTCTTCAAAATACAGAAATAGAGGTTATGGCATCAAAAACAACCAATAAAGCTAATTGGTTATTCCATGTGGGAGAATCATAAGTAAATAAGTCAAGTCAAGTCAAGTCAAGTCAAGTCAAGTCAAGTCAAGTCAAGTCAAGTCAAGTCAAGTCAAGTCAAGTCAAGTCAAGTCAAGTCAAGTCAAGTCAAGTCAAGTCAAGTCAAGTCAAGTCAAGTCAAGTCAAGTCAAGTCAAGTCAAGTCAAGTCAAGTCAAGTCAAGTCAAGTCAAGTCAAGTCAAGTCAAGTCAAGTGAAGTCAAGTCAAGTCAAGTCAAGTCAAGTCAAGTCAAGTCAAGTCAAGTCAAGTCAAGTCAAGTCAAGTCAAGTCAAGTCAAGTCAAGTCAAGTCAAGTCAAGTCAAGTCAAGTCAAGTCAAGTCAAGTCAAGTCAAGTCAAGTCAAGTCAAGTCAAGTCAAGTCAAGTCAAGTCAAGTCAAGTCAAGTCAAGTCAAGTCAAGTCAAGTCAAGTCAAGTCAAGTCAAGTCAAGTCAAGTCAAGTCAAGTCAAGTCAAGTCAAGTCAAGTCAAGTGAAGTCAAGTGAAGTCAAGTCAAGTCAAGTCAAGTCAAGTCAAGTCAAGTCAAGTCAAGTCAAGTCAAGTCAAGTCAAGTCAAGTCAAGTCAAGTCAAGTCAAGTCAAGTTTTTTTTTTTTTTTTTTTTTTTTTTTTTTTTTTTTTTTTTTTTTTTTTTTTTTTTTTATTGAAATATATATAAAAAATGTTAATTACAATTGCTTAGTTCCCCCGCGAAGCCTAAGGCTTGTATGCAAGGATATGAAATATGCAGAAGTACATTCAAACATTTTAGTTTAAATTTTATACTTAAAATAATCTTCTACAATTTTTATACATAATTGTTCGCTTCATTGCGATTTTATCAAATAATTTTTAATAATAGTTTTACGCTTAAACTTATTTGAAATATTAATTAGTTCGGCTGGCATTGAGTTGTAGGCGCTTGCTAGTTGTATATTCAAGGTGCTTTTCCCGTATTTATTGTTGAATTTTGGTGTTTTGAATCTGCCTTCTGCTCGTCTTCTTGTGTAATACGGATGATCTATTGTTTCCAAAAAATTTTCGTTATGGAATTCATTTATTATTGTTGACTTGTATAGGTTTTTTATGTTTAATATATTGTGTTGTTTACAAAACGATTTTAGTCTTTCAGAGTTGTTATTATTGTGATAGTTCTCGTTGTTCGAGTTGTTTGAGGTTTGATTTTGTGTGTGTGGTATATTATTTACATTATTTGTATTAGTTATTTTATTTTTCATTAGAATTTTGATGAGCCTGTTTTGTGTTTGTTGCAGAATCTTACAGTAAGACGCGTTGCCAAATGCTGTTATTCCGTGGCGGAGGTAGGATTCAGCTAGCGAAAAATAGGCTTGCTTTGTTACAGTGAGTGGTGCGCAGTTGTTTAAGTGGTATAACACATAACATGATTTACGCAGCTTTTTGTTTAGCGACATTATATGATCTCTCCAATTAAAATTTTGGTCCACCGTGACCCCCAGATATTTATAATTGTCTACCAGCTCAATTAAAGTTTTACAATTGTCTTTATTTATGTTTTGTACCAATCTGTTTTTGTGGAGACAATCTGTGTCGTGGAATTGAATTGGTATGTTCGATTTGGGCACGTGCGGAAGCTTGATATGCATCAACTTGGTTTTTGTGGCGTTAATTATTAGGCCGTTGTCATGGCACCATCTAGAGATAACGTTGAGTTCTGATTGCATCATTTGAACGGCTGTTGGAAGATCCTCATGGGAGACAAGTACAGCAGTGTCGTCAGCGTAGGCAAAAGTGCAACTATTCTTTAATTGATTCAGCATTTCGTTCGCATATATCAGATAGAGAATTGGACCAAGCTTTGATCCTTGTGGAACACCAGTGTTAAGCGTCGTTTCTTTGCTCAAATTTCCATCGATTTTAACCCGATATGATCTGCATTCCAAGTAATTTTTAAACCATAGAAGGCATTGACCACGGATCCCGTTCTTTGCTAGGATGTTTATTAAATTATTATGCGAGAGCGTATCAAATGCTTTGCTGAAGTCAATAAAGAGAGCCAGGCAATGTATATTTCTGTCTAAACAGTTGTTGATGTGCGTAGAAAAGTGTCCAAGTAGTTTGTTTATGTTCTTGCCTTTTTGAAATCCATATTGATTTTTATTGATAATTTTAAATTTACTGAGAAAGCTATTAAGTCGCCTTACCATAATTTCTTCTAGGATTTTCTCTACTACGGATAAAATAGATATGGGCCTGTAATTATTGTAATCATTTTTGCTGCCACTCTTGTATATCGGCCTTACTAGAGACGTTTTCAGAAGTTTGGGTAAAGTGCTTTCGTTGAGACTTGTGTTTATGATTAGTGTGATTGCTGGTGCTAGTTGTTCAGCGTTTATTCTCATGTCTTTCGGGCGAATTCCATCTGCTCCTGCTCCTTTACTCAAATTTAGTGTTTTTAGGGTATTGAGAATTTCTAATTCGTTTGTTTGTTCAATGTATATTGTATTTTGTATTATTTTTTCTGTTGGAATTAGAGTTTTAATAGTGCAATCATGCATGATATTTTCAACATTTTGTTTGAAATTTATAGCAAAATTATCAGTCACTGTTTTAACACTTTCATTTTTAAAATTTTTCCTTATTACTTCGTCGATATTGTCGACTTTTTTACCAATAATTTCGTTTATTATTTGCCATGTGCCTCTCATGTTGTGCCTATTTTTTATAAATTCCTTACGACGGTATTCATTTTTTGCGTATATTATTATTTGATTTAGTTTATTATTAAATGTTTTGTATTCTCGTTCTTTGATCAGATTGTTTTTACTCTTTCTATATCTTTGATAAAGTTTATCCCTCTCATCACAATAGCTTAATATTTGCTCACTTAGCCACGGGTAATCGTTTCTTTTTTTAACTTTATGTTTGTTTTGTTTTGACTTATTATAAATTTCTGTAAATTTATTGTGCATGTTTTCATAATTTGTGCCACAGCTTTGGTTTTCCTGTACAATATCGTTCCAGTTTGTTTGTTTTATTAATTTGTTTACTTTTCGAGTGTTAATTTCTGTCGTCTGCAATAATTGGTTAACAGAACCCCGACTGTCTGTCGTACCCTGAAAGTTTGCCGACCCCTGAATGTTTGGCGACCCCTGAATGTTTGGCGACCCCTGACTTCTTTTGTTTACATCTCCTCCTACACATCCAAAGAGAGAATAATGGTCAGAGATGGTGGTCAGTATAACAGCCGACTGTGCGTTTGTAATTGATTTGTTGTTTCGCACAAACATGTGATCAATGCAGGTTCCTTTGTTTTTATCTACTTCTTCTCTTGTTGTTTCGTTAACCAAGCTTTTCAGTCCATTAGCAGACATCATATCAATGTAAGTTCTTGTTGTTTTGTTTTTTTCTCTCATGATATCAACATTCATATCGCCGATAACAATCATTGCTCTATTTTTGTGAATTTTGTTTATGCTTTGTTCTAATTCGTTTATAAAGAGTGTGATGTTTGATCGTGGTGGCCGGTAAACAGGAAGAAGCGTTATAACCTTTGTGTCGAGAGAAAGATCAATGTGTAGAGATTCAAAGTTTTTTGTATTCAGGTAGAAGTTTTTAAAATTAATGTTGTCTCTAATATACACTGCAATTCCACCACCACTGCCTTTTCTATTGAGAAATACACTATTAAAATTATTGATTAAATAAAAATTATTTTCATCATCTCCTATGTTTGTTTCCACTAGAATTATTATTTTTATAGAGTCAATTATTTTATTTATATGCACCAGAAATGTTGAAAAATTTTTTCGCAGGGAACGGATATTCATGTAAATAAATGATAGTGGAAATTCTAGTAATTCATTATTAATTTGATTAAAATTTTGTATTAAATTATTATATTTATTCATGTTTAATTTATTTTATTTTATTTATATAGGTTTTTTTTTTTTTTTTTTTAATCTGTAAGTTTAGAGTCTTTTTTCTCTTTATTTTCGGTGTAGCGTTTTTTTTTTTTTTTTGTTTTGTGTTTATCTTTTAAATGTTTATTTTTATTTTCTTATTAAGTTTTTAAAAAATTAAGTCGATGTCTGACTCGTTATTAATTTTTAAAATAGCAGCATTTTCTATTTTGCGAGCAGAAACATCCCCATTTCGTACCCAAACATATTTCCAGTTGGCCTCTTTTGCTTTTGTTTTTGCTAACCATAACAAACGACGTTTTTGGATAGTCAGCTGATCGTTGATATATATGTATTTATGTTTTCCGCTGCTTTCTTCAATGTTTATGCCTGTTGCTTCCAACCTGTGTCTCTCTAATTTGCTCATTATTTCTTTCTTCTTACGGAGAGAGCAAAACTCGACAACAACTTTATTTTTTCCTTTTGTTCGGTATGCATTCTCAATATCCGTTTCTTTTAGTTGCACATTCAGAGTTGTTGCTATTTTCTCGACAACATCAGCTGCGCTCAGATTTTCGTTGTTTATGTTGTTAATTTCGATGTTTTTTTCGATGAGTTTTTGTTCAAGCTTGCTGATTTTAGTTTCCATTTCGTTCATTCTTTCGTCTTTCTCTTGGTTTTGTTTTTGCAGTTCGATGACCTGATTGCTCAGATTTGAAACATTCTCATTTATATGAGTTAGCATTGTTTGTTGTTGTTGAATTTGCATGCTGATCGAACCTAGTTGTGTTGTTATTTGAGACATGTTCTGCATCAAAACTTTTATTGCATTATTTGTTTCTGCCGCTAGATTTTGTTGCTGTTGGAGTTGAATCTGCTGTGAGTTAGTTTTGGGATTATTTTCTTTAAATCTCTTGTTGTTATCGTTGAAGACTTCCTCATCTTTTTCCTCTTCCTCATTTCGTTTCTGCTTCTGGTTGACAGAGTCCGAGACGACTACATGATATGCAGAATTCTTACGCTCTCTGCCATGCCGCTGACATTTCCATGCCGCCTTTTTCTCTGCATTCATACCATTATAGGTTGTCTGCTGTACGGAGCAGCAGGGGGAAAAGTGAAAGCAGGCGTCGCACACCCCGCACTTCATGTGTTTGCCAGTTATTGGCAGTTCGCACTGAGCACAATTTAGGTTTTGTTCGGTTGCCATTTCAACTCTCACTTATACTCAAACTAGGAGCAGGCAATAAAAAAAGAAAATGTTATTTTACTTAAATGAACTTGCGCGCAACTAATCGACACGTCCGTCCGCAACGAAGGCTAAAGTTCAACGAAGTCAAGTCAAGTCAAGTCAAGTCAAGTCAAGTCAAGTCAAGTCAAGTCAAGTCAAGTCAAGTCAAGTCAAGTCAAGTCAAGTCAAGTCAAGTCAAGTCAAGCCAAGTCAAGTCAAGTCAAGTCAAGTCACGCTTCGCCACGGACGTTTTCTCTTTACCAATAGTTTATTTTTAAAATTTATAAAAAACTGATTGAATGACACAATGTCAGCCGTTTGCTCCTCTTACTCATGTATAATTTGCAGAAAAATTGTAATGTGTAGAAAAGTTGCATGCCGCGAAACAAATATACATACATACATACTATACACTATACATTAAGTCAGATTGAGTTTCATTGAAAGTGTAGAGAGATAGGCTATGTTCACACGTCAGTCAAATGACTGAAGTTCATCACAATTTTTTACTCTCTTTTACTCTCTCTGAAAATTTTGACTGACGCCTGCTCACACACGATCTTTTGATTGATGCTCTGACGACGCCATTTGTTACTTTTCTGCTACCTACTATTTTGTGAAATCGTATCGTGCTGTAAACAGAAAGTAAACACAACACAATAAACAAAACCCGATTTTAAATTTTTTAATAGAAAAGTTTTGTTGTATTTCATTTTGTTCGCAAGGGTTGCAGATTACATCCTTTTCTCTTCAAAAAAACTACATTTGTTATCAAAAAACTACTAATTAACTTCTTTTCTTGACATAATTTCCTACTAAACAACAAACAATTAAAATAATGCAACCATTTGACTGATTGATCCAGGTCTAGAGCTCAATCAAAATTTTGACTGACGAGAGAAGAATTTGGAGTTCATTTTCGCTCTGAGATAAAGTTAATTTTTTTTTTACATAGGAAAGCAACAACAAATTTTGACTGATTCAATCATTTGACTGACGTGTGAACATAGGCATAGAGTGAAAAGAATCCACAAAAAATAATTCATGAACAGGCTAAAGCATGGTATAATAATACAAGGTAGCATTGCCAGTTGCTTGGGAAATCATATACTGTCAAAAAATATACTCAAAAAGAGAGCGCTCACAATCCGCCATTGAAAACACAAGCAATGTTGAAAACGTTGAAGTGAAAAAAAAACAACAACCACAGCAGCTGCTGATGTATTTCCACAAAAAGCTGTTTTTGACAGTTTATGTTTTCCTGTTGAAGAGAAAATAAGCAGTTGTCAATGCTACCATGTATTATTATACCATGAGGCTAAAGGTGGTTAGTGAATCCTCTTTTAACAAAACTGTGTTGGGTTAATTCACCACACTAAAACTAATTTCAACACATTAGAATTCACTTCGATCCAATCATGGTGTAATTAACAAGGTGGTAGTGAATTTTGAACCTCTCTCACAAAAATGAACTCTCGATCTGTCAAAAACAGCTGATTGCATATTTTAAGCAAAACCATAACAAAACAAAGTTTGTGATATTTGTTTTGGCTCTAGTATTTCACTGTTTTTTCAATTATTTTGATGAAAATCCGACGAAACTACTTATAATTGCAATTTATTACTTATTGTCTAGGACTACCACAAGCAAGCAAACAAAACAAATAGTAGTTTGACACTTATCAACAGGTCCTCTCTTTGTGTCACAATTTTTTGACAGATTCAGCAAAATTGAGTGTGTGGTGAAAAATTCACTACCACCTTGTTAATTACATCATGGATCCAATTTACATTTAGTGTGGTGAATTAATTTCATTTGTGTTTTTTTTTTTTGTTTTAAGCGCAGCAAAGTATGTATGTATATGGTTTTGTTTGTATATTTTGTTGTGTTGTGCTTGCTGAAAATAAAGAGAGTAGAGTAGAGCAGAGAGCAACATGGAGTTTATTGAAGCTCTCGCAGCACAAACGCAAGAAAAGTTAACGATTAAGCAATACATGGCATTGTGGAATTTTTATACCCCAACGTTTAACCCTTAAATGCACAAGGCGCCCGATTTTGACCGAAAAAATATATTTTATGTAAAATTGAGTAAGAATAAAAACTGCGTTTTTAGTTTTGAACATTTTTTTTGTTTTTTTTAAATATTTTTTATAGAAAAAGTGGTTATTTCTATAAAGATTCAATGTGAATTTACCCACATCTAAAATCCCTATTAAAATATATCAAAATAAAGGAAATATGCTATGGAATTTTTATTAATTCATTTATTTTAAAAAGTAAAAATTATCAAAAACTGCAGGGAGTGCACACTGTATCTTTAAAGATACAACCAACTAAAATGACCCAGCAAGGTGCCAAATGATCGAAATTTTTTCGAACTACTTAATATCTCTAAAGGACATGTTTTGAAAGCAGTCAGCATTTTTTCCTTATCAAAATTATTTATCTGTTCCTAGAAGTTAAACTGTTAAAAAAAGTGTTTATTAAATTAAAAAAAAGGTGTTTATTAAATTTTTTTTGACTTTGTACATCATTTTTTTAAAAAGTATGACAAATAGAAGTAAAAACTATTTTTTATTTAAGACTTATAATATTCTAAATAATATAGAACCAATTTGAAAAAAATCAAACCAAAAATATAGCGGTAGGAATTTCTTGAATGGTTGTATCTTTAAAGATACACGATGCATTTAAGGGTTAAGAAACGTAAACGGGGTATTTTAATTTTGTCACTCCGTTTGTAACACCCATAAGGAGGCGTGGCTGGTATGGAAAAGTATATATATCCTTGATCAGAATCACCACCCGAGTCGGTTTAGCCATGTCCGTCTGTGATCACGATTACAGCCGTAATTTTCAAGCTATCGCCACGATTTGATATTTAAGCTTTTATCTAAAAAATAAAGATCAGGTTCGAAAATGAGCCAAATCGGATGAAAATAACGCCTACCTCCCATACAAAGTGATTTTATCAAAAATGTAAAATCTCTTCATATTCCACAAAAATTAATATATGAACTTTGATATATAACATGTACTCTGTGTCTGAAATTCAACAAAATCAAGTGAAAACCACACCCACCTCCCTCAATAGCGAATATTTTACTGTTAAAACTATGACGAAAATGTTTTTACAAATAAACTTTTTTTTTTACTGCTTAAGACTTTGAATATACTTATTTTCGGACGTGGGGGTATTTTAACTTCGGCCCAGTCGAAGATGATTTCTTACTAGTTTTTTAAAAAATTTACAATTTAATTAAAAATATTTATTGTTGAAATTTCGTACAAAAAATACCCCTTTATCCTTTTGTAGCACAAATGTGAATTTTAAATTTTATTTTATAAAAGTTGGACCAGTAGTTAAGGAGTTTAGTGGCAACAAAAGATATAGATATAGATCATTGGTGGGCATTCTTACACAGCCGCAATCTTGGCGTTTATGTGTATTTGTGCATTCAAAAGCCTTCCAATGCTATACAAGTGTGTAAAAAGCTCTAACAGCGTACGTGTGAAGCTCTAGCAGCGCACATGTGGTGGTAGAGAAAGATCTTTGCCCGCGAGCGACAGAATGCCCCACATTGATATAGATTTACCAACAAGAGGTGTAGTATTGCAAAGACGTATTATGTAGCAATTTGTTGATTGTTAGTTGTCAAATACAGATATTTGTAATTTCTAAATAAGGGAAAATTTACTGTAAGCTGCTTATAACCAATTCCATTTCACAAAGCGCACATTGGAATTATTATCGTCTGAATAGAGTTTCAAAACAAAATAAACAAGCCATTCGATTGCTTAGAGCAAGCATCGGTTTTTTTTGTCAAGAAGAATTTTCTTAAAATTTTCAAAAATTAAAAAATATAAAAAATAAAGACTTCAAAAAAATAAAAAAAGCTTTGTTTACAAGTTTGTTTCGCTGCAATGAACAGCGGAGGTGCAAATGATTTTGCATTCGATGACTCGGGTTTTCGCGAACCGCGGGGAAGGCCGAGAAAAAACGTTAAGTCCCGTTCGAGCTCAAGCGAATCGCAAAATTCGACCCAATCAAAAAAACAAAAAACAATCAATTATCAAAATTCCACTATACAACCTTCGACTTCTGGCAACACGGAGAATCCCTTTGATATTCTTAACAACGATGTGAGTGGCCCTGAGATATCTTTATACTCTGCCCGTAATATTAAGTTCACAAAAAAACCACCACCTTTAACTATATTTGGCAAAAATGTCAATGAAATCTCATCAATTGCAACATCAGTACTAACAAACCACAAAAATATTAAAATAAAATTAACTCAGTTCGGAACTCAAGTTTTCTTGCCAACGGTAGAAGAGTTCAAGCTAATGAAAGAGCGTTGCCAAATACTAAATATTAAATTTTTTACTCACGCACTCAGAGAAGAGCAAACAAAACAGTTTGTATTATACGGTCTTGATAAATCCATTTCAATTGAAACGATTGAAAGCAAACTGAGAGAGCTCGGTAAGTCTCCAATTGATATAAAAATAATGAATATAAATAGACCACGATACAGCGATCAGTGCTCATATATTTTATATTACAAAATTGTAGATAATATGACACTTGAGAAACTACGTGTTATTCACCAAATTGGGTTTCTTAAGGTAACATTTCAATTATTTATAAAAAAACAATTTGGACCAACTCAATGTGCTAACTGCATGACATTTGGACATGGTGCTCGTCACTGCTTCCTCCCTCCAAAATGTATCAAATGTGGTGGAAACCATAAATCTCAGATCTGACCAGAAAATATAGTCCAAAACGATCCAAAATCAAAGATACCGGCGGAAAAAGTACGCTGTGCTAACTGTAATGGTCCTCATACAGCCAACTTTAATGGTTGTCCAAAGCGAAATGAATTTCAACAAATTCAAATGGCCATCAACCAAAGAAACCAAGTTATGGGACGCCGTCCAAGGTTCAACATTACTGATACACAGCAACTTCCACAAAATTTTAATCGACACAAGCAGCAACAAAACTTTGATGTTCAGCCACAGCTTCCACAACAACAACCCCATCGCTTGTGGAGCGAAATTGCTAGCAACAATAACAATAAGAGCAAAAACCAATTACTAAATATTTCGCAACTTCTTTACGCATTCCAGTATCTTGTTAGTGAATTAAATAAATGTAAAACGTCCATTGATCAATTGTCTGTTGTTCTCGAATATGCACAGAAGTATGTATATGGTAATGCAAAACCATAAATCAAAACTAAAAATTCTTTATTGGAACACTAATAGTGTCGAAAACAAAATCATCCAGTTATATAGTTTTATGAAAACGAATTTTATAAATGTTGCCTGTCTAAGCGAGACATATTTAAAATCTGAATCTATTCTTTACTCCGACCCAGAATTTAAAATTTATAGAAATTATCGCATTGATGAACAGAGGGGTGGTGGCGTTGCCATTATTATCAATAAATCAGTCAAACATGAAATACTCCCTATAATAAACACCAACATAATTGAAAACATTAGCTTATTAATCAAACTTGATAACAGCAAAATCCGCATTATAAGTTGTTATCTCCCTGGTGCAACCTCTAATACTGCCATAAAGCAACATTTTAAGAATGACATTGTAAAATTAACAAAATTTCGACATGCATATTATTCAGTAGGCGATTTTAATGCAAAACATCGACAATGGAATTGTTCGAGAGCTAATACAGCCGGCAAAATATTATTTGATAAGTTAACAGAAGGGAACATATTTGCTTTCTATCCATCTGAAAGCACCCACCACCCTAGTGACGTTCGTAAAAATCCATCCACAATTGACTTATGTTTAACCAACGGATACCATACTTTAAGTGATTTTGAAGTTCATCGGCTCTGTTCTGACCACAATGGAGTTGTTTTTGAAATTGACACAAATGACCAGCTAAAAATGAATGATCCTTACTGTAAGCCCTGTTTTCGTGAAGCTAAATGGGACGTTTACCAACATTTCATTAATGAAAAATTTAAAGACATACCAATAGTGACACCCACATCTATACACGATATAGATAAAATGGTTGATACACTCAGCACCACCATCATGGCTGCTTGTAACGATTCGGTACCGAAAAAATATCAAAAACACTATGCGATTAACATTACTGATGAAATCAAATCAAAAATTAAACTAAGGGCCGTCCTCGAAAGAAAATTTCAAAGATGCCCTTTCCCTATTATGAAGACATTCTTTAAGTCACAAGTCAATTCACTACAAAAAGAAATAAAAAATGATATAAATAACATAAGAAACATGAATTGGAACCACAAGTTGAGTCATATTCAACCAGAAAACCATTATAAGGGACTATGGCAAGTTTCAAAATTTTTAAAAAGGCGAAGTCATAACATACCGATTCTTATAAGCGACAGAATTTCAACAACGCCATCCGAGAAAACTGAAACTCTTGCTGCAAATTTTTCACAGTCCTTCGAAAACTCTCTTGCTAACGACAACCCTACATTTACTTCTGAAGTAGAAGAAAAGGTACTTGCATTTACTATGAACGAAACAAATGACAACACACCAAACCTTCCTTCTGTTGAAGAAACAATTGCTACCATCAAGAGGTTGAAAAACCCTAAGGCACCCGGAAAAGATCGCATCAACAATATTTTAGTTAAAAAGCTTCCTTGACTGGGAATATTGTTTTTACACAATATCATTCTCGCTTGTCTATCTTTAAACTATTTTCCAAAATTTTGGAAGGAAGCAATTATAATACCAGTCTTAAAACCTAACAAAAAAGCATCAGATCCAAAAAGCTATCGCCCTATTTCGTTATTGAGTTCGCTGAGTAAAATACTTGAGCGCATAATACTTCGACGACTGCAAAACCACATCGAACAACATAATATCATCCCATCTGAGCAGCACGGATTCATGCAAGGAAAATCGACGATTCATCAACTTAACCGCATCCGGAACCATATAAAAACCCACCTTGAACAGAAACAATCCACAGGGATGGTACTATGCGATATCGAGAAAGCTTTTGATTCAGTTTGGCACTCTGGTCTTATTTATAAAATGATCAACTACGGGTTTCCTCGATACTTAATTAATATTTGCAATTGTTTTCTTAATGAAAGATCTTTTATTGTGTCAATCAGCCAAACTAAATCACTTAGGCGTGAAATTAACTTTGGAGTCCCACAAGGAGCTGTCCTAAGCCCTACCTTGTACAACATTTTTATTTCTGACGCGCCGTTGCTCACTAATGGCTTCCGAGCATTCTTTGCTGATGATACTGCATTTTATTCATCGTCAAGTCTTCGAGCACCTATTGTTCTAGCACTCCGAAATGCATTATCTACTTACATGGACTACTATACTAAATGGAAGATTAAACTTAACATCTCTAAAACCAAAGCTATATTCTTTACTCGTCGCAGAACTTTAGAAATCCCTAAAAGACCTCTAAGCATCAACAATATTCTTATAAACTGGGAAACAGAAGTTAAATATTTAGGTATTGTTCTTGACCAAAAATTAACATTTAAAAGACACATTGAGTACACACTTGAGAAAATCAACAAATCCATTAAATTGCTTTATAGCTTAATTAATAAAAACTCTAACCTTAGCATAAAAAACAAATTACTCTTATACAAAGTTGTATTTAGACCAATATTATGCTATGGATGTCCAATATTTAAAGACAGCGCAAAATCCCACATAAAAAAGCTACAAATTGCACAAAATAAAATGATTAAAATGTGCCTAAATCGTGAGTGGTGGTCGTCTACAGAAGCAGCACACATTGATGCTGAAATTGAACAAATTAAACAGTATTTTCTCAATATAAGTAACCGTTTTCTCTCAAGACTAGAATAGTTTAGATCTGTGATATATAATTTATTTATTTTTGTTAAAACTTGTCATTATATTTATAAATCTTTCGTCACTTAGAATATGTAGTATTCAATGAAATTAAAAATAAAAATTGTTAAAACTCAAATTTTTACCAAAGTTGTAATAGCTCATAAGCTAAATCTCTTATTTGTTACCCAAATCATGTATAACAATTACAATTGAGTTAAAAATAAAGATAAAATTGGAATGGAATAGAGTTTCAATTATACTAAAGAATGATTGAAAATTTCGAATTAAGATCTACAAGCTAGCTGAGGGAACAACTGACTCAATTGGAGGCTTAGGTAACCATTTCAAAATTATTTTCTTTTAAACATAATATCCATATGTCTTCTTTATAATCCAATAAAAAATAATTGAGATATTGAAACAATTCTTTGTTTTATTCAAAAAATAAATCCTACCCCATTTGTTGATTCACCTGTTTTAATATGTTCTTGTGCACTAAAAACTTAAAGAAGAAGTCTAGTGTTTTTTTTAAGACCTTGAAAAGTTTTAAAATTATGAGCTTTGTTGAACTTTTGACTATATGTTTGTATACTTGGTCATTAAGACAAAAATATTATATTTTTTCAATATAATAAGCTTGTTAAAAAGTAAAAGTAAAAAATAAAAAAAAAATCAATAAATTTCTGATCAAAGCCCTTGCAAGATAAACAAATATTCATTAAATTTTTATGTAACTTACAAACAATTCAAAAGTCAAATAAAAGTTTAATTGTAAAATTCAATAGCAATTGATAGCAAGGCTTTTCAAAGCACTAACTTTTAAGTGCTAACATTTGCCAAATGAAAAATGTGGCAAGCTTAGAGAGTTTGATTTGTTGAAAACACGCACTTGATGCTTCATTTAAAATCATCAATATTGTATACATAGGATAGAAGGTAGGCAAAGCACATCACAGAAAAACAAAGTAAAAAAGCTCTAGATAAACAAGAGCCACAACATAACAAATTGATGCTAATTAACATAATTGAAATTGTTGAACTTTGGCTATTTACAAGCGTTAATATTATTCAAAAGCAATCTAAAGCCAAAAAAGTAAGCCGCCACTCCTTCAACTACTAACTAATCATGCTCAGATCTAAGGATGCGCTGAAAATAAAATGTACAAAACAAAATTCAAATAAAAAAAGCTTGGCTTTTAATTTGCAACGTAAAGAAGTGCTTCTAATAAATTAAGAATCAAAGTGTTGCGGCAAAAAAGCAAATAAATGGCAACGCTTAGCCGTGGGTCGTCAGCACCAACAGCAACAGCGATGAAGCAATTAGTATGAATGCTTCAAAGATAAGGCAATTCCAGGAGATCTGCCATCAAGGGTGATGGTAAAAAATCAAGACAACAACAAGAACAAAACGAACAAGAGTAACAGCATAAAAGGAAAAAAACTGTGTCGTTTCTAAATTAATTTGAATAATTTATCAAAAAATAAAAGTGCTGCTCCATAACAAAATGGAGCAAAATACAAAAACAACAAAAAAACAAACCATTGAGCAATTAAGGCGAAGTGGCAGCAACGTAGAGTGGTTGGATGAAGGACCAAAAAGGAGAAAAAAAGTGTGAGCAAACAATTTGTAATCAAATTAAAAAAAATAATACGTAATTTACAACAAGGATCAACAAGGCGAACAGAATCCAGACGATTTGTTTGTAGGCTGTGGGGGGGGGGGGGGGGGGCTTAAAACTTTTATATCCAATACAAACTTTTAATGCTTGAAAAAAAACTCCTGTAGCTACACGTTGGTTTTGTTCTCTGCTCCTGTTGTTTTACTTGCCAACAATTGACAATTTGTGTTGGCCTACAAACACACGCTCACAAATAAACACACACACACACACACACACACACACACATACCAGCAAATAATTTGAGTGAGTATAAAAAATTAAATAAACGGTAAATGGTGGCGCATAGACCATGAAGTGTAGAAATAAGCTGCGCAAGGTTATGTCAGCTCTTGAAAAACGTTTTCCTTTTAGACGCTCTACGCAATTTATTTGTAAAAATTAATTCTAATTAGTAGATGCAGAAAAACAAAAAAAAAAAAAAAAAACGCACACACACACTTATACAGCTATACAAACCTAATAGCATAGCATAGCATAGGCAACACTGTCAACACGGAAGTGATGAGCAGAACACCCAGCATCATCCGTAGCACAGAAAACAAAAAAAAAACAAAAAAAAATTATCACCAACGTGGCTACACTAACGTCCAGCCCTAGCCAGCTGAAGCGTATAAAGCTTCATGAAGAGCACAAAATACGAGACATGTATTTATAGAGTACCGTTAATGATGTGAATTCCTGTCCTAGCGGCGCTCTTAAGCAATGGAAGTTCTTTACTTTTCCTATTCTTTTCTTTTTTTTTTTGTTTTTTGTTTTGACTTTCTCTTCTGAACTTCTTGAAATTTCTTTCTTAAGCAAAAATCCCTTTTACATGCCAAGTGCCTACAACAAACACTTCGCTGAAAGAGATTTTTTGGAGAGCTGCAGCTTAATTTCACTGCTGCTCAGAGCACACTATTTGCTTAGTCACACGCAGTGGTCAAGCTTAACCCTTGTCTGATGCGCGGGTCAGTTTGTGGTGAATGATGTTCACACCATTTCGTTGGGAATCCTCACAGTTATTTTTTTAATCCTATGCTAGTTGATGGATTTTTATAAAACGTATATCAAACGATTCCTCAAACTACTGAGCTGAACATTGGCTAAATAAATTTTGCCACACCCCCTTTTCCGCCCACAAATCAATAATAAAGCTATTTTTCAGACGGTTTTGGTTGTATTGGAATAAAACCTAGGATTTTAGTTCGTATGCTTACTGTCAGCAAATGAACTAAATAAAAACGTGGTCACACTATACTTACGCCCACTTTTCAGAATTTATTATAATTCCCAAGTTGTACGGGTTTTGATAGTGAAACTTGGTATTTGGTTCCTATGAGTCCACGTGGCGAAATTTTTTTTTTTTTTTTTTAAATTTAAAAAAAAAACCAATTATTAAATTTTACGTCATTTTAGGCACAAATAAAATTTTCGAAATTTTTAAGCTTTTTTATAGCCATACTGCCATCTATTGAACAAAAATTAGATACATTGAATATTAAGTTTTGGCCAAACAACGTTTGCCGGGTTAGTTATTTTTAATAAAAAACTGATAAAGCATAAAAAAAAATTTAAATTGACTTTTAACTCGGATAACAAAGTTATGGTAAAATTTGTGAGTTAAGCAGACAGTCCAAGACCGAGTACATACAGTTCCGTGCACACAATTAAGAACGATTGCTTTGTTTCTTTTTCTATTCACTTTTTGTATAATACAAGTAAAAAATTCAAGCAAATCCTTACCCATTCGAATGTTGAAGAATCCCTTATTATATGCTTTGTAAAATCTTTATCGAAAGCTTACCTGTTAAAAAGTACGGCATCTTTTTACGATATCAGAAAGGAATTAAACGTGCACATAATTAAGAACGATATACAAGAACTTGATTTTTTGTTATACAATATTTTATTTCAGTTTTATTTAGTTATATTTGGTTGGATATCCATTGCTTTTAAGAACCGCTGCACATCGCCGGGGCATTGAGCCCACTAGATCTTCACATACTCGCTTGGGAATGCTTCTCCAGGCCTTTTGTACTTCAGCATAAAGTTGTGTGAAATTTGATATTTTTAGAGCACCAACTCTCTCCTTCAACACTTGCCAGAGGTTCTCAATCGGATTGAGATCCAGACTACACTACACGATGGCCAATCCAATACTGTTACCTTATTGTCTGTAAACCACTTCTTCGTATGACCAGCAGTATGTTTTGGGTCATTATCTTGTTGTAGTATCCAACACACGGGTAAGTTTTCATCTGCATATGGTATCAAATTGTTCTGCAAGATGTCTGTGTATTGGAACTTTTACATACGACCCTCAAATTTTGCTAGTGGACCAACGCCGCGCCATGACATACCACCCCATACCATTATGTTACCTCCGCCGTGCTTAAGTGTTGGGAGTGTGTACCTTGGGCTAAACTCAGTTTGTACCGGACGTCTAACATATGATCTGCTATCTGACCAGACTCAATTAATCTTCGTTTCATCAGAAAATAATACTTTTTTCCACTCTTGAACAGTCCAGTACCTACATTTTTTTGAAAAATTAATTCTTTTTTTACGATTCTGCTTGGACATTAAAGGGGTCTTCCTGCAAACACGTTCAAATAAACCAGCTTCTCTCAAACGACGTTTAACTGAATCCACGGAAGGTCCAGACGCATTTTCACCAAAAACAGCTACTAAAATCTGTTTAGCTGATTTGTGCGGAAAGTTTTTTGACTCACGAACAATCAGTTTATCCTCCATTTTAGTCGTTTTACGTTGTTTACGCTTTCGGGGCACATTCTTTGGAGTTGAACATTTTTGAAAATGTCGAATAGAATTAAAAACCATCGTTTTTGAACATTTTATAATATTGGCGATTTCACTATATGACTTTTTTCATTAAACAGTTTTAAAATCAACTCGCGAGTCACAGGGTCACATGACTTCTTCTTTCCCAAATTTTTTTTTTTATTTTTAACTTTTATTGAAATCAATTGAATGTTTACAATATTTTAATAGCCGTGTAGTACATTTAAATCAACTGAAATGACCTTTCAACTGAATATACTGATCGTTCTTAATTATGTGCACGCTTCAAATAAGCAACATGTTAGCAAAAAAATCTCCTGAGAATTTGTTTGTGCATTAGACAACAACAAAATAATATTTCCTCAAACTTCGTCTCTTGGGTACATTGTGGTAAGAGTAAGAGTTAGGTTTAGTTTAAGTTAAATTGCAATTCAGGTCAAAAATGAATACGATGAAATCGTTCTTAATTATGTGCACGGAACTGTATGCTTTAATAAATTATTTTTTTTTCCAAGCAAAACTTATATAAATTTATCCAAATATGAAAACAGTAAAATATAGACATTCTTTTTTAAAATTACTTTTTCACAATGTGTGAGCCGTGAAACCGTTATTTTTTGCTTATATTGTTTCGTTTTAGCGATATGGCGTTTTTTTCTCAAATTTGAAGATTATGTTAACATATCGACCGTCCCCTTTACGCGCGCTTCTCCCCTTTAGGTAACCCGTTAATACTTTTTTTTAGCCTATCTTGCTTCGTTTTCCAGATATGGCGTTGTTTTCTAATTTTTTTAGCTTAATTTATTGTATCGACCGATCCTCTCTACTTGTGCACCTCTAAAAATACTGAAAACGGTCGCTGCAAATTTTTTAATGCTGATGCATGGTGCCTTTGGTGTGCTCTTCAATATCGTAGGAAAAATAAACCAAAGATACTTCATAAATAATAGTAATTATTGAATATTTGAATGGAAACGCAATCGAATTGAAAAAACCTACATTAAATGTGGAAACGAATAAAATTAAAAAGTAACCTGGTTGGTCAACAAAAGTCAAAATAATCAACAGCAAAGTTTTGCTCAAGGTAATACATTTTAAATCTTCTCAAATTCTCTATAATGAGAATATTGTTTCAGTTTCTAAGTTAAATATTCACCACAATTCTTTAGTTCACGCAGAAACGTGAAGTGCACATGGACTTGATGATTACCTTTTCCTCAAAACAACATTCTGCGAACAAGTTTTATGCTCACACAGTACTGCATTGACTTCGTAAAAATAAATCGTTTCGAAAGAAGTGAAGGTTAGCGTTTAACCGTTCCAAATTTTTCCTTTCATTGGCTTCTATTTTTAGCACTTTGAAGTATAGGCTTCGGCGCGATCTCTGGTACATACTCTGAGATCAGCTTTTGAAATGCCTCTTATGCCTTATTATAATAATCTTAAAATAAAATCAATAATTCTCGATCACCAAAAAAATTTGCAAAAAAATATTATATATATATTAAGGCGTCTCACTCTCTATGGAGGAAAAAAAGTTGTCCGGGTCCCCTCGACTCTATTTCGACTCTAACGCTAGCCGTCAGCTAGCTAGAGAAACCTCTAAAAATCGCGTTATTCCTGGATAACTTTTTTGCCATGATAGTTTTAGCATAAAAAATTATCACAATTAGTGTAAATCGAAGAATTACAGAGTTCTGCATCAAAAATTTTGGGAAACACAAAAGATATTTACTTTCTTGCAGTGCTATTTTATATTATAATTGTAAATTTATTCGATAATACTAATTTTAATTGTATGGGTGGAGCCACACCCCCTTATACAATGCACATCCCAATTTTCTAGTAGATGTAGACATTACCCAGTTTTAGTGCAGTTGCCGACAATGAGCATACAAATTAAATTAACAAAATGTAGTCCAATACGACCAAAACCGTTGGAAAAATATAGAATTTTTATTGACTTGTGGGTGGTAAAAGGGGGTGTGACAGACATTTTTTTTTCTAAACCATCTTGTACATGAAAAAAATCAACTGTCAAAATTTCAGCTATATCGACTCAGTAGTTTTGGAGTTTCAAGCCATTACATAGACAGCGTTTTGCTTTTTAAATTTATAGACTAGCCGTTTATGTGCGTAGGGTGCGCGCGTTGCTGCACCCTGCAACTATATGGGCACATAAAAGGTGTATTCAAAACTTCAAAACTTTTCTTAGACTCAAAGTGTGATACCACTGTCATTTTCCACTGCCCGTTACAGTTTCCCAGTAGCAGGAGATCACCAAATAGTAACTCCATTTTGAGTTTGTATGTAAGTACTGCTACTTTTACTTTCAAAGCTATTCGATAATACAAATTTTAACTGTATGGGTGGAGCCACACCCCCTTATATAATGCCCATCCCAGTTTTCTAGTAGATGGACATTACCCAGTTTTAGTACAGTTGCCGACAGTGAGCATTCAAACTAAATTACCAAAATGTAGCCAAATCGACGAAAACCGTAGGAAATATAGCATTTTTATTGATTAATGGGCGGTAAAAGGAGGTGTGACAGAAATTTAAACCATCTCGTACTTGAAAAAAATGTACTGCCAAACTTTCAGCTCTATCGGGCTCAGTAATTTTGAAGTTTCCAGCCACCACACAGACAGCGTTTTGCTTTTTGTATATATCGACGGTTCCTACGAAGACTATCTCTTCTTTAAACGCTATCAAGAAAATCCTTTTTTTTAAACTGCGGCGACAAAAATCTGTTTTTACAAAATGCGGCGGAAAAAATCCATATCAAAAAATGCGACGAAGAAAATCCGTTTTTTTTAAAATTCGGCGAAGAAAATCTCTTTTTATGAAATGCGGCGAAGAAAATCTCTTTTCAGAGTGTGACGTTAACAACGCTGCATTTTTTAAGGAATGGGAAAAATTTTTCTGAAAAAAAATTATATTTTCAAATAATTATTTCTTTTTATTATTGCATCTTTATAATTCCTTACAGTACTCTATAAAATGATTTTTATATAAAAGTGATTTTTTTCGCCGAATTTGATAAAAGTGATTTTTTCCCGCTGCATTTTGAATAGAGAGATTTTCTTCGCCGCAATTTTCTGTCGGAAGATTTTTTTCGTAAAAACCGTCGATATATTTTGGATAACGATTGTTGGCTATAACTTTTGATTGGTAAGAGATACTAACAAATTTTTTACTAATAAAGTAATTTTTTAGCTTGTATATTTTTTCAAAAATATAAAACACAATATTGGAAAAAAAAATTTTGTTCGAAAAAATCCAAAAAAATCTGCTTTTTGAATAACAAAAATGGTTTTTAATTTTTGCGTAAATTGAAACACTCCATTTTATATGGAGTTGAAAATTTGCGAATTTGAATTTAAATTATTTTTACAACAAAAACAATTGTTTAGCTTTTTTTGAGGAAAACTCCAATATTTCAGACCTTTTTTGAAAAAAATATTTATATACTCAACAAACGATATTCTTGCAATAAGATTTTGATAGTACTTTGATGAAGCTTTAAGAAAAAAAAAATTTAAGAAAATGTATAAAAAAGCTGCGGAGATATATGAATCGAAAGTCACAACATTAAATTTCTGATAGTTTTTCTCATTTCTCATTTCTGAGCAACGATGTTGTATTAAATATATCGTTGTAGTAAAAGTTTCCATAGTTTTCAAGATATGTTCATGTTTTTGATGTCAAATTAATGGAAATTTTTTTAATTTTACTAAATTCAAGAAGTATTTTATATATTGTGAATATTTGCATTTGAAACCTAAGAAAACAACTAAAAATATGCGATTTTGTAAAAAATTGTACTACATCACCATCTGGTATCCAAGGTGGATCAAAGAAGATAGTGCTAAAAAACTTATCGTATCTGAAAACTACTTTATATCAATTTTCATTCTAATCGAACGAGCGGCTTGGGAGTTTTAGGTAGTTTTGCAAAAAATTTGTACTACAGCGCCCTCTGGTGTTCAAGAAAGGTCAAAAAAAGATAGTAGCAAAACACTCAGCGAGCATGAAACCCACTGTATACCACTTTTCATTCTAATCGCATTAGCAGTTTATGAGTTTTAGGCAGTTTTGTAAAAAAATTATACTACAGCGCCCTCTGGTGTTCAAGGTAGATCAAAATTGATAGCCCACAAACACGCAACGTACAAAAAAACTTCTATACACAAATTTTCATGCTAATCGGACGAGTAGTTTAGGAGTATATTGCGGTCTTACAAACATAAGCTCCTTTTTTATATATATAGATAGATATAGATGTCCATGTGTCTCCTTTATAATCTAATAAAAATTTTTGAGATATATAAACAATTCTTAAAATGCTAAAAAAGTCATCGTACCTGAAAATCCGTATGTATCAATGTTCATTCTAATCGCATTAGCGGCTTGGGAGTTTTATGTGGTTTTGCAAAAAATTTGTACTACAACGCCCTCTGCTGTTCAAGTTGGGTCAAAAAATATAGCAGAAAAACACTTAACGTACATGAAAACTACTATACAACAATTTTCATTACAATCACATGAGCGGTTTGTGAGTTTTAGGCAGTTTTGTAAAAATTTGTACTACAGCGCCATCTGGTGTTCGAGTAAAATCAAAGAAAATAGCCGAAAAAGACTAGTTGTACCCGAAAACCACTAAATACTGATTTTCTTTCTAATCGCATGAGCGGTTTGTGAGTTTTAAGCGGTTTTGTAAAAAATTTGTACTACAGCGCCCTCTTGTTATTCAAGGTGGATCAAAATTGATAGCCCTATGACCCGCCTCGTACCAAAAAATTTCTCTACAAAAAGTTCGGATAAACGGTGTAGAAATGTATCCAGGACACACAAACGTACATTCATTTTTATTTATAAGATTATGGGTATATTTTGATCAGAAGGTAGTGTTAGACAATCCTCAAAAGAAAATGAGTGGAATTTTTTACTTTTTTTTTTTTTAACTTTTTTAATTTTTATCTTTGAGGCTGCAAGGTTCTCAATTGGTTCGATGGTTTCCATTTTGTATATTAATTTGGGTATGAAAAGCTGGATATCAGATGGGTGTCGCATGCGTGTTGCCTAAATAATACAACGAGTTCGTGCTTTCTTCAAATTTTTCTAAAAGATTTTGAAGAATACAATCGTATGTCGTCGAATATATCGTTTTTTAGTTTTAGGCCAACCTTAATAAAGTTTTCCCCAAAAACATTAAAAGTGTTTGGAAAAAAATTCAAAATGGTACTTTTTGTACTCATGATACTTTTTGTAAACAAGCCGCCATTTTAGCCACTCCATGGTGCATCGAATCACGAAAATGGTCACAGAATCGGAAAAAGCACCCTCAAAAATACTTGCCGATCAAAAAATATCCGTTTTCAATAAGTTTTCAATAAAACGAAAGCGGTTCATTTATTCATCGTGAAAATTTAAGCCACTTTGGACAGAAGCTTCAATCCGCTTAAGAGGATTTCTTACATCATATCTTCAACTAGTTGCAACAAATAAAAAAGAGCCTGTTTTTTATAGTTTATAGTTTTTGTGAAAATTATTTTATATGTAAGTAGTTTCTCTGCTATGGCTGTTATAGAAAATTATTTGTTCAAGGCCAAATATCTTGAACAAATTAATTGTCGATAAAAGCAGATAGACTTTGATCAGAGCAATCACTCTTTATTCAATATTGTCAACAGACCTTAGGCCATTAAAGACATCAAGTTAACAAATATCATAAAATAAAGGTAAAAGCTTTTAAATCAAACGAGTTCTGCTCATTTTACGATTTCTTTTGATTGCGATTTTCGAGTGAAACGTAAAAAGGAGTGGAAAAGGTTAAAATACATACCTTCAAGGCAAACCATGCTATATGGTACTTTCGCAATTACTCACCTCACAAAGTCACAATTATTTACTTTTTACCACAGCACCTCTGGCAATTTCTGAGAATCTTACAAGGGTTAAGTACGTAATGGCTCTGCTCTACGCGCTGCTACGTTGAACAAATAATAAAAGAGTAAGTGAACGAATGAATGTGAAACGAATTAAGTCGGAGAAAATGTTGGAAAAAAGCAAATTCTCGCATTTAATTTTCTTAAAGAAATTTATTTAAGTTCTATACTTCTATAAATTTCTTCTCTTTTCTTTTCTCGTTCGC
This sequence comes from Pherbina coryleti, assembly GCA_943735915.1. Lineage (NCBI taxonomy): Eukaryota > Metazoa > Arthropoda > Insecta > Diptera > Sciomyzidae > Pherbina > Pherbina coryleti. Next base: position 21,349,383 of record OX030948.1, read on the forward strand.
AGCTCTGACAGCTCATGTTTGGCTAAGACAATTAAAGTTAATTACCACTGCGGGCTAAAAATTAAAATGCAAAAAAAAAAAGTGATTAAAAAAAAAAACAAAAAAAAAACATGCCGTTGGGTTGGGAAAAAATACAAGTGAAGTCATGGTATCGATATTATGTGTGGATATTACATCGGCTTTAAACTTAATGCGTGCGATTGAAAGGTCCTCAAAAGGAGCAATATTTATGTTTGAGTACGACATGAAATGAATTTCTTTTTTTTCAACGAAATATTAATTTAGATTGTTAACTGTTCAATAAGCATTGTGAAGAGAAAAAAAATTTTAAAGCTTAGGGGGGGGGGGGGGGGGGAGGTAATTAATTGATCTGAATTAAAATTAAGCTGAGATCATTAATTGGCGTATTTTACAGGATTATTATTGAGTTTTCTAAGAATTGAGATTTTAATTGAAATATTTGCACCAATCTCACGAGCTCCTGCCTTAGTTGTTATATTTTTTTTTGTTTGGATAAGTTGAGAGAGATAAAACAAAATTTCAAAGTAATAAGGAGCTCGTTACCTTTTCAATATCAAGTAAACAAAAAAAAAAAAAAAAATCATTATGAAAAATGATTAGGAAAAAAAATAATTAGGAAACCACGACTTTTTTAGGATTAGGATTAGGAACGAGTTTTGATCTGTATTGAAATATTAAAAATCTTTTCAAGACAGCAAAGAATTGTCAAGGAAAATTTTCCAAATATTTTTCAAACAAATTAAATAATTAAATAAGGACATTCTAGGCAAAAGCAGAACATAGTTATCTAAAAATCTATACGACAATTATTGCCTTGTCATTTCTTTAAAGGATACTTCCAGCACAAAATTAATTAACGAGGTATTAAATTAACTGAAATATATTTAAAATTTATCCATGTAAGCAGGTAGTTTCTTTTAAGAGCGTTAGCATAGCAGATACAGGTAAAAACTGCTTAAAGTGATCAAGCTGCACATGCCAAAATACAAATGTCCACCCAGATCATAAAAAAAAAAAAAATAAATTAGTTACCTGTCAAATATAATTAACAAAAACACATTTAACTGACTTTAACTTAGCAGTAGATAGCATTTACCTATTATACGCTATATATCACGCAGCTCTTTATATAAAAGCTACTCGCCGTGCAACAAAGCAGTACTGAAGATAATGTCTTTCGACTCAATACCCAAGGATTTGCGCAATCTACGCGCCTGTCTTGTCTGCTCATTAGTCAAAACCTTTGAACAGTTCGAACACGATGGCTGCGACAATTGCGATGAGTTTCTCAACATGAAGGGCAACAGCGACAACGTCTACGATCATACGAGCAAAAATTTTGATGGCATCATCGCTTTAATGACTCCAGAGGATAGCTGGGTGGCTAAGTGGCAGCGAATTGGTCGTTTTACACGCGGCATCTATGCAGTATCAGTTTCGGGTGATCTTCCAGTGGCCACTGTGCGAGAGATGAAAAATCGTGGTATACCCTATCGTTCCAGAGATACCAGCCAGAAGTAGAGGAAGTGCATAAAACTTCTACCATATCATTCCATAGAAAATATGAAATAATCGTAACTTTTGAGTAATTTTAAAAGTTTTGATTTTAACTTTTCGGAATAAATATTAAAAAATATAAAAAAATCTTTATATTCTTGCTTCGAATTAAAAAAAAAACAAATTTTCAATTTAACATAGTGTTTGAAGTTTTTTCAATAAAAGCATTCAAAGATTTTCATATCTTATAAATAGCTATGAACAAGTTTTCGGAACATAATTTTAACGTTTACGGATGATTATGTGATTAAACCAAATTTTTTACCGGAAGAACTGTTATACTAGAAGGATTGTTTCTTCTAGAATGAAATTAGAAGAAAAAACACAGGCGCGTCATTAGACATACCAGAAAGCGAAGTATTTTCGCAATATTTCGCAATTTGTTAATTTAATGGCTTTTTTCGATTAAAATAATTTTTCAATTTAAAACTTTAAAATAACAAAGTAAACTATAAAACACACGTTAATCTTCACATCAGTAAATTTTATTACATTTCATTATTATTTTTTGTTTTTTGTCACTTAGAAAACGCGGTTGTCAACGCACTTTTGGTCAATTGATGGTCATTCGCGCTATCCAAAAAAAAAAAAAAAAAAAAAAAAAATACCATGTACCAACATGGTACCAACACAATTAACGATCGTTCGTATTTTTTAAGCATTAAGCCAGTGGGGCCTAAGAAATTTTAAGCGCGGGCCAAAACGTAAAAAAAAAACAAACACAATATGTTACTCATTGTTCTGTTTGGCAAAAACTCAAACAAAAGAAAAAACAATTACAATGCCATAAAATCACATGTCATGAAGTACACTGTAAGACAATTTGATTTATATTTTTTTTTTTAAATATATTCAATGTTTGATAGATGTTACAATTATGACAAATCAATGAACTCAATTTTATTTGCCAGTGCACAGCGCCAAGGATTAATTTCTATTACAATAACAATGCTTGCACGAAAAATTACTCGACACACAAGTAACGGGACAATCAGCTTCAGCATTGACATCATCGAGTGTGTGTTATTTTATTTTGGCTTTGCATGCAATTGTTTTTGTAAAGTTCGCTGGAAAATGTGCTGAACACTGAACGAGTCGGTTTGTGTTGTTGTTTTTTGCAGATAGATATTCTTTGATTTTGGCTCATCGCAAAGACAAAAAAATTTGTATGAAGGGCCACGCGGGCCATACGGGCAACTACGTGGGCATGATTGCATTAAGCAACTCAAGAGTACTGAAGCCTCCTTATGGTCATTACAAACGGAGTGACAAAATTCATATATCCCTTTTACATTTTTGTATCGGAGCCCCGTAAGGAGTAGTCGGAGAGGATAGGTCCTCAGGAAAAAAATGTTTCTTTTGAAAAAGTAATGCGGGTCGGTCATACATAAAAGCCCCCTGTTTAGGTGTAGGGAATAAACATACAAAAATCATTAATTTTGTATGGGAGACCCCCTTAAGAAGGGATCAGAGGGGATAGGCCCCCAATGAAAAATATTCCTTTTGCAAAAGTAATGAAGTTTGGTCACACATATTAACCCTGTGACCGGCCCTCCCTTAACGCCCATTCGCTTAAATGTAGGGAATAAATATAGAAAAAAAAAAAATCAATATGCAATAAAAGAGCTGAACAGCTTGTGGGCATGTTTTTATGACTCTGCTTGTTAGTATTAGCACATTTTCGATCCTTATCGCGTGTGAAAACTTAATTTTAATTTGCTTAATTTACAGCTGGCCAGCTGCTCTAAAGTTGTAAGACAAACATTCAACAAGTTTGAGACAACATTGTTGCTTAGAACGTAGAGCAACATATTTAATAAGTACGAAAACTGGCTTAACTTATAGGTTGCTTAGTTTTAATCATAACGACATCTAGTAGTTAGTAGAAGCAACATTTTTGTTTTTTAGTTCTCTTGTTTGTATAGCCAATACACAATCCATAGCGGTTATTGTGTATTGGCTAATGGTTATTGTAGAAGATGAAGGATATGTAGCCAATACAAAATCCTGTACATTATTTTGATCTCCTACAAAATAGTTTTAATTAATACTAATATTGAATCAGCAATGCTCTTAAACGAGGTCTATTGGATTGATGGTTAGAGCTATAAACTATCAGTCGACGGGAATGCGTTCAACTCCTGCAGTGGACAAGAAATTATTTCTTATTTAACATTTTTTCAATTTCAGCAATAGACGCAAGCAAAAAACAATATCAATCCTAAGCAAAACAGTGTCGGAAAAAAGTGTCGTTTTTTCAGATTTCACTCCAGCACATCACAGAACGAGGCGTATAAAAAGCTTCGCTTCAAAAATTCGTTATCATGAATGAAACTTGCACAGGTCAAAATAGAAATATGAATTTATCTACGGTTCTACTTAATGCTGTGCAAATACTGAACATTCCTCAATAGAACATGTATATTCTGAGCCCGACCATTCTATGATGTAGGTTAATTCTGCGCACACTCGCATTGAAACTTCATTAAAAATGTAAATATTTACCATCCTTTAGGAATACACTGCCGTTAGAATAGCATCAAAATCATTAAAATACGATGTTATTGAAATGAGAGAAGAGATTTTTTTCTAACGCTGTTAAGTTGAGAGAACAAATTATAAACAAAAATAGGTATGCACTGGTGGTAACAACATTACAACATCACTAAAGCTTCAACATCACTTTATTAAAATACATCAAAGGCGATTGTGATCACATTTATATTGTATTAAATAGAATAAAAGTGATAAAAACTTCTAAACATTTAAAATTGTACGGCAATTGTAATACTGGTAACAGCATATGACGGCCTTATGAGACTTTCGTCAGAGAAATTAAAAGATTTACAAACTCTCTGCAAAGAACGTATAATACCATCACAAAATCATGGTTTTTATGAAGAGTTAAACAATGGTACTGACTAAGACAAAAATTTGGAATATAAATATATATATTAAAAATATACCTTATCTTCATGTATTTTTGTTTTATATTCTTTATCACTGCACTTATGTTATGTTAAACTTTTTAATTTTCTCCTAAATACCAAATAAATATGACTTTGAAGAATAAAACCTGACGGATCTAATATTAAAATATAATATTTAGCAACACAAAAATATAGCAACACAAAAACGTATCTAGAACCTGGTTCCAAAATATTGAATTTTAAACATATAATCAAAACCATAAACCATTATCTATTAAAAGCTTTATGACCCCAAATAAGCCCCTAAAAGTATAAGAAGCTTTAAAAGCAATAGCTGTTAAAGGTAGAAATGATATTCTCATTATCGTATAGAGGCACGAGGTTTTTCTGTTTTTTTCTCAAATTGATCAAAATCGATTTACGTTCTTGTGTTACTAAGGGGACGAAATGATTCTCTACTTTGGAAGGCACAACTGCAAGATGTTATACGTGGCGTTCGGGCATGGCCACCATTTTTTTAGAATTCCTTAATAAATATGTCATGTTACTTTTTGTAGGTTCTACTCGATTTCTAAGAATGTCTTATAAATATTTCTTACCCTTAAAATGTGTCTTCAAAACTTGCGTTTATCCAATGAGTTTTCCTGAAATAAAAAATACTAATGTTAGATCTGGTGTATTGAATAAGTAAAAAAAATAGTTCTGCATTAAAATAAAACAACTATAAAATGTATTTAGCGGTAAGGAAATAGGAAGACTTAATTTATTTAGTCATGTTAAAAAATAGTTCAGGGAGAAATTGGTCAACTTTGTTCTATACCTCTATAAAATTTTTTGAAAAACTCAAAGATTTCTTAAAAATTGATAACTTATAAAAATGATCTTGAGATCTTGTTGAAAGGAAAACGAAAATTGAATCAAATAATAAAAAAATGCTCAAAGAGTTATCAGCGTGTACAATCCAACACTTGTTCCAAATGGAAAAACTTTTTTATTACAAGTTGTTTAGTATCCAAAAAAAAAAAAAAAATTAATATTGTACTGTAAGTAGAGATACTTCAGAAATAATATTGAAATTGACAATATTTTCATCTAACTAGAAACTACCTAATGTATTTGAAAATAAATTTATAGTTTCATAAAATACAACATTCCTCTATATTATAACTTAAGTGTTGCCAACTTAAACCTTTCTGCACTCTTGATTTGCTCAGTTCGTTAACCGCTGTGTATAATTTTTATAACTTTGTTATAGAAATAAGAACAAAAGAGATAGAACAACAAACCAACACGTAAATAAATCATATTTAACAATTTCTGTCAGTTTTCTTAAGTATACATCATAAAATTAGACAACATATATATGTATATATAAATACTATATACATAGGTATAAAGTTATCAACTGCAGCTGCCATTCAGCCAGCGTTGTATATTGGAAGAAATTTTGTCAATATTTTTGTGATGATGTTGTTTTGTACCAATGAAAACGCATAAAAATACATTTTCACTGAAATCAGAGCGAATCAATTTAACGCTTGCCTTCGTTTCTTATATTAAAGCAATCGACTATTTATGCAATAACTGCTGATCGGTGCTAAATCAATAAAAGAAACAAAAAAAAACATCAAAAAAAAAAATCCAAATCAAATAACATAAATCCAGTTCGCAGCAATTCGTTGCAGAAACTTTTTTGCAATAAAAACCATATAAAAATGAGCTCTTTATGCGACCACGTGACACGATGGAAAGTGTCATTCGACGATTTGGGGTGGTCATAAATTTGGTTATTTTATAACAACAGAATTGTTGCAAACATAAATACACACTCTCACATTCTCAGCAACAAATCGTTATACCTACAAGTTCATATATAAAATGGACTATAAATCAAATAAAATTCAGCAAATTTACGGATATGGCAGAGTATAAACAAAGAAATCGTATAAACAAAAAAAAACAAAACAAAATAAAAGAAGTTTTTTTACCGTAAAGTAAGAGGTCAACAGGGATGTGAAGCAAGAGATGAGTAGAGGAAGTGAGGTAGAAATATAAAATAAATCAGATACAAAACGTTGAATTTAAGAGCTCATCATTTTCATGGATTTTAGTAGCTCAAGGAGCTTTAAGTTAAGATCTGCTTTAAAAGTAACGGTTATATGGAGTGTGATATCCTTCTTTCACGATGTAAATTAAAGTCATGGCAAAGATTAAATAATAAAAGAAAGGTTCTTTCATTTTCTATGAATGAAATCAAAAACGCAGGCGTCTACTTATTGATATTCATATTCATACTCATACACATGCTTATACTCACCCTCATACTCATTCTCATTTTCATGCTCATGCTCATGCTCATACTCATACTCATACTAATACTCATACTCATACTCATACTCTTACAAAACTTAATTACCCTTATGTTTGTAAACGAAGCGAACTGGTCAGTGATCAACGCCCTAGCAAGAGTCGTTGACGATGAACTCCCAAGAGTTGAGCGTTCATAAAATAGGTGATATAATAGTAGGCTATCCCATAACGACTTCCCAGACAGAAGACGAACACTAGTCGAGCAGATTTCAGCTAACTACTATTCCCATGCACCGTGTTTGTTTTACGGTGGTGATGTTTTACGGTGGTTCCACGGAGTGTAACTATGGACGACGTTTCAATGCGGAGTTTAAGGTTTACTGCGTAAGAATCGCACACTGCCACCTGCACGGTGGCGCCTTTTGAAGGTTCCCCCTTCGCGAATAAAATAAAAAAAACTCATACTCATATGTATAATCATATTCATATTCATATTTATATTCATATTCATATTCATATTCATATTCATATCCATATTCATATTCATATTCATATTCATATTCATATTCATATTCATATTCATATTCATATTCATATTCATATTCATATTCATATTCATATTCATATTCATATTCATATTCATATTCATATTCATATTCATATTCCTATTCATATTCATATTCATATTCATATTCATATTCATATTCATATTCATATTCATATTCATATTCATATTCATATTCATATTCAAATTCATATTCAAATTCATATCTATTCATATTCATATTCAAATTCATATTCATATTCATATTCATATTCATATTCATATTCATATTCATATTCATATTCATATTCATATTCATATTCATATTCATATTCAAATTCATATTCATATTCATATTCATATTCATATTCATATTCATATTCATATTCATATTCATATTCATATTCATATTCATATTCATATTCATATTCATATTCATATTCATATTCATATTCATATTCATATTCATATTCATATTCATATTCATATTCATATTCATATTCATATTCATATTCATATTCATATTCATATTCATATTCATATTCATATTCATTTTCATATTCATATTCATATTCATATTCATATTCATATTCATATTCATATTCATATTCATATTCATATTCATATTCATATTTATATTCATTTTCATATTTATATTCATGAATTCATGCGATGGGTTTTCAATCATCATTTTAAAATTTTTACGAGAGAAGTGAGAAGAACATTCTAAAACTTAATCTTACATCATATCTTATGACGTTTACTCTAATCACATCTTCTTATAAGTAGTGCTGCTCCTTTTTCTTTTTCTCGCGCTCTTAATGATGCAATCATGTTTCATTCATTTAGCTCTGATTGTCTTTGATAGCGACTAATTTGGATGGACAGTCGAATGAATTAACATAAAAAAATGGGAAGAAAATGAGAGTTAAGAGCAAGAACACAGGAAGAAGAAAAAGTTGCAAAGTAAGCAAGCAAGGAAATGAAATGATAAAACTAGTGACTTGACCTTTTCATTGAATTTATGTTAAAATTAATGAGGCTCATCAAGAAAAGCTTTAAGTTCATTGCAGCAGCTTTGAAAGGTTGCTATTAATAAGAAAGCTGCAAATAAAGAAAAAAGAGTCATGAAATATTTTACTCAATAGTGTCAATTGTGATGAACCTGAGTTATTAAAGTAAAATTTAAGCATTATTTTTTCTTGCTCTCTGATAATGCTTCTCATCTGAGCACATGACAAATGTTCAGAAAAATTTAATGATAGAATTTTTTTGCTTTTGAAATGAGGGTTATAATGTTAACCTGAATTAATTCGGTTATCATATATTTCAATATGATATGCATATGATGACAAATATTTGGTTTTAGATTTGTTTTAAATTTTTTTCAAAATTAATAATTTGTTGATAACCTTCCAAGAATTTTTTGTGTTATTTTTAAAATAACAACCAATCTAATTAACCCGTAACTTTAAGTCTGCTCAACTAAAAACTTATTCTTTCATGCTCATAATTCTCATATTTTTGGGATTTTTCTTATTGTCAGGTAAAAAATCTAATTAAGGGCAGGTAAAGGAAAATGAAGGCAAAGTATTCTGAATAACAAGTACATAACTTTTATTGCTAACAAGAATGCAGGTATGTCGAAAATGTATTTTGTAAAATATTTTGATTAATAAGTTTATTGCTTTTACTGCCAACAAGAATGCAGGTATGTCGAAAATGTATTTTGGAAAGTATTTTGAATAACAAGTTCATTGATTTTACTGCCAACAAGAATGTAGGTAGGTCAAAATTTATTTTAAAATTTGTATATAAAATAGGTAAATGCAAGTTTATGAAATTAATATTAAACGAGAGGTCACGCCAAGATCAACAAACTTCAAGATAAACTAGCTTGACAATTTTAACTGTGAACAAAAGCAAAAATAAAAAAATGGGCAACTATATTAACACTGAACAGTTTTGGTTTGACGAGGAATATGTCGATAAATATCCACTGCCCGAATTACAGCAACAACAAAGATCAAGCCAAGCACAAATTGAAATAAAAAATTCACTTGACTACGATTACATGGAACAATCTATATCAGATTCCGATACAGAAGTGGATGCAAAAAGATTTAAATCCATGGAGAGCTATAAAGATACCGATCAGTTTTGGAACACGGAACTGCTGGCGCCGAATCAACTAACACAATCCAATCTGAAACAATCTTCATACCACGAAGGACAACAACATAAGGAGTTCAACGAGGAAAAATCTGCTAATTCCAGCCTTTATACAGTTGCAAATGAAGAAACTGCTACGGATGCTGATATGTTGTCTGCCACTGATACTAATACCGAAGAAGATTCTGATTCGGACTCTGATGATTCCAACAACTCGATGACTTCCAGCTCTGACTCAGATTCTGACTCATCAGATTCTGATTCATCCTCATCAGATATAGAGTCCGATTCAGCAGACGATTTGAACACAGAACTTGATGAAAACTGGACCAGCGCATATAAAACGGATGTTCCATATCACATGTACCGCTACAAGAAATTAATACGTCATAAAGAATGCCAGCTGCTGACATGGGTTAAGACGAAGTTAGTGCTTACGCAGGAAATTATTATTGCCGCCTATGTCAAGCATGATCCCAATGATATACAACGTGACTTGGAGGCCCTTCAACTTTATCGTCGTAGACTTTTACGCCTGGCATGTCATCTTAAGAATGTCAGAAATAAACATAGCCGCAGAGAACCCGAAAAGCCAGCCAAGCTGCTGCGAAAGTGCTCGGAACTGTCACGCGTCAAACTTAGTTTGTTCAAGAAAAATGGTCGACGGATGTCAGATATTTATATAGAATAATGAGCGTAGCTTATTTTTAAAAAAGGTTGAACGATTAGATAGGGTTTAAGAGTAAATATGTAATAAATAAATTTTAATTATAATAAAATTATTATTAAAATGAAAAAAAAAACAAAAAATTATTTTTTATTATACGAGGGTTGCTACATATAATTCCGAAATAAATATAAAGGCCAATTTATTTTTTCTTTATTATTTTCCGAAATATTCTTCTTTATGACTAACACATTTTTTGCATTCGTTTGAATCATTTGTCATAAAATTTATTCCATTCCGCTTGCGACAACTCCAAAACATAGTTTTTGAAAGCATTAATGGCTTATTCTGGCTTTGATAATCTTTGTTCATGCAGTTTGTTCTTGATGTGCGCGAACAAAAAGAAGTCATTGGGTACGAAATTAGGACTGTACAGTGGATGACCCCTTAATTCTTTGATTTGTGTACTCAAAAATGCCTTTATTTGAGCTGACATGTCTTAATGAAGAATAATCCTTTGGCTCTTGTTTGTTTTCCTTATTTCATGGAACACTTCTGGCAATCAAAGGGTTGTGTACCATTTCGAATTGAGCGTTCTACATGTCTTAAGTGAAAAATGTTTGTAAGAAACAGGCAACCATTTGCTTTGCAATGCTTCGAGCTTGAAAAACTTTTGCCAAATATCGCTAAAAGTCGAATTGAGTTTATGAATGCACTCTTGTTGAGATAATTCCCGTCGAAAGTTGTAAAAAATAATCGCACGAAAATGTTCATACGTTAATTACATTTCTTTTTTGCTTAATACAGTTTTGAAAGTACTGTAAACAACACAATAAGCGCACGCACACCAAAACGTTGTGAGCACGTATAAGGTAAAAAATGTAAAATTTTCCAATTGATACGTCAGTAAAAAAAAATTTTATTTATCTATTTTTTCTGGTAAATATCTTTCATAAATATAACTCGTAGTTTGGCTTGTTTAACAAAATTTTTTATATATGTATAATCACAAAATTTGCTCTTTACACATCTCAAAATTTTTCGTAATAATATAATTTTTAAAAAATATTTACTAATTTTCTTATCTGTTCGTTAGTTTCTTTGACAAAGATGCGAAATTTATTGATAAAAATTAAAAATTGAAAAAAAAAAAAACTGAAAAAACTCGAAATTTTTGAGGCCCGAACTTACATCCTCACGCTTATGAAGAAAACCCTGTACGCACTGAGCTACAGAACTCACCTGAAAATGTTTTCTAAATAGCATTAAATGAAAAAAAAAAAAAAATTATAATTTCAAAAATTTCACTCCTGAAGATAGAAAAATAAATAGTAAAAAAATAGTTTTTTTGAATTTATTGCTAGTTAGAGAATATCCTAATGTGTGTTCTGTAGCTCAGTGAGTAGAGTGTGCGCTTTATGATTGTGAAGTTGTGAGTTCGAGGCTTATAAATATGAATGAAATTTTTCAAGGTTTTTTTTTTTAATATTTTAATATGTATGAAATTATTTCGCATTTTAAAATAATTTTTTTACAAAGAGTTTTAAAACTACCTCTTTCCTTTCTTTTTCTTTCAGTGGTGAATTTCTCACCTTCAGTGGTGAATTTTTGAAAATTTAAATTGAAAATATGGTCTGAAATTGAAAATATGGATTTATGTGGTTTTAACAAGATGGGGCCACAAGCCAATACAACAGCACCAATTATGGATTTGTTGCAACAGAAATTTCCAGGACAACGCATTTCAATATTTGGAGATGTCAATTGGCCTCCGACATCGTGCGGTTCGATGCCACTGAATTTTGTTTTTTTCTTTTTTTTTTGCTATGGACTACGCAAAATATCGTGTTTTCGTGAATAAACTTTAAACTCTTCAGAAATAAAAACCAACATTAGTCAAGTCATGACCGAGTTAGTGCCGAGCTAGGATTGAGTCTTGCAAAACCTCCCGAAAAATTTCTATATTTTTATTAAATACTAGCCTTATGGCTAGTATACTATGAGAACATAATAGGTGTATTCAAAACTTTTCTTAGACTCATAGTTTGACACCACTGTTATTTTCCACTGCCCGTTACAGTTTCCCAGTAGCAGGAGATGACCAAATAGTAACTCCATTTTGAGTTCGTATGTAAGTATTGCTACTTTTACTTTCAAAGCTATTCGATAATACAAATTTTGACTGTATGAGCGGAGCCACACCCTCTTATATAATGCTCATCCCAGTTTTCTAGTAGATGGACATTACCCAGTTTTAGTACAGTTGCCGACAGTAAGCATACAGACTAAATTTCCAAAATGTAGCCCAATCGACGAAAACCGTAGGAAATATAGCGTTTTTATTGATCTGTGGGCGGTAAAATGGGGTGTGACAGAAATTTAAGCCATCTCGTACTTGAAAAAAATGTACTGCCAAAATTTAAGCTCTATCGGCTAAGTAATTTTGAAGTTTCCAGCCATCACACAGACAGCGCTTTGCTTTTTGTATATATATTTTGGATAAACATTATTGGCTATAACTTTTGATTGGCAAGAGATACTAAGATAATTTTTTACTCAACTAACGGTATTTTTGTAAAAAGATTTTCATAGTACTTTGATGAAGCTTTAAGACAAAAAAAAATTTAACAAAATGTATACAAAAGCAGCGGAGATATTTGAGTCGAAAGTCGCAAAATTAAATTTCTGATTGTTTTTTCTCATTTTTGAGCAACGATGTTGTATGAAATATATCGTTGTAGTAAAATTTTTCATAGTTTTCAAGATATGTTCATGTTTCTGATGTGAAAATAACGGAAATTATTTGTGTTTTACTAAATTTAAGAAATATTTAATATTTTGAAAATATTTGCACATGTAACCTAAGAAAACAACTAAAAATATGCAATTTTGTAAAAAATTTGTACTACAGCACCATCTGGTGTCCAAGGTGGTTCAAAGAGGATAGTGCTAAAAACTCACCGTACCTGAAAACTACTATATACCAATTTTCATTCTAATCGAATGAGCGGTTTGGGAGTTTTAGGTGGTTTTGCAAAAAATTTGTACTATAGCGCTCTCTGGTGTTCAAGATAGGTCAAAAAACATAGCAGCAAAACACTCAACGTACATGAAACCCACTGTATACCACTTTTCATTCTAATCGCATGAGCGGTTTGGGAGTTTTAGGCAGTTTTGTAAAAAATTTGTACTACAGCGCCCTCTGGTGTTCAAGGTGGATCAAAATTGATAGCCCACAAACACGCACCGTACCAAAAAACTTCTATACACAAACTTTCATGCTAATCGGATGAGTAGTTTAGGAGTCTATTGCGGCCTTACAAACATAAACTCCTTTTTTATATATATAGATAGATAGATATAGATGTCCATGTGTCTTCTTTATAGTCTAACTAGCAAATACCCGCTGCTTCGCCGGCGATAAAAATATTAAATATCATTAAAAACTTTAAATCTTAACATTTAACAGCCGTATTCATATTGAAGTGGGAAGAGTGTAAATAATGGTTTGTGTATTAGATTAGTGTATTAGTGTATTCAGTGACTTGTTATTTACTTGTCGCAATTTCGTCAAGATTTTGATATTTAAAAATCAATAGTTTTTCTAAGCCGTCTGCACTGAAATAATTGTCATTTTATTTTTTTTTTTTATAAATATTTTGAAGTCTTTGACAAATTTTCTTGTTTTTATTTTCTTTTTTTGGAAATTTTTTATATTTCTATAATATAGAATTTTAATTATTTTTGACAATATTTGTGCTCAAATGAGAGCAAATAATTTAAAAACTGCTTTATGAGAGGTGTGTTATAAACCTTAAAAAAAAAAATTTAAATTTCAACCATATTTAAAAATCCTCTAATTTATAAACAAACATTTTCAAACACTTTTTGACATTTTGTTTGTTTTTGATACATTTTGAAATAATTTGATACATTTTTGACAATATTTTTTGTGCTTAGATGAGAACAAACAAATTTTTAAAATGCTTTATCGAGGGTTTATTGAAGGTTTCAACCATTTTTAAAATTCTCTGATTTATCAAGCATTTAAAAGAGCTTTTGAAAGCTGTTGAAACGTTCAACATGAAAAATGTTTTTACATTTTTTTTCGATTTTTTTTCTAATGAAGGCTTTGTAAGAGGCTCATAATTTTTTATGAATACAGCCGTTTGAATTTCGGTAAAATTGTATATATGTGTTGGAGCGACTTAGTAGTTCCATCCGAATAAAGTAACCAGCTAACTAATGTAATAAAAAATAACTAAAGTAATAAACTTTCTGTATCTTCCTGATCATTTTTTTTCATGCATTGGTTCACTTTTCCTAGCGCTGTGACTATTGGGGTACTCACAGTTTTGTTTTATCTGGTGTGTTAACTACGCCGTCTGTTAACTCTAAAACATTTTGCCATGTGGTAACTATTTTTGATTTTGTTTTGCATGTAAAAAAGAGATAATACAAACTGGTAAAATTGCCTTGCTTTCCAACATGTTTGTTTTTCGTAGCAAACTGGCATTTCTGAAAGGTATTTTTATTTTACTGAAAAATCAATAAATCAAAGAAAGCTTCTCTTGTTATTTTTATTTTATTGAAAAATCAATAAATTAAAGAAAGCTTCTGTTTTCAAAAGGCGTGTCAATTTTAGAATGAACTACGTGTAGGGGTTCTCACAATTTGATTGAAGTATCGTTTTAAAGTTACTATATATCAACTTTGGAAGGGATCTGTAAATACCCTATATATAAAAATCTCGTTTATACGTAAAAATATTAGCTCAGAGGTAAGAAAAATATATGACGGCCTTAGAGAATTGTTATTTTAAAATAAAATATATGTATCTTTCGTTTAAGCTGATAAATTTCATCAAAACATTTCAACAAAACATCGACACGGATTTTTTGTCGATGATTTTATAAAAGTGGCAGTATTTTTACATTCAAAAAGGTGGCAGCATTGGTACCGCACTCAATACATGTTGCTGTCTTTTTTTTTCTTTTTTGTGGACCTTCCCACCGGGAAAAAAACTCAATTCTCTCTTCTCCAATATAGATTCTAGAATTGATTATTTTTAACACCCCATCGGGAAAAAGATGCAATGTTATATAAAAAAAAGAATCAATTCTCTTCTCCAGTATAGATTCCAGAATTGATTATTTTTAACATGCTGATGTCCTACAAAGAATAGTACATTCTTCTCGCTTCAAGTGGAATTGCTACAGAATCGTTTTTTTTCACTTTTTAAATAGATTCTTTTCATATATGTAATCATGGTTGAATAAATTAGGTTGTCTCGTGGCTGATCGTACTCTCTTCTCAGTACACATAATTGTCAAAATCAATGAAAAGCTACAACAACAACTTCATCGGCTTTGCATGTTATCAATTTACGCAAATCAAAACAGACTGATGCTTTTCTCACTTATACCAGAATTTGTTTTAGAATCAGCTCGTTTTTCACTTATCAAAAAAGCAAGCAACGAATCTAAAAACATTTCATATATTAGAAATATTTATATATAAAAACGAATCAGTAAACTTTTGCTGGATAGATTCCAATTCATAGCTTTTGCTATAAATGTATATATTCTTTGGAATACATTCTAAAATGTAAGCAATAGAATTCATTCTATTTACGATTTTTGTTTCTAGAATCTATTTTCATTTTGCCGGTGGGACGCTGACGTCCTACAAATAGTAGTACATTCTTTTCTCGCTTCCATGTGAATAGCTACAGAAATCGATTCTTTTATTCACTTTTTAAATGCATTCTTTTAAATAAAAATAATTCATTTTCGGAAATGAGAAAACAAATCAAAACAGACTGATTTTCTCACTTATGCCAAAATTTGTTTGGTTGATATATTCGTTGATATATTGGTTGATATAAACTTTTGGTTCATATATTCCAATTCATATGTTTTGCTTTAATTTATATATTCTTTGGAATACGTTCTAAAATGTAAGCAAAAGAATCTATTCCATTTAGGATTTTTTTTTTTAATCAATTCTCATTTTCCCGCTGGGTTGTTGACTTTTATATATGATGCTCAAAAAGAGTTTGAAAATAGAGCTTTTGTCTCACAGCGATTTTGACATATTGTTCTATCTCATATATTCGTCAACATTAGAGTGCTGAATTATTGTTATATGAGCGAGAAAATATCTAGAGGAAATTAAATTTTAAAATAAAAAAACTCAGGAGCGGTGCTTCCATTGTCAATAATTTTTATTTGAAATTTTTGTTGTTTGAATTTTTTGATTAAAATTTTGTTTGTTTAAATTTAATCATATTTCAGGCGTTCTTATAATTGTTTTATAATGGTGCTTACCTGTGATTTAGGGAAAACAAATATGATTTGTTTTCTTATATGTTTTTCATATATTCAAATATACTAACACAAACAGCAACATCTCATGTTGTTATGGTTGTCTCTCTTCGATTTCAGAGTTGGAATACAGAAGTATTACATATATATATGTTCTACCTTATTAGCTTTGGGCACAACCTTTTTTTGAGATGCACAGAGCTTTAATGAGAAAATTTTTTCTCTCTGAGAATAAGAAAAAAGAAATTGTATGGTTATTCTCTTTGAATTTTAATTAATTATTTAAACAATGGTTATTGAATTTATATATCCCATGTCCCAAGTGGGCACCATAGCTATCCTAGAGAAAAAGAATTTTTGAAATAGCGCCTGCCATTCTCAAGCTTTTCGCAGCCGAACATACGTGAGTCTTCTTTTATATAATAAAAGTATAGAAGTATAGAAGTATAGATATAGATTTTTAAATTATAAACTTTATTTCTAGTTTACCAGTTAATATTTATTAGCATGGCCTCCATTTTGAATGACGTCTTTCATAGAGTTAACTAAGTTCTGACATCTCTCAAGCGGTATTGCATACCTGGATTCACTCAATATTTTCTAGAGCTCCTTGCTATTTTTGAGATTTACTGCACTTACTGCATTTTCTTATGTCTCCCTAAAGGTGTTCTATTGGGTTAATGTTCAAAGATTTAAGTAGTTGACCTATTCATTAAATCGGCATATTTTCTGCCTAAGCTATTTTTGGGTCCGCTTACTTGTTTACTTCGGATCATTATTCTGCTGTTATACCCATTTCAGCGTCATATTATCCTCAGCAAACAGTTTATTTAAGTATCTGAATATAAAGAAACTGATCGATGATTCCGGTTATCGGTTATATGGGCCCAACGCCATGATAGTCGAAAGATTCCCAAAGCATAAGCTTAGCGCTACCATGTTTTACTGATCAAACGGTATAGTTTGGATCATAAGCAGTACTATCTGATATTCTCATGCATTGCCGACGACCTTTTGATCCATAAAGAACTATTTTGATCTCATCGCTGGAGATAATGTTTAGCCATTTTTCGATGGGCCACTCCAAGTGTGCTTAAGCGAAAGTTAATGTTTTAATAACGTCTTTTTTGACAGTAATGACACTTTTCGGGGACTTCGTGTGATCAGGTTAGCTTCCAGTAATTATTGTATTGAATCTTATTGTCACTGAGCTAATAGAAGCTTAAGATCCGCTTTTACTTTTTTAGAACTGATTTGCGGATCTTACTTTTCCATTCGCACTATTTTTCAATCTGTGCAGATGCTCTTTGCCTTTTTGCCTCACATAATTTGCGTTTGTTTTGTCATTTTAAGGCATTTGAAATAATTTTGGAAGAGAAAACGACAATTTTTTTCAATTTCCCGGAAAGTTTTCCCTTCCATTCGATACGTTTTAATAATATTACGTTTTTCTTCAGAACAGTTCGTTAGATCGGCCCATTTTTCTAAATAACTGAATGAAATGAATAAAATTAATTAATTTGTAAACCTTATTATTTCTTAATAAATAATTGCTTACCTGCCCAATAAACTGCATAAAATTAACTAATTTAACAACAGAGAGGACATTTGAATATTGTTGCTATTATTATCTTGATTATCTTGAACACTTGCTCTTCTTGCAAGTGCGTGATCAAATGAACTCATAAAATATAATGAATCTATTTGTTGGGCACTCACCATATACTGTTATTAATGGTATTTAAATGCATTTAACAACAAGTAACAAGCCATTCTATTGGAAGAATTTTAATATGTAACTTTGATAATATCGACTGGTCTCTGACTGAACCTGGTAAGTCAAAAAATCGAAGTTTTCAGGACAACCCAAAAACAGATTTTTTCCTTAGGGAAAAATATAATTTGTTATCAGTAATTGTAATCTGTAATTTCTTAATTGTAACTTGATTATAAATTATATTTTTCTCTAAGGAACAAATCAGTTTTTTGCTTCTCTTGAAAAGCTCGATTTTTTGACTAACGAGGTTCAGTCAGAGACCAGTCGATATGAGGCATTTCGCTGCTTTTTTTATGAACACAACTGTATATTTCTGTTAATTAACGAACAAATTAACGAAAAATTAATATTTTAAAAAATAAAATATTTGTTTTATTAATTTTTTTAAAATCTTTTTTCATAATTTTTCTATAAGTGTTAATTTAAATAACATTTTTCTAGTAAATATTATTTAAATGTTAGTTAGCATTAAGCTAACTACTGAAATTTACTAATCATTCTGGTCTGGAACCTGATCCCGTCGAAATTTTTTTCGGAATTTTTGAACCTAGGCTTTTTTGGATCTAAACGGTGGTTAAATTTTAAAGGCCGACGTCGAATGTGAACCACACCTAAATGCATTTCATTTGACATTTCTCAATTTCAGACTAACAGCTCTATTCTGCTTGTTACCATAACAAGGAATTGTAAAGAAGCTCTTGTTAATGTTCTTGTTATGTAAAGTCAATTTTCGTATTCTGGCAAATCATTAACAATTTGAAAGCTCTAAAAAGCTGTTACAGTTCACCACGCATGGTGAAAATGTAAATGCCTTAGATATAAAGCATCATCTGTTCTTTTATTGCTTATTTCTGGCTTTCCTTGACTGCTTACGTTTATTTTTCTACAAGTAAGATGGAAAATGTTTAGAAATATATAATTTACTGATTGTTTTCAATTGTTTTAAGTTTTAATATTAATTTTTTTAATAGTCAAGCAATGTTTGAGTGTCTTTCAGTCTTTAAAATTTATATTTTCTTTGATATTCTTCAATATCAATGCTTAAAAGAAGTAAGAATTCATCTATTTTTATACATTTTATTATATTTTAACAACATTTGTTTATCTTAACACTGAACTATATTTCGTTGTTAAGATGTTTTCTGTCATTAACAAAATAGTCAAGAAAGGAGCTTTTAAATTATCACCAGAATATGAAATCTTAACAGTTTGTTAATATTTACATTTTTGTTAATGTGGTGAGCTTTGTTAAGCTACTAGAATAGGGCTGTAACTCAATTTGAACCATGGAAATATTATGAGGCTTATTATGAAAATAGGCTTTCAAATCAAAATGCATATCGAGCACTTCGTAATTTTTTCGGTCAATTTAATCGTCCAAATGTGCGTACAATCGGAAAAATCGCGCAAAAATTTGAGAAACCCGGGTCTGTAGGAGATGCGAAAACACCAGTGCATGCTCGTACCGCTCGTACTGCAGAAAATATTGCTGCTGTTCGCGATAGTGTGGCTGAAGAGCAGTCCACCGCAACACGTCGTCGTGCCCAACAATTGCAACCTCTCACGCTCTTCGTTGATGAACATTATGCATAAAGACTTGCATTTACACGCTTACAAGGTGCAATTAACTCATCAGCTAAACCATTTCAAGCCTCTTGACCATTTCAAGCGTCGTCTATGGTCAGAATGGTGGCAAGAGATGGCAACAGTGGATGATAAATTTTCACCTCAGTGAATTCGTCAATAAGCAGAATTGTCGCATTTGGGCGAATGATAATCCAAGAGTGATTGTCGAAAAACCAATGCACCCACAAAGAGTGACTGTTTGGTGCGGTTTATGGGCTGGCGGCATCATCGCGCCGTATTTTTTCAAAATGAGGCCGGTCAGGCAGTAACTGTGAATGGTGTTCGCTATCGTGAGATAATAACGAACTTTTTATGGCCCGAATTGGAAGATATGGATGTGGACGATATGTGGTTTCAACAGGACGGTGCCATTTGCCACACAGCTAACGAAGCAATGACTCTTTTGCGCGACAAATTCAATGGCCGTGTTATATCACGTGGTGGCGATGTCAATTGGCCGCCAAGATCATGTGATTTGACACCGTTGGATTTATTTCTTTGGGGTTATTTGAAAGAAAAGGTGTACGTTGATAAGTCAGTAACAATTCAAGAGCTAAAGGATGAAATAATTTGGCACATTAATGGCATATAACCTCACTTATGCCTCAATGTCCTCGAAAATTTGGACCATCGGATGAAGGTGTGCCGCCGAGGTCGCGGCGGCCATTTGACCGATATTTTGTTCCATACACAATTGAATCATACCAATATTATCATAATAAAAAAAAATGAAAATAATTTCCTTAATAGTTTGTGTTTTATTCAAAATCAACATCGGCCCTTAAAATTTAACCACCCTTTAATTAAAAAAATCCATTTACTTTTTTCTGTATCTTTAATCGTTTTATGTTGACAACGAGACAACATGAAGACAATGAAGGCAACAACCAACAAAAACAACAACGGCTCTGTATAGAGCAGATCACACAGCAGACTAGACAGATTGTTTCGTTGGCCGCTACACTAACTCATCAGTAGTCTTGCATGACTTTGCTACTTAGGTCCTACTTATACTGCCAATATGCCGAGAAAGTTACCCAGAAGTTTATTTTGATAGAGAGAACGCTTTTATATATGTAACTGAGTTCTTATCATCTTATGATTCATCCTGAATCAAAGTTAACCTTGATCACGTCATACTTTTAGGCGTAGCCTTAATTCATGTGCATGTTCGAAATTCGATCACAGTGGTTTACTGCTATCAGAGCACGTTGAGGTTGTGTTATTTTATTTTTATTCTTATTTTTTCCACACTTTCGTTTTAGGGTGTGAAACTGTTATTGTTGTTGTTTGTTGCTTCATGTTGTCTTGTTGTCAACATCTTGGCCTAAAGCTGAAATATGTTTTAATTATATTAAATATTTAAATAATTTGATTTTTTATTAAAAACTGTCTTCTTGGAGGCGCTCAGTGACTGGGAGAGGATGGTGGTGGTCGTGGTTGATCCAAGGACATACATGATAGCAAACATAAAAATTGATAAATCAACAAATAATTTTTATAAATTATAGTTTCATAGAAAACCTTTTTTTAGTACAGGGGTAGAAAACTACCCCTCTGGGCCAAAATGGGTTAAACGCAAATATTTTATACTTTATGAGTTTATTTTTCGACAAGGAATTTTGATTTGGTGTTCTTTTTTATAAGTTTTGTTTTATTTTAAACTCTTTGTAACTTTATTTTTTGCTCCTTTAAAATGTTCTTAAAACTCTTTTCGTTGGCATGAAAATGCTATAAACAATAATGTTGACAGCTCTAAAATAGAAAGAGAGAGATAAAAAAAAACGACACGATTTTTACAAAAGAAACAAGTCTTCATTACCTTTGCTTTTCTAATGGAAAACGCTGTATGACACAAAGGATCGCGTAACATATTGAGAGGCAACAAAATATAACAAGTACGAGAAATGTTGATGAGCCAGACGGCATATTTTATTTTTTTTTTCGAGTATAATATGAGCAATGAACAGCAAAAATAACAGCAATAACAACAGCATAAAAAAACACAGCAACATATTACAAAATAAACCCAACAATAACTGCCTTAAGTAACAAGGAAAGCAGCAGGAAAAAGAAAAAAAAAACATTGCGATAAATCGTTGCTTTTGCGGAAATTACAACAAAGATGATACGAATATGATAAGAAACGGAAGTGGCAGAATAAGTAGAGGAAAATTTATAGATCAACGCCATATTTCTTTTTTGGCAAAACATGTTTCAGGCAACACAAAAAAAAAACAACCAACTAAAAAGAAAGAAAAACAAAAAAACATCCACCCACTCACATGCAGATAAATCAACAAACATCCTGATAAGTAAAGCGCCAAGCATCATATATCTGAAATACCACAGATATACAATGACACGTGGCTCTTCTTCTTTAGCCTGCTTTTAGATAAGGAAATCCCAATTGTGCAGCTTGTTTGAGCCTCTGCTGTGCTCATATTTAAAGCTTCCTTTGCTATAAAATTCCAAATTATGCTCATTTCCGTTACTTCTAAACGTTTCACAGTTCCCGCGAGATCAAAAGTTGCTTTATTATTTAAAATGAAAATTCTATTTTAATGCACTTTAATGGATATTTATGGTGTTATACGTGGATTTTAATCTAATAATATATTAACATCTGAAAAACAAACAAATTGTAAAAATTAACCTAAGCATATAGAAAATAGCTTTTTAAGTTTGAGAGAAGAGCCTGCTCTCAGAAATCCCATAAGTACATGGGTATGGTAGGTATTGCAACGAGATTATGTGGCGCCGATATTAATTTTTGATAAGAACGTTACATAAATAAAAAATAATTTTATTTTGAATGCATTAGCAAATCAGCAAGTTTGAATTTTCAGACTAAAGATTCTATGCAGAATGTAAAGTTCATGGGTTCTTATAGGGACAGTTCTACAAACGATAGAATATAAGACGGCAAAAGCTTATTTCGTATAAGATATTAAATGCAAATTGAAACTTTAATTGCGTCTAGTGAAGCCTCAAAATTAACGCGATTTGCAATATTTTCCTATAAAAATATGGTTAAATATAGAAGATTCAATTTCACGTGAACACCAATTCCTATCTTGAACCAATAGTCGTAAAGAGGTCAAAGTACCAAGTAGCTTTCATTCGATGCCAAACATTATGCCATAGCAACGTAGCAAATAAAGAAGGCCGTATATTCGATTTTTTTTGATTTTTTAACAAAATATTGAACTATTTTTGGAATATCTCCAAAGCCAATAGTCACATAGGGGTCCAACTACCATCAATGCAAAGGTTATTTTTTATAATTTCATTTATAAACTTTCAAAATAGGTTAAAAATAATGAGTTTTTATGAAATAAATCAAAATTCGACCTCAAACTTACCGTTGGCGTACTGTTAACGAGAAAAAACAGTCGCATACATTTTTACTGTTTAAGACTATTCGGACATATAGGGTCCCATTGTTTTTCACACTTTCGCAGGTAATAAAAAATTGTTTTTCGCCACACTTTTTTTAGTAATTTGGGGTCGCTAAAGATGAATCCGGTGTTGCATTTACGAATTTCCCAGTGGTTCAGGAGCGGTCGTCAAAGGGTTAAACAATCAACAACTGAGTAATTTTTTCAACGATTTTCGATTTGAAGACGGTTCTGAAAAGATGAAGATTTGCGATTTGAAGACGGTTTTGAAAAGATGAAAGATAAAACTTTTATGTAGTCATGTGGTCACGGTACCACCGTAGGAGGGTGAATTCGGAATGGTATACAACCATTTCGTTGCCAGAAGTATTTCGTGAAATGAGGAAAACAAACAAGCACCCAACAATTTTTCTTCATTAAGACAATGCAAGATCCCGCACATCAGCACAAACAAAGATTCTGATGGTGCGTTCAAAAACTATGTTTGGAGGTGTCTCAAGTCGAATGAGATAAATGTTATCAGGAATGCAACGCATTCAAAAATGTATTCACCATAAAAGAGAATATTTCGAAACAGAATAGAGAAAAAAAAATCGGTCTTTATTTTAGGCTTGGGCATTTTAGTTCACCACAAAGATCGTTCTTTTTAGTTTAATCGGACGTAATGAACTAGTTCGTTCATTTGTTCTTTTCGTTCGTTCGTTCTTTTTATTCGTTGCATGTTTTACTTCGTTCGTTCTTTAAGTTCGTTCGTTCTTTTAGTTCGTTAGGTCTTTTAGTTCGCTTGGACAAAGCAAAGATTCAAACCATAGTTTGGTAAATTTAGTTATTTTTGCTCTCGTTCGTTTTGTTCCTACTCGCTGCAAAATCAATTGAACTAAAATTAACTAAAAGAACGAGAAACACTGAACTAGTTCACATCGTTCAATTGAACTAGTTCATTCATGAGCTAGCTACCCAAGCCTACTTTATATTTCTTCCCGAAATATATGCTGTGCCCCACCTATTTCGAAAAACAATAACTTATTTTCAATGAAAAAATGCGGTCTATATTTATTCCCGAAATATATGTAGCAATCCTCGTATTGTCAGTAATCTGAAGAGTATGTTTTTTTTCTCTTTCTTAAAAACTTAAATAGTTTTTCGTCTGGTAAAATATGCAAAAATTTTAAATTAATATCTTAAAAAGCTAACCTTCAGGCCATGCGTTATACATACATTTTGTTGAACTTTGAAGTTTGTAGTTGTAGAAAAAAAGCTTTTTCAATGAAGAGCTTCTTCAAAATCTTTACAACTTGGCGTAGAAGAAGATGTTCTGAACAAATTTTGGGTCGTTGCACCCAAAGCCACTCAACCTACTATCAAACATACTAACGCAAACACACACACCCACCAACACAAATTTACACACATTCTTTTACACACAGTTTCCACATACATTCATACACTCGCATTACACATACATTCAACAAAATTGAAAACATACAAATTTATGCCGTAAAATATGCGCTGCTTGGTTAAAAAAAATTTAATTTTTAAACGATGTCACTCTGGATAACGGCATGGGTGCAAATCTTAGCTGTTTGTGGTTGTGTGTTGGTTTGAGAGACTATTTAAGTGTGCTAGGGTGGGTCACATTTAAGAAATGTTTGGATCAAACAAGTTGAGATTTAAAAGCTTTTATGCGGTTTTAAAATTTTGATACAAAAAAAAAAAAAAAAAAAAATAAAAAAATAATATTAATATAAGTATAAAATTAATAAATAAAAATCCATAATAAACCAATTCAGTTCAACCATCTTCTGTTTAAATTTGATTTAACCCTTTGCAAGGCTGTGGGACGTATATGTCCCACTTATATTCTCTCTTTCAAATGCCGATATTTTGAACCGTAGGCCATGTCTATCCTTAACAATGGGTGTTGTAGGTTCCTTATGAGTTCTTTCAACTATGTTAACTAGAATTTTTGGATAATTGCTTACTGGGAATTTGTTATTAACAAATAGAGATGAAAAAATTGACATTTTTTCAGAAAAAAATCGGTCACCCGAAATTTTGGCATTGAACAATATGATCTTATTATCTAGATATACGTTGTAGGGGTCGCTCATTACGAATCCATTGTCAAAAATTACCAAGATCTTGAATAAACGCATGAGTTTTGAATAATTTTGACAGATTACATAATTTGACAGTCGATTTGGCAGTTGACACCCGGCAATACTGATCTCCAACACCAAAATCCGGATATCTCAAAAATCCGCGAAACCATACAAAAGTTATATTTTTATTTTGTTCCCTTCACTGTGACAGTTTTTACAACTGTCAAGTGCCAATATCTGTTTTTCACTTCATTTTCTAGGCATTTATATTCCTAAAGCAGCAATAAACGCCTGGTTTCTGATTTTTTTTTTATAACACATGACTTGACAGCTGATTAGACAGTTGACAGCTATCAAAACTCATCTCCGATGTTGAAATCTTGTTCAACGACCTTGGAAACCGGTGAAATGACGCTTAACATGTATTTTCACTACATTTTGACAGTTTTTTGACAGCTGTCAACAGCTTTCCCACAACATTATTGATCTTTAATTTTCCTGGAACAGCCAATGAGTGAATTTTTTCAAGTTTTCATTTTATATTGTAAAACATGACAGCCAATCTGACAGTTGACAGCTGTCAAAACTCATTTCTGACATAGAAATCAGAATCAGAGAGGCAGAAAACCTAAAGTATCACTACCTTTTCCATTTAATATTGTTCCCAAAAATATGCCCCTCAAAGGGTTAAAAAACCTTGAAATAGAAATTTCAATAAAATTATTTAAAATACAAAACAATCAAAACAATATTTTGATTAATTTAAACTGGGTTAATTAATTGCATGCTCAGAGTGTTGCTGGATCTGATAAAAACCACAAAGCTTAAAATTTAAAATTGTTGGTAAGGTTTAAAGCTTTTGTTTTTAAAATAAGCTCTTTAGATAATTTTCTGCAAATCAATATTTTTTTCATAATCCGCCCGATTCAGACCCACCCTAGTTCGAAATGCGCGTCGGCATTTTATCTATTGACATGTTAGTGTGCGTTGCGCGTGGCTCGTCGTTGACGTACTTGACATTCCAAAGTGTTGCTTATAGTTAAATATGTTGTTGTCATGCTCGGCATGGGGAACTGTTGTTGTTACTACTATTGTTGTTGTTTTTGTTATTGTTGCTTTTGTTGTTGTTGTTGTTGTTGTTGTTGTTGTTGTTGTTGTTATTGTTGTTATTGTTGTTGCTGAACGCATGTGTCACCAACACATGCACACACTTGAATGCGCAATTCATGCAAAGGTTTTTCTTTATATTCCTTTTTTATTTTTATTTTTTTTTATATTTAATTTTTTTTTTTATTTCGCTTATCTTATAGAATATGGAAATATTTGCTCATGTTATGCTTATACGTTTCCTATAATATCTGTCTGTCAGTCTAAAGCTTAACGCACACAAACATTTCGGCATTTTTTTTTTTTTTTTGTTTTTTTTGTTAGCCGCAAATTTTTCACTACATATGCAAAGCAGCCAAATTCGAAGATAACGCGTTTAAATATTTCTAAATTTTCCATTTAAAATCAAAAATTTGTCGATTTTGAATAAGCGTGTGACATTGGGTTTAATTTCTGTTATAGAAAATAAAAGGATTATGCGAATTTGTGGATTGCTTACTGCAATGCAATGTAGAATTCGGTTTTAACTTGCCGATTTTTAAAGATATGCATAAAAAAATTACTTAAAATAATTTAAAAGCATTGTAATAGAAGTGGATAATTCCATCCAGGATAACGATATTTGTGAACTTCCCAGCTTAGCTAAATAAAAGATAAATTAAAAAATGAATTATATTAAAGCACTCTGAAGCGTTACGACCAAATCGAAATTCGATTGGGAATGTCATTAAGCTCTGTCCTCAGTCATCCCTATGGGGTTAATATCCACTGTGTCCCAGGTCATTATAAGATAAAAGGAACTAATTTACAAATTGATTGGCTGAATAGAATTCTAAACCGAATAGAAGTGCTGGCCTCATTTCAGTCTAATCTGTACTGGAGAAGTTATGTAAAGAATAGACGTAACGTTTAACAACATAAACAATTCAGGGTCTAATAGAGACAACTGTGTATCTCCCTATTACTTTGGCCAAAACAAAACTTTAAAAGCAATAAAAAACCCCTACTATCTCTAGGTCACAATGAAACCAGCCGTCTGGTAGGGGTTCTTACGGGAAACAGTGAAATAGGCAAAATGGTTTCGAAACTAGGAATCCCTCATCTAGACTTATACAGAAGCTTTGGCAGTCGAAGAAAGAGCTCAGTATCTTTTTTTGGCCAGTGGCTATGTCAACAAGCAAAATTGCAATTATTGAAGCAACCATAATCCACAACTGTTCGACCAAGTATAAATGTATCCACAAATATTGACTGTTTGGCTCGGTTTATGGCACAGCGGCATCATCAGACCGTATTTCATTTGAAATGAGGAAAGAGACACCGTTAACTTCAATGGTCGTCTGTTCGACCAAGCATCAATGCATCCAAAAAGACTGTTTGGTTCGGTTTATGGCACGGCGACATAATCAGACCGTATTTCTTTCGAAATGAGAAAAGAGACACAGTTGCCTTCAATGGTCCTCGGTAAAGAGCGCTGTTAACCAACTTTCTGTGACCAGAGCTCAATAATATTGATATTTTCGAGCCAAGGTTTCAAAAGCATGTGGCGCCCTTCATGCTATAAAAGTAACGCAATGCTTGAAGTGGTCAAGCAGAAATTTGGCGACTGGGTCATCTCATGGTCAGCGTTCATCAATTGTCAGCCGCAATCATGCGACTTGACACCCCTCGATTATTTTCTCTAGGGCTACATCAATTCCTTAGTCTAAGCTAACCAATTCTAAAAAATTAGACGGGCATACATGTGTTTGCTGTTTTTTCGGACTTTTTTTTTTGGTTTTTTTTTACTCGAATCTTATTTTTTTCCGAATAATCAACCACCTTATATCAGTTCCTACTATGTATAGCTCCAAAAACATCATTAAAAACATGGGAACAAATGCATCGATAAAATTTATTTTTGGCGCACTTTCGACCGATTTTATTTCAAAAACTACACTTTCGAATCGTATACCCATATACTCAACTTTTTATTCATCTTCTAAATCTTTCCGGGATTCAAGCTGGCTGTAGCGATCGCAACTGTCATTTTAAAAGAACCGAACTCGAAATTTATTGCATACGCTACGCCTTTGGAAGGATCCGCAAGACAAATATAAAGGCTCTCCGCAAAATCGCCCAAAGAAAATCGCCCAAAAAGAAATAATGAAAAATCACCCAATTTTTTCCATACGAATTTTCATATGAAAAATCATCCAAAAAAATTGGGCGATTTTGCATTTTTGTTTGGTAAAATTTCGTTTTTTGCTTTTGGGCGAAATTCCACCCAAATATGGTGATCTTTCGTTTTCAATTTAAAATAAGAAACATCAACTAGTTCTTAAAGATAACGGTATTTAAAGTAAAAGCAGCGGTTCTTCTTTAGTTTTTCTTTTGTATTTGCATCATTTGCTTGAGTTTGCTTGGTCAAGTCAAAGGAAATATTTAGTACCGCGCCCGCGCATCGCGATGCGGCGGATTACGCTCCCCCCCCACCACATCCGCCATAGTTTTTTTTTGTTTTTTGAAATTTTTGATAACCAAAGAAACTTGTTGTTAAGTAAGAGATTATATAAAATTAAAATTAATTAAATTTTTAAATTTAAGGCACTTCCTACACAATTAAGATCGATTAGTTACGTAGTAGTGCAATTTAAAAATCAGCTTACCCAGTACCTTTTATCGTTGCAATAATAGTTCTAATAATAGTTTTTGTGTTATTATTTCATGTTTTAATAACAGTGGTTAAAAAATAGACTTAAAAAAAATACTGGCCTTGAAAATGCTCATTTCGTACAAAAGAATTTCGTATCTCGTGTGGGAACACTATGTAAAATATTGGGCGATTTTTCTTTTTTTTTTGTGTGAATTTTCGTTTTTGTTTTTGGGTAATTTTTCCAAACATTTTTGGGCTTTTTTTCGTTTTCTTGGGTAAAATTTCGTTTTTTCGATTTGGGCGATTTTTCATAAATGTTGGGTCATTTTTCATTTGGGTGATTTTTCTTTTTTTTTTTTTGGGCGATTTTGCGGATAGCCAAATATAAACTGTAGTAGTTGATTTTGTGCTGAAGGAGGGTTACAATTTGGATAACCTAGTAGTGATCAGTTACGATATTGTCACAAACACCGGCTACAAAGGGGGTGTCAAAAATGATTCGAATCTTATTTGCGCAGACCACTTCAATGGTTCATCTGTCTGTTTAATTTTAACGAGCTACCATTTATTGCACTTTTGAGAACATTGAAAGCAGAAGGGCCATGGGCTGTGGCCAGGAGAAATTGGTGTCGGAATAAATCTCTGCATGGATTTTCCTGTACGTTTGAATTTAAAAAATATTTAGATAGTTTATTGTTCATCCTTAACCTCTTCTAAATTTCGAGACAATTGCCTACAAACAGTGATGCATGACTACTACGAAGCGATCAGTGGTTCTTCTACCACATGGTTCTTGCCGTTAAAAGCGGCCATTGCGATGAAGATTTAGCCCGCCAACAGCCCGATGCTACCAATACAGCCTGTTCACTTATAACAGCATCTCGCATTTTGAGTTGGTACGTAAAGCAAGCGCAAGCGTCCAAGAGATTGAAAGATCTAGCTATGTGCGTCGTCAGAGTGTATGCACCTTTTTGGTTTTTAGTTAAAAGCCACCCACTAGCCATGGTAGCCGCAGTGTTTTCAAATACATTTGATTGATACGCCTTTTGCCGAACTAAGTTCAGGTAGCTATTAAACCAGTCATGAGTAGGAAAATAAATTGGTGGGCCAATTTTTTTTTTCTTCAAACACAAAATTGGCCTGATTATTGCTTTTGCTCATCGGTGCAAAAAAAAAAAAAAATAAAAACTACAAGAAAGAAATTGTCAAAGCACTCCGATAAGACTGAATTTTTATTTCTATATGTAACAAAATTGATGTGCAAAACAAAAACAATTCATGTGTGTTTTTGTGTTACACAAGTAACGGGACAATCATCTCAAGCTCAGCCTCTTCGAGTGAGGCTTCGTTTTTGTTGCCTTTGCATGCAATTGTTGTTGTTAAAGCAGCGACTTAAAAATTTGGTGAAATTCGGTTTTGTTGTTGTTGTTTTTTGTGCGTGTTGTTTTTCTTACAAATGTGCAAACACAAATTTGATAAAATAAAACAAATTTGTAGCTGGCCCAATTGTGCTTCTGGAAGGTCATATTTGAGCATCTGACTTACCATCGACAACAACCCGTATTATTTTTACGATGAAAATATCCCTACGGAGAAAGCAGAGTCAATTGCTCTTAAGTGACTGTTTCCGTGACAGCTCAAATGTAACCTATCACAGGACGGGTCTGATATAACTAGTCACGGAACAGGTTCTTTGTGCCTGATACGGAACAGATTTAATTTTACTCAGCACTGGACCAATTTAATATGATGCAAGTGTAGACAGATCGATTTAAATTCAAACCTGTATTTGTATCGTGTGGATATTCAAAGTTGGAAAGAAAAAAAAAAAAATTTGCATCTGTCATAGAATAATTATTAAGCGAAGTGAGGGCAATATCCAATGATTGTTTAGCGAACAAACGAAATTGCTCAATGAACAACTCGATAGTTAGGATGGGTCACAAATTTGTTCTTCGAGGCAGATCACGGTACTGGTCCAAGGTGACGCACCAGGTGCCAATTGACCCCTGTCAATGACAACGTCGTGTAAAAGTGACCGGTCGGTTTTATATGTTGGTGGCAGAATTGGGACTGATCCCTCTCCCTTGGGGACCTATGACGTGATAGGTTCAGAACGGGTTCTTTTCTCCGTAGGGATATTACTGTCCATGATTACTGATGTGGGTATATCGCTGAGTGCAGATGGATATTATAAAGCAATTTTGAAAACCCGTTCAAACCTAATAGGCTATATGCAGCAATTTCGGTGCCCAGCCAATTACCCCATATTCAATACAGCAGCACCACATACACTGAAATGATCGATTGAACCAATTTTAGATCACTGGGCCACATGCCTTCAGTTTTTCACTCAAGACCAATTGACTAGTCTACAGTTCACGGATGTTATGATTAAAATTTGAGGTGATCATTAGAGTAGACTTTAATTTTATAAAATAAATGATATAATTTTGACGACATATATCACATCGTATTTATCATGTTACGTTTTTTAACAGATTATCCCTGTAACTCGCAAAACACGGAGCGTTACGTTCAGATTGTGCACAAGTCGGCTACAGCAGTCACTGACGAAAATCGTTGGGACACATTTTCGCTAAGCTTGACAGTTGTGATCGCCAGCTTGGATCCCGAAAATATTTAGAAAATAATTAAATTTTTTAAAAATAAAGAAAGTGTTATTTTTGAATTAAAATCGGTCGGAAGTGCATCAATAATAATTTTAATCTATACATATGTTCCCATGGTTTTAATGATTTTTTGCACGCAAAGAAATTTTTCCGTTTACCGCAACTGAAGAATTCACCAACTACACTTCGTTTGTGAGTTGTATTTGACGCAAACGAATATTTAGTTGTCATAATTTTAAAAATATATCTTATACTAGCATTTTCCCGGCGCGCGTTGCTGCACCCTGCAATTATATGGCAACATAATAGGTGTATTCAAAACTTTTCTTAGACTCATTATTTGACATCACTATCAATTTCCATTGCCCGTTACAGTTTCCCAGTAGCAGAAGATCACCTAATAGTAACTCCATTTTGTGTTTGTATGTAAATACTGCTACTTTTACTTTCAAAGCTATTCGATAATACAAATTTTAAGTGTATGGGCGGAGCCACACCCACTTATATCCCAGTTTTCTAGTAGATGAACATTACCCAGTTTTAGTACAGTTGCCGACAGTGAGCATACAAACTAAATTATCAAAATGTAGCCAAATCGACGAAAACCGTAGCAAATATAGCATTTTTATTGATTTGTGGGCGGTAAAAGGGGTTGTGACAGAAATTTAAGCCATCTCGTACTTGAAAAAAATGTACTGCCAAAATTTCAGCTCTATCGGCTCAGTAATTTTGAAGTTTCCAGCCATCACACAGACAGCGTTTAGCTTTTTGTATATATATTTTGGATAAAGATTATTGGCTATAACTTTTGATTGGTAAGAGATGCTAAGATAATTTTTCCTAAAAAAATTAATTTTTTAGCTTGTTTATTTTTTCAAAAATATAAAAACACAATATTGGAAAAAAATTTTGTTCGAAAAAATCAAAGGGTAGGCCTTGTTTTTGAATCACAGAAATGGTTTTTAATTTTTGCGTAAAATTTAAGCAATTTTTGCTTAAAAATGTTGTAATTTTTAAATGGAGTTGAAAATTTGCGAATTGAAATTTAAATTATTTTTGCAACAAAAACAAATTTTGAGCCTTTTTTTGAGGAAAACTCCAATATTTCAGACCATTTTTGAAAAAAATATTTAAAATATATATACTCAACTAAGGGTATTTTTGCCATAAGTTTTTTATAGTACTTTGATGAAGCTTTAAGACAAAAAAAAATTTAACACAATGTATACAAAAGCAGCGGAGATATTTGACTCGAAAGTCACAAAATTAAATTTCTGATTGTTTTTTTCTCATTTTTGAGCACGATGTTCCATTATATATATCGTTGAAGTAAAATTTTTCATAGTTTTCAAGATATGTTCATGTTTTTGATGTCAAAATAACGGAAATTTTTAAATTTTACTAAATTATAAGTTTTTAATACTTTATGCATGCATTGAAGAAAATTCAAGTATGGTCGTAACATATTTAATATGTCTTCTTTTGATTTGTATTTAAATAATCATATTGCTACATATAATTTTTTTGATTCTATAAGTAAATCAAAATTTAACTCCTTCAAATTTTCATATGCTTTGTATTTTATGTATTATAACATCATGTGTAAGAGCAGTACGATTATCTGTGTGTTCATCACAGAACCAGTGTGAGAAAGAGAAGAAGTATAATGACCAAGTAGCGAACAATGTGTACATACACAACATTGATAAGCGAAGCAGAGAAACAAAATTGTGCTTACCCAGTTGGCCACGTCTTTAAGACATCCTCAATGTCTTACAGCCTTATTCATAAACACATTTTAGAGGCAGCGTAACTTTAAACGGGCTTTAAACAAGAAAACGTTATTCATAAACATGTTTCGTAGTTGTTTAAGAGCTGCGTAACTTAAACGCCGAAATTGGCGTTTAAAGGTTACGTAAATACAACCATGATTTTTGTTTGTCTTTTCTTTTAATATCAAAGACATGCTCCATATGCGCCCTTTGCAGCATTTTTTTATGCGGCGGCCATTGTAAATCCATAGGAATTCTTAATTTTTGTAGAGATTTTCTATAGTTCAGACACAAACCTTACAATCATAAGCAGAAAATGAAAAAATGTTTATGAATAACAATGTTAGCAAGGTTGCATAGAAGCTGCGTAAAGCCTTAAACAGTGCGTAACTAAACAAGCGTTTAAAGGTTGTTTAAGGAAATCTATTGAATAAGGCTGTTAATGTTGAGCTTTTTTATTTTGTAAATATTTGCATATGTAACAACTAAAAATATGCGATTTTGTAAAAAATTTGTACTACAGCACCATCTGGTGTCCAAAGTGGTTCAAAGAAGATACAGTCAAAAACTCATCGTACCTGAGAACTATTATATAAAATAAAAAATAAATAACTGGCCATTTCAGCCCTTGAAAGGACTTTGACCTAGCTTCTTATGATCAATTGTGTTGTGCGTGTTATTAAGTTTGTACACAATTGACCGAGAAAGGGACCTACATGTTTAACGCTGACTCCGAACGACGATGAACGTAATGTTCTTATTCTCAAGAAGATTTACATGGCATTTGATTACTCTCTGAGGTTTGCCATTGTCTGCAGAGAGGTGGCGGCCGTAAAGAAAAATTATTTTAATTCAAATAATTTTCTTTCGCTGCTGGGGTTTGAACCTGGGTCTCCAAAGTTCGTTGACATAGCGGCCACGCACTTTAACCAACTACGCCACGGTCGCCACTATTATAGAACTATTATATACCAATTTTTATTCTAATCGCATGAGCGGTTTGGGAGTTTTAGGTGGTTTTGCAAAAAATTTATACTACAGCGCCCTCTGGTGTTCGAGATAGGTCAAAAAATATTGCAGCAAAATCCTCATCGTACATGAAAACCACTGCATACCACTTTTTATTCTAATCGCATAACCGGTTTGTGAGTTTTAGGCAGTTTTGTAAAAAATTTGTACTACAGCGCCCTCTGGTGTTCAAGGTGGATAAAAATTGATAGCCTACAAACACGCACCGTACCAAAAAACTTCTATACACAAATTTTCATGCTAATCGGATGAGTAGTTTAGGAGTCTATTGCATAGATACATACGACATTTAGTTCCAAAGCAATTCGATATCATAAATTTGGCCTGTGTGGCAAAATTCCCCCTGGTCTAATGTTCGCTCAAATATATAGTAATGGCCTCTTGGGCCCATAGCATCTACATATCAAGTTTCACTATCAAAACATGTACAACTCAGGAATAATAATGATTTATAAAAAGTGGGCGTATATATAGTTAGACCACGCCCAGTTTTAGTATAGTTGCCGACAATAACCATACGAACTTGTACCAATTTACCAAATTTTAGTCTTATACGACCAAACCCGTCTTAAATATAGCATTTTTATTGATTTGTAGGCGATAAAGGGGGTATGGGAAAAAAGGGGTATGGAAAATTTTTACTATGCCTTTATTTTTCGCGCAAATGCAAACTTAAGTGAGGCTTGCCAAATTATTCCAATATTCCATTTATTTCCAATTACCCTTGCAAATACCGTGCGCACCTGTATTTGTTCACAGTTGTATTGTTGATAAGTTCACTAAAATGCCTATAATTCATGAACCAATACACATACAAAGACCATTTATACAAAAAAACCTTCGTATTGACGTCACCTTTCATGGGAAATTTCCAGAAACAAAATCGCATAATAGAGAACATGAATTTCATACACAATGCAACTTATTTTTATATATATAGATGTATATAAGACCGACTCGCCTTTTAGAAAAAAAAAGATAGCCGCACACCAGCCAATCTGAAGCTATGAAAAAGTTTCGAAAAAAAAATTTTTTTTCAAATATTCGGTATTTATTAATCCGAAAAAATGTTTTTTTGAAAATGTCTTGTAAGTGTCGAACGATTGCGGCGATGTTAAATATACATAGGTTCATTTTGGTGATACACTCGAGTGGTCACCCTTTACATTGAATAGGTTCCGATTACTTTATTTTCGATTTTCAGAAAAGTTTCAAAAGTCATTAGAACTCTTCAGTAGGAGGCAGAGCTTACGTAAAAAGTAGCTCAATGTTCTCTTTTAGCACGATTTCAACCACTAAAAGCTTACTTAAAGCTTACACATAAATCCTCTTAAATCTTTTTGGTCTGCCGAAAACTACGGAATATCATTATTTTTTTCTGAAAAGTTCAAGTGGACAGAAAACCAATTTCAACACCTTACCTTTTGCACAAAAATGAAATAATGTCAACATTGTTCTTGTTCCCGCACAGCTTTTCGGTTTGATCCTCCAGTTGTTTTCTTCGCTTGGTTTTTTTTTTATTATTATTTTTTATTTTTATTAAAACTACCCTCCGTTTATTAAATATTCAATTTATTTACTTATTTATTGCATTGTTCTTAAGTAGGATTCACGTTGTTCTTAGCAAAAACTTATTTTGTCAATACAGCTGTAATCCGCTTATCAACCATGTCTCAGACGCTTATAAATTGACGCAATTGGTTACTGTTATTGACAACATTACTGACACAGCTCACAGTGTACTAGAAGAGCACAAGCAAAAGTGTGTGGGTGGTAAAAGAAGAAAAAAAAAAACCCCCATTATATAATATATAGAGCAAAGAAAACTTAAACAGCTGTCACAAACATTTAGGCCTAAGCTGTCAGTCGTCACCATAACAAGCTTGATGAAACAAAAGAAATCCTTTTTAGTAAATCTTCAACATCTTTTTAATATACTTCATGTCAGAAAAGTGAATTGTATTGTTTTACATACATATGTATATGAGCCCAGCCCAAACATGCTGCTAGTGTTTAGCTACGTAAAATTACGTTGGGTGAGCCAAAAAGGATGCATTACAAGGATTCATACACAAATCAGAACAAATATGAAAATGTGCGGATATCTCGTAAGCAGCTCGTATAACAACTCGGCACAAATAAATTCAAGTTGACATTTTGATTGGTTGTAAACGTTTTACTGCTAGCTATGGCAACTACGCCTTTGGGGCCCTCTCCCATTATCCCTGTCTGGCATTCTGCCTGTTTTGACATTTAAAAGGGTCCATAGCGAACGGTATGACCCATCGTTTAAACATAATTTATATAATTTATGAAATTTCCCTACATAAAATAGCTTGGATTTTGAGAAATTGGTCAGCTGTCCGCATGGCAAGCCTTAACCTAAAGGTGCTTTCCACCTCCGCACCCTACATTATTATTTTGTATCCTGACAAATTGTTGTGGTTAGATTTTAAGCCTTTTTTGGTTTTTTTGGGAGGGAAATTTTCTTTGTTTGCGCTGCTCAATTTATTGAAAGATTGTGTAAGCTTGCTCATTAAGTATTTCTTTTGGCCATCAAAGTGAGCGAGTGTTGTAATTTGTCTATGACAGTGGTTTGCTTACCTTCCTTGTATGCCTTGGCTTAAATACGGCTGACAGCTGAAAGGGTCAAAATTGACCCAAATTTCTTTGCTGCTAACCTGCTTGATTGGACTAGATTGCGCTGAGGTAAGCAAGGCCAAAACATGTTTGCCAAAGTGGAAAATGTTAAATTTTGCGGTTGAGATTAGACGAGAGTGAGTTGGTGGGGGGAGGGGAAATGAACATGCAAAACTTACACAAAATTGATTTAATTTGTTGGGCAGGTAAAGGCAGTCCGTTATTTGTTGGCCAAAGAGAGGTTACTAAAAGGTTTTCAAAAATTGGTTTTTAAGCGAAGGGTGTTTTATTATTTTCATATAAAATACTTGATAGGCTAAAATGTTGGAAATTTATTTTACATTGAACGATTGAATCATCTGAATCTCTTTATTGCGTACTAGTACTTTGGGTGCCTTGACTACTGACATATTGACGTTTTGTAAGTTGTAGTCAAGGATGATTCAATGGATGATTGAAAATTTCCAACAGACGCTGATTGATTGATATGAATAATATTCAATATATTATGGCCAAAAATTCTGCCAAGAATGTCAATTTAAATGCGAACCCAAAATGCTCGTCTGTCGAAAACAGAGCCAGTTTAACCTCTTAACTTGCAATTTACATTCTTATGACAAAGGAAGGCAAGACTAGGCTTGTTATATGATATAATATGATATAAACTCATGGATCTTCTTCCAATACTGAGCACCAAACATTGGGCAGTTTTTTTTTTATTTTATTTTATTTTATTCTCTGGAGTGAAGAATCCCACACCATTAAGAAGATATTGGTAGAGAGTTCTTATTGTGTTATAAAGGGTGTATTAAAGAAGTGTAAGATTTTTTTTTTTTTGACGTGACGAAGTTACGTTTTACCGCGCAGGTTTCTAAAAAAGTTTAAAAATGCATTTTTTCAAAATTCATCGGCGCACAGTGCACTTTTTGAGCATGAAATTTGATATTAAATAAGTAAAATCGAAAAAATTTTTGATCGGAATTCTAAAATTTTCACTATTTTATAACGTAAAAATGTCCATATTTTATTAATCTAATTTTTGCTTTTAGCTTTCTTCAACACCTGAAAAGATATATGCTTCAAACTTTGTTTGAAGTTTTTTTCAACTTTTTCAAGAAGTGAAAATTTTGATATTTTTTTTCTACTTTAGAACAATGTCGTGAAGAAAGCATTCAAGATTTTAGAATGGGGTTTTTTTTTCTAAAGTTTGTGTGTTTAATATATGTTGCTTTTATGTATCAATAATATTGTATTTGTTTAAAGTAGTTTACAATAAACTATAACCTAAAATCATTTTTTGAAACTATTTTTAAATTGTCGGTAAACTTTTAATTAAAAGAATCCATAGGAATCCAGAATGACATACATCACAGTTTGTGCTAATTTATTGGCTTTTATGCCAAATAGTTTTTTTTCCCGAAAGTTCGTGATGTAGAACAAAGTGTACAGTTTTGTAAAAAAACCCATTGAATTTTTAGATAATTCCGGACATATGAAGGCTTTATCAAAAATCTGTTTGACTTTAAGAATAAGGAGAACGAGCTTAGATAATTGAATGAAATTTTTCACACATATTCCTACGAATCCAGGAATCTGACGTATGAAAAAATTTCTGGATACGCCTAAAATTACGCCCACCTCCCATACCACCTCAAAAACTCAAAATATGGTCTAATAATTGAACTAGACAGACAAAATTTGATACGAGTATATGTTTTACCAATTCGAAAGATGAGCATCGAAAATGGACCCGACACACCCACAAATACGCCCACCTCCAATACTACCCACAATAGAGAAAACTCAAAAACTAAGCTTAAAATTGAGCTAGAGTACATGAGCATGGTATGTTTTTTATCAATTCAAAAGTACAAAAATTATCGTGATATTTCTAAAAACCAGAAAATAACGCAGTCCATCCAATTTCCAAACAATTTTAAAATATGGTGTGGGGTAGGCCAACTATCACTTTTTATTAATTATTTCATGCAAGAATCCGTGTTATAGAACATTGCTTAAAGATAGCATATGAATTAAAATTTCAAGATTTCAGGCAAAATAACAAACAATTTGAAGTGCCTAAGTGCAAAAGAAAAACAAGAAACTAGAAATAACTTTATAGCTGAAGAAAATAAAAGAGTTCAAGTTTCGGGAAGAAACCATGGCTACGCATTGATTTCATTAAGCAAGGCTTTGGAAATAGTAACTATGGCAACATTGCGAGGCGTTTTTTTGAAGATGTTGCAGTGACAGCATCAATAACAAAAATCAATGTGGAGCTTTTAAGAAATTTTACAAAAATTTTTATTGCCATCAATTCTCGTCAACATATCGACGCAGAAAATTTTGAAAAATTCGCATCAGAAACACAGAACTTGCACAAAAATTTTTCTGGAAGTTGGAAAGACATAACTCCAACTCTTCATAAAATTTTGTGCCATTGAAAAGATATAATAAAATATTATTTTTTCCTAATAAGGACTACAAGAATTTCAGACTGTCACACAAGAAAAAATTGTAGGGAGAACCAAAATACTGACTTAATTCCGTCATCACTGCGACACAAAAATGTACAAAATAAAAGTTTTTCTGAGGATAATTTTGATGAAATCAGAGATCTTTTAATAAAACAATGAAAAAACTGGTAAAAATTTCTTTATATATGAATTTCAAAACGTGTTAAAAGTTATACTTTTAGTAAGGTATGTTTTTAGGCAATACTGATATTTTTATTAAGCACAATTAAAAAATTGTCTCTTATTTTTCATAAAATTGTGTAAATTTAACAAAAAAATAAATTAAGCGTTAGTAACTGAATTTTAGTTTAAAAAAATACCTTTAAAATCATATAAAAAAAATAAAAAAATCCTGTTTTGAACCACCCTGTTAAAAAACCCAAACATTATTGGAAAATTTTTTGTGATAACTATATAGCGCAATCTATTTTCTTAAATATAAAAAAAAACTGGGATGAAAAATCTCAAGTGGTTCAAAAGTTATAGATTTAATATCAAAAAAGTGCCAAAAAAGTGCACTGTGCGGCGTTGCATTGAATTGTTACTCGCTGATTATAAGAGCTATGACCAAAAAAATGCTTCGACCGTAAAGGTTAATACTTTGACTTCATTAAAAAATAAAACAAAAATTCAAAACGTCCTCGGGACGCGGTGGGAGCTGCTTAAGCAACGCAACTAAAAATTTGTTACATGGAATTATTACTCCCTGAGTATTAGTGCTAGGATTAAAAAAAAACTTTTTAACAAAAAAAAAACCGTCTTCAAAATCACTACAAAGTAAAAAATAATTTTAAATAACTTTTCCCATTAACTTCTTGGTCAAATTTTAAAAGTTATTTATATGTATTATATTATTGGAAATATTATCATTTTAATTTTTTCTATTTTCTTTTACTAAGTATCATCAATATATTAATTGCTTTATGAACATAAAAGCTTTGAAGTCGGCGCTCATCTTTGACACACAATCATGATCTTTTACTATCCCTGCACTATTTTAAACTTTTTTATTTGATGCTATGCTGCCTTGGTGACACTGTAGTAATTTTAAAAGCTTTGTACACATAAACATTCTCACTATACTGGTTTGGGTGAGCTTGTAAAGCTCATATTGAATATGACATAGTGTGTAACAGCTGCACAAATAATGCATGAAACACATTGGCTACATTCAGCGTACTCAAATGCCAACTGAAAGAAAAAAAATCGCTAAAAATCTTTTATATTCATAAAGTTAATAATATTTTTATGATAATAAAACAAATTAGAAAAAATTAAAATAAAAAGATTTCGACTTAGTAAGATAAGCCCCAACTTAAAAGCTTTTATGTACATAAAGCAATTAATATATTGATTATAATAAAACAGAATAGAAAAAATGAAAATGAAAAGATTTCCAATAATATTTTACATATAAATAACTTTTAAAATTTGACCAAGAAATGAATGTTAATTAGTTATTTAAAGTTATTTTTTACTTTCTAGTGATTTGGAAGTCGGTTTTTTTTTTTGTTAAAAGGTTTTTATTTCTTCCTTTTAAGAGAATATTTATGTCATAGTATTTTTGAGGAAAATTTCAAACATGAAACTTAGTTCATAAAAAATTTGTTTTATTAATTCCTGAAAGTTTGTTGGGTATTTTCCATTTCTGTCTCTTTACAATTTTTATTAAGTGCCGAACCCTATGTTCAATCCCGCTCACTTTTGTAATGATTCTACCTACCCACCTACCTGCATACTAAATATAAGTACCCTAGTGTCAATATTAACTGAGATATAGTATTTTTATAATATTGCCACAACCCTTTGTTGAATAACGCCCACTTTTTTACCGTAATTTGTAGTAACTATGCCTACCCATGTACTAAATTTCAGTACCATAGTGTCAATATTATTTGATATATAGTGAGCTTCTAATATTGCCACACCCCTTTGTCGACTAACGCCCAATTTCTTTACAGTAATTTCTAAAAATTGTGTCTACCCCTGTACTAAATTTCAGAACTCTAGTGTCAATATTTTTCGATATATAGAGTGTTTCAAATATTGCCACATCCCTTTGTCGAATAACGCCCAATTTCTTTACAGTAATTTCTAAAAATAGTGTCTGCCCCTGTACTAAATTTCAGCACCCTAGTGTCAATATTATTCGAGATACAGTGTTTTTTAATATTGACATTCCACTCAAAAATAACCTCCTCGTGGTATCTATCTGTTGACAAAAAATTACGGAAGTCGGACAAGTGCCTTAGGAATTATCGATGTACATAAATTTAAAAAAAAACGGACAAACCAACGAACTTGAGAACCTCCTCCCTTTTGAAGTCGGTTAAAAATATGATTCACCAACAAAGGCCTGGTTCTAAGCCCTCACAACAAAATTAGACAAAAAATTTTTGACGTCAGAAATGTTATATCATTGCATGGAATTATTTCTCACTCAGAAGACGTGCTGCGGTAAATTTTGATCAACGCAGCATAGATGTGTTACTACGCCTCACAACTAAATTATAAAAAAAAATTCTTATTGTCATAATTTCAAGATGGCAACCACATAATGCAGTAAAAATGCTACAACCATGAAAACAATGTTGCTTGGAATTTAAACTCTGTGACTACTGGCGTAACGGTAAATTTTAAGGAACGAAAATGAAGGTGAGGTCTTCTGGTACATGATAAAAATAACAAAAACTAGTAAGAAATAATCTTCGACTGGGCCGAAGTTAAAATACCCCTACGTCCGAACCGAAGTATATTAAGCAGTCAAAGCCGTAAGAAGTCAAAAAAATGTAGTCCTTGAATGTAAACAGTTCGTGTGTTGTCAAGAAATGGCGACATTGACTGGTGACCCAGATTTCCAGATATGACCTCTCCGCACTTCTTTTTGTGGGTTCATATGAAAAGTAAAGTGCACATCAGCAAGCCTCAGACTATTGACGAGCTCAAGGCAAACATTCGTGCCGAAATCATCGTTATACCGTCCGAAATGCTCGAAAAAGTCATGGGAAACGCAGGAATAAGGGCATATTTTTCCTTGGCCAATAGAGGTCGCCACCTAATTGATGTTGTATTCAAAAACTATAAATAGCTTATATATGGAAATTGGTTATTTTTTTTTTAAAGTTGCTCAAAATAATACCGGCATAAAAGATGGAGGCTGCGGTGTGGTGATTGGTTTCACTTTTTTTTTGGAGGCCCACAGCACCCCCAAAAATTATAATTTTTTAATGGTTTTTGGCTTAAATCATAAGAATGGACATTTTTCTTCATTTTTATTCGCTCGAATTCGAACATTTTCGATTTCGGCCAAATTTATGGGGATACTTCGAATATGTTCGTTTTTCGAATTTTCAAAAATGATGGGGTGAAGCGTTTCACCAAAAAAACTTTCCATTTTCACGTATAAACATCAACATAAATCGGTTTGATGGCCTCGGACAGGCCCTTAAGTCAGTAAAAAACTAAAATACTGAATAAAAGTCATCGAATCCAAATTTATTAGATATTCATCGCTAATATCGAGGTCAGAGTCGCAATTTCGACTGGTGTGGTAGTTATGGTTGCTCATTTCGATGCATTACAAGTGATATGGCCAGTCGCATTTGTTGCAATGAATTGAAAAATGCCAAACAAACCAATAAAAACGCATCAAACACACACAAAAACACTAAATACGCATTAAAACGGAGTTCGTGGGGTGAAACGTTTCGTGTTGAAAACACGTCTGGCATCACACAACCACTCGATAGATATTTCACAACCACTTCATATTTTTTAAGAACAAAATTAAACCAACACGACTGATATATTTATCTTGAATTTGTGTTGCGTAGTAGGCATTAAACACGACAAATTCACGCGATCAAAAACCTTTTGGAAAAAAATGTTTACCACTGTTTTGGAATGTTCGTCTGAACGCCTTACTGTATCATGAAAAACTGTGCTCCAATGAAAGCAACACGTGATGGTATGACACTTGGTTATATGTAAGCGCGCTATCAATATTTCACAGGTGGAACGCTTCATCCACCGAAACACTTCACCCCACCGCACCCTGAATAAGAAGTTATTTTAATGCTATTTTAAAGAAACAATATTTTAATATTATAAAATAATAACTTAGAGGTAAGATATAGAATAATTTTTTTTTTGTGTTCAACTGCGTGTTGTTTCCTGTCGTCTTTTAGCTAAAATGTGAGAACATAAATGTGTATAAAATAAAAAAAAAACCAAAAAAAAATAGAATAAATCTTTTTAATGCCAACATAAACCACAGAAATTTGTTTCCTTCATATTGATTTGAGCGCTTTAGGCGCTGTAAAAATTTCGCAGCCTTAAAAGCTAAATTTAATCTATCATATTATTTTATAGAGCCTACATAGTACAAGCCAGCCTTTCGACCTTCATGACTTTATCTCTGCTACCCAACTCTCATCTTCTGGCCA
This sequence comes from Pherbina coryleti, assembly GCA_943735915.1. Taxonomy (NCBI): domain Eukaryota; kingdom Metazoa; phylum Arthropoda; class Insecta; order Diptera; family Sciomyzidae; genus Pherbina; species Pherbina coryleti. The sequence goes on from OX030948.1 coordinate 21,393,593, forward strand.
AAAGCACGAACCCTCGTTTATCTTCGTTAGCGATGTGTGTGCGTGCTGCTATCAGGTTGGAAAACACACCTTTCGCAGGATGTTTCTTTAAGCACACCCCAACAACTTGGCCAACAACATGAACTCTCTTTATGCACTCATGTTTTATGTTTTTATATCTATTTATGTCAGTTTTATCATCTATCAAGACTAGCAGCGTCTTAGAAAACTTCAAGTGCAACTTACCTTTGTCAGCCCATTCCATTTGCTGCCAAGAGGGTTTAAAAAAAAAACAACAGATTTATGCTTTTACTTGTAAAATATAAATAAATATATTTTTTTTTATATATTAGAACTTTATTTATTCTTCATAAATGAGGCAATTTAATAACGTTATTTTGACTTAAAACACACACGCACACTTAGTCAAGCATTAATGCAATCGTTACAAGTTTATGCGGGACTTAAATCAAGCATCAAAGACAACTAGTCGTCACAACCGAAAAAAAAAAATAAAAAAAAGGACAAATTGAATCGATAAAAAAGTCATCAATAATACTTGGAAAGACAAACAAAATGCCAAAAAGGACAAAAGCAAAGTCAAATTGGGCAAAAATCTGGACCCTCAAAAAGTGAAATAAAAGCTAACAAAAGCCTTGCCAAGAGTCAACAAGAAACAATGAACCGCTTAAAACAACATATGTTGGATTCACAGGAAGTATACGTACCAAGGTGAACAATTATTTTGCGCATTATTTTAAGTTTTTATAAATGCTTTATGTCAGTGTCCTTTATGCTTAACAATACATTTTCAAAAAGAAAAAATAAATAAGTAGCCAATCCAATTACTGCTGAATTTTTAGATTTTTCTAAGTTAAATTAATTTTTTTTTTTAAAACCAAAATAGACTCTGAGCATTTTTTTTTTAGTAAGTGTTGCCTTAAATATTCATGTCTCCCTAAAGCTTGAAACATTTTTCTCTAGGCATTTTCCTATGTATTGGTTGCCATTTTGTGTTTGTTTTTTTTTTTTTTTTGCAAAAAAGGCAGGGATGAAGTTAACAAATGATGTATTGTATAGTTTATGACACCGCTTAGCCTTATTTTTATGATCGCTTGCTTTATGAGTTGTGGCTTTTTATATTTGTCATCAGTGGTTGGTTGTATTTTTGTTTTTTTTTTGTATTTTTATTTTGTTTTTTTTTTTTTTTTTTTTTTATTTTTATCTGGCATCACTACTATTTTTGCTTCATTTTTTGGCTCTATCTTAAAATACATTTCAAGCCTTTGTTGCTTTTAATCAACCGCAACAATGCGATTTCCTTTCAGTTGGTTGGCTGAGGCGACTACGTTTCACATTTCCTATCGCATCATGCTGTGGTTTTTTGTTGTTTTTTTTTTATTTTTTTTCTCTTTGTTTTTAATTTTGACTATGAACAACAGTGTTGCTTTTGCAAAACTTTCAGTGTTGCGTGCAATATTTGGCTTTTATTTTGCGGTCACACTTGAGTGACAACAGAGCAACCGCAAAAATTTTGACTCCTGTTTGGTATGGATGGCCATCTTTCTGGCACCTAGCAGTGACCAAAATGAAGAGAGACACAAAAAGATAAGCGAAAGTATAAAGATTTTTTGGGTACTTTATAATTTGAGGCATTTTGGGAAATAATTTTGGTGAACAAAGAATTTCTGCGAGTTTTTAATAATATAAAAAAAAATATTCAATAGTTATGCTTAAAAGTTCAGCTAATGATTCACTGGGACATACAATATTATCAGCAAAGGTGTAGGATATCTTTTCTTTTTGACGTGACGAAGTTACGTTTTACCGCGCAGGTTTCCAAAAACGTTAAAAAATGCATTTTTTTAAAATTCATCGGCGTTGGATTGAACTATTACTCGCTGAGTATAAAAGTTATGATAAAATGGTACGACCGTTAGGTTAATCCCTTGACTTTTTTAAAAAAAAAAAAACAAAAAATTTGAAAAGTCATAGAGACGAAAAGGGAGGCTGCTTAAGCAACGCAACTGAAAATTTGTTACATGGAATTATTACTCGCTGATTATTAGCGCCAGGATTAAAAATATGATACAGCAATAAAGGCCTGTTCGAAGACCTCACAACAAAATTAGACAAAAAATTTCTGACATCATGGGGACACAGAGAGAGCCTCTCAAAGATCAACAATGCAACATTCATTCAACATTCAACATTCATTCATTCATTGCATTGAATTTTAACTCGGTGAGTATATAAGCTATGATAAATGTTTAAAACGGAAAATGAAGGACTTACACTTGGCCTTACGACAAAAATAAAAAAACAACAAATTCTGACGTCGTCAGGTCGTGAAGATAGCAACTTATGTAACAGAAACGTACTATCGTTGCATGGAATTATTACTCATTCATTAAATGTGCTACGGTAAATTTTGCTTTACGACAGCATAGATGTGTTATTACGCCTCACAACTAAAATACAAAAAAAAAAAAAAAAATTCTTATCGTCATGATTTCAAAAACCAGTAAAACTGTTAAAACCATGAAAAACGTTGCATGGAATTTTAACTCTGTGACTACTGGCGTAACGGTAAATTTTAAAGATCTAAAATGAAGGTGAGGCATATCTTCGGGCACATGATCAAAATAAAAAAAAAAATTGACGGAATCATGAGGCCACTCAGGGAACCGCTTAACGTGACGCATATGCACCACTTTTGCTGGATTAATTTCATGCAGCTAAGGCCAAAGAAAAGCAAATAAAAAACAAAAAAAAAAATGCAAAAGCAAAAGAAACAACACCAACAACAACAGTAGCACCAACAACACCAAAAATAACAACATCAATATCAACATCAATATCAACATCAACATCAACATCAACATCATCAACATCAACATCAACATCAACATCAACATCAACATCAACATCAACATCAACATCAACATCAACATTAACATCAACATCAACATCAACATCAACATCAACATCAACATCAACATCAACATCAACATCAACATCAATATCAACATCAACATCAACATCAACATCAACATCAACATCAACATCAACATCAACATCAACATCAACATCAACATCAACATCAACATCAACATCAACATCAACATCAACATCAACATCAACATCAACATCAACATCAACATCAACATCAACATCAACATCAACATCAACATCAACATCAACATCAACATCAACATCAACATCAACATCAACATCAACATCAACATCAACATCAACATCAACATCAACATCAACATCAACATCAACATCAACATCAACATCAACATCAACATCAACATCAACATCAACATCAACATCAACATCAACATCAACATCAACATCAACATCAACACCAACATCAACATCAACATCAACATCAACATCAACATCAACATCAACATCAACATCAACATCAATATCAACATCAACATCAACATCAACATCAACATCAACATCAACATCAACATCAACATCAACATCAACATCATCATCAACATCAACATCAACATCAACATCAACATCAACATCAACATCAACATCAGCATCAACATCAACATCAACATCAACATCAACATCAACATCAACATCAACATCAACATCAACATCAACATCAACATCAACATCAACATCAACATCATCATCAACATCAACATCAACATCAACATCAACATCAACATCAACATCAACATCAACATCAACATCAACATCAACATCAACATCAACATCAACATCAACATCAACATCAACATCAACATCAACATCAACATCAACATCAACATCAACATCAACATCAACATCAACATCAACATCAACATCAACATCAACATCAACATCAACATCAACATCAACATCAACATCAACATCATCATCAACATCAACATCAACATCAACATCCACATCAACATCAGCATCAACATCAACATCAACATCAACATCAACATCAACATCAACATCAACATCAACATCAACATCAACATCAACATCAGCATCAACATCAACATCAACATCAACATCAACATCAACATCAACATCAACATCAACATCAACATCAACATCAACATCATCATCAACATCAACATCAACATCAACATCAACATCAACATCAACATCAACATCAACATCAACATCAACATTAACATCAACATCAACATCAACATCAACATCAACATCAACATCAACATCAACATCAACATCAACACCAACATCAACATCAACATCAACATCAACATCAACATCAACATAAACATCAACATCAACATCAACATCAACATCAACATCAACATCAACATCAACATGAACATCAACATCAACATGAACACCAACACCAACACCAACATCAACATCAACATCAACATCAACATCAACATCAACATCAACATCAACATCAACATCAACATCAACATCAACATCAACATCAACATCAACATCAACATCAACATCAACATCAACATCAACATCAACATCAACATCAAAATCAACATCAACATCAACATCAACATCAACATCAACATCAACATCAACAACAACATCAACATCAACATCAACATCAACATCAACAACAACATAAACATCAACATCAACATCAACAGCAACAGCAACAGCAACATAAACATCAACAGCAACTACAACAACAAAAAACTAGTTAGTTATGATTTCAACAGTTTTTTCGTGACAAAAAACTGCTCACAAACAAAAAATAACGCATTGAAACCGGAAGAGGACTATGACATGAATTAGGATATGGATTAGGACAAAAATTAAGACACACCTAAAACACACTTTTCCAAACCAGGAAAGTATTCGGTATATTTGATTAATCCAAGAAGTTGGTCATGGATCAAAACAAGAATTTATACTTGATATAGGAGTATAAAGAAACACCGTCACGTCAAAACCTATGGGTGTTTCCACGACACAGCCAACTCTTTTTACTGAAATTGGAGACATGAATTTGGATGACCTCTGGTTTATGCAAAATGGCATTCGCCATTCTTCACAGCCCATGCCACAAGCGATCTTTGGCGCACCAAATTCCCAAATTGTGTTATCAGCCATCTTGGCGATGTCAATTGATCTCCTCGGAGCTGCGACTTTCATCCCTTGAGACTTTTTTTATGGGGAACCGTGAAGAAAAAAAAAAAAACAAAAATAAATCCATAATACATGGAAAAAATTTAATTTTGTTCGTTTTGTTGCATAAAAAATAACTGCTAGTTGGCACACCCTGTATACTTTGGTTCGACCGTGGGGTATTTTAACCTCAGACCAATCAATAATCATTTCTTATTGGTTTTTTGTTTTAGTAAGAATTAATTTTATAAATTAATACAACAAAACTTCTTAAATCAGCACAAACATTCAATTTTGTTGTCAGGATGTATTTCATCAGCTTTCATGATAGCAATTTATGCCAACTAAAAGCAGTGTCACCATGAAAAGTCATGTCTAAGCCAAAGTCCAGGCAGAATTCTTCAAAACAATTTGTGATGACAAGTTCAACGAATCAAACAAAAACAACGAAAACAAAAGCATTCTTCTTCCAGCTATGGGCAGCATAAATTATTTCGCCAAACATTAAAAGGATATTAAGAAATAAAAATAATAATAATACAATAACCACAGATATGTCCATAATGAGTAGAGGCACTGACAGGCCATGAAAGCAGATTCATAAAAATTCTGTTGAAATACCTAAAGCGTCTAACTTCAATCAGCATTAAAGATAAAGTAGAATTAGAGAGGTAAAAAAAAGAAGACGGCGACAGCTCAGCAAAGCGGAAGTAATGCAATAGTGATAAATAATCCTTTTGAAATTCTTTCACCGCAGCATAAGATGCAACATAGTCAACAAAGAAGAAAAGAAATTAAATGAGAAGAAAAGAAATGACAGGCTGGGACATTTATGCACACAAACACTCACACACTCACACACTCACACACACACACATATACATCAAGCAGCCGCATACACTATAGCACAACAATGTGCTGACAAAATCAAGCTGAATAGCATAGCATGAAAAAAAAGGAGTTGCTTGCATGAACGTGTTGCTGTGTCCGGACAAGAACGGCAAATTGAAACGACAGCGATTCCAGGCCACGTTTTGACAGCAAATCTATTTATCAATTTGCAATTGAAAGCAGTAAGTCGAGGCACATGAGGCCGCAATACACATATAATCCCACTAAAACACGCACACACATACCACACATAACACAGCAAGAATTTACCCTGTGTACCGCAATTGTCCTGGCACTGACTGAACACGCTTCGAATTACTGCAGGAATATAAAATAGCATTTTTTATTTTTTTAGCAAGCTTTAAAAAGTAGAATGTACAAGAAAATAAAGGCCTCCAAGAAACAAACATGGCTGTTGAGTGCGTGAAACTCACACACACACACACACACACACACACCAACGCAATGCCATTTAGCGCTTTATTGCCGCCTCGATCAAGCGGAAGTTCCTGCGCTCTGAGCTTGAAATGTGGCTGCAATGCACTGCCTGTTGCGCACCCTTCACCCTGCCTTCTCGTCCTTCACCTACCATCTCAACACACATCTTTGTTAATTTTTTTTTTTTTTTCGATTTCAACATCGTGTTATTTGTGTTTGCCTGGCTGTTACACACTTTCTTACGTTTTGTCTAACTTTTTATCTTGTTGCCCCGCTTTATGTGGTATATGTAAAGCTTTAAGCTGGCGGGACTTTTCTAAAGTTTTGCCATTAAGTTGTGCCACTGTGCGATAAGGCAGCCATTTTTTCATTGCCATTTTGTTGGCGTTTTTTTTTTTTTTTCCTTTCTTCCGCTCCTCTTTATACCCACAAATTGTACAAATGTGCGTAAATGTATGGCATTCTTTGTTGCGTGAATTCAAAAATGTAGCCTTAGGCCTGCACCATACCACAGCGCACCCAATGCGCCATTTACAGTCAACGCAACGCTTAAGAGGTTCAGATATAACAAAAAAGAAAAAAAAAAATAATCATAAAAAGCATGGAAAGCTGCGTTAAAATTTCTTGGAATCCAGCTGTATGAAGCTCAATTTAAGTGTTACTTTTAAAGTTTTGAAGTCACAAAGCAGCAACAAGGCGAAGCCACAAGAAGAAGAGCATTTAAATTACAGCTACAGCAGCTCATATCCTGGGGGCAGCATTTTTAACTGTTAACATTTAAACAAAAAGCTTTCACTTTAGCTAAACTTTATGTTTTTACATCTTGTTTTGTATTTTTTTTTTTCATTTAAATATTCTACATGCAGAGTATCATGTGGATAGAATTTTCTTTTATTTTCAGTTACAAGCAAAAAATTTAAAATGCACATAAACAGCCTGAAAAAAAATGAAACAACAACAACAATAACCACAACATAAAGCAACTAATTCATAATTCAGTGCTCAATGAGCACTTCACCAGAAGTGGAAAATTTATTTCCAGGTTTTCTAACGAATTCTTGTAAATTTCTATTTCTTTAGCTAAAGTTGATTTCTGACTTAAAGTATATTTTCCTGTCCTTGGAGGCCGCTTTTAAAAGAGCACTTCTCGATATTAAATCACATGCTTTTCAAACCCTATTCATTAAACACTGTTTTGAGAAAATTTACAGAAAATCTTCTAAACAAGGGATTTGTTGTCAATAACAAATGTCATCAACATTTTCGTTTAGATTCAAGTTCGTTGCCCAGCCTCTTATCCGTCTTTATTTTATCTACTTAGCCTATAAACATGCAGATTATGAAACATTTTTCAGACCAATTCAATAATTGAGAAGGACAAGCAAACAAAAGTAAAAGTAAAAGTAAAAGTAAAAGCAAAAGTAAAAGTAAAAGTAAAAGTAAAAGTAAAAGTAAAAGTAAAAGTAAAAGTAAAAGTAAAAGTAAAAGTAAAAGTAAAAGTAAAAGTAAAAGTAAAAGTAAAAGTAAAAGTAAAAGTAAAAGTAAAAGTAAAAGTAAAAGTAATAGTAAAAGTAAAAGTCAAAGTAAAAGTAAAAGTAAAAGTAAAAGTAAAAGTAAAAGTAAAAGTAAAAGTAAAAGTAAAAGTAAAAGTAAAAGTAAAAGTAAAAGTAAAAGTAAAAGTAAAAGTAAAAGTAAAAGTAAAAGTAAAAGTAAAAGTAATAGTAAAAGTAAAAGTCAAAGTAAAAGTAAAAGTAAAAGTAAAAGTAAAAGTAAAAGTAAAAGTAAAAGTAAAAGTAAAAGTAAAAGTAAAAGTAAAGTAAAAGTAAAAGTAAAAGTAAAAGTAAAAGTAAAAGTAAAAGTAAAAGTAAAAGTAAAAGTAAAAGTAAAAGTAAAAGTAAAAGTAAAAGTAAAAGTAAAAGTAAAAGTAAAAGTAAAAGTAAAAGTAAAAGTAAAAGTAAAAGTAAAAGTAAAAGTAAAAGTAAAAGTAAAAGTAAAAGTAAAAGTAAAAGTAAAAGTAAAAGTAAAAGTAAAAGTAAAAGTAAAAGTAAAAGTAAAAGTAAAAGTAAAAGTAAAAGTAAAAGTAAAAGTAAAAGTAAAAGTAAAAGTAAAAGTAAAAGTAAAAGTAAAAGTAAAAGTAAAAGTAAAAGTAAAAGTAAAAGTAAAAGTAAAAGTAAAAGTAAAAGTAAAAGTAAAAGTAAAAGTAAAAGTAAAAGTAAAAGTAAAAGTAAAAGTAAAAGTAAAAGTAAAAGTAAAAGTAAAAGTAAAAGTAAAGGAAAAAGAAAAATTAGGACAAGGGATAAGGTTAGAGGTATGAGCATCAAACGGGGTAAGGATTAAGGATTAGGCCAAGTATTAAAGATTTGAACAAGGATTTGGAGTAAGAAAAAGATTAGGACAAGAATCGCGAGAAGAGTTAGGATATGAAGTAGGAAAATGATTTGATCAAGGACTGTAAGAAGGACTAGGACAAGGATTTGGACAAGGGTTTGGGCAGGGATTATGTTGGAACATGGATTTTTACAGTGTATTGAGTGATTATTACAGGTTACATGGATTATAAGGACAGGTATTTGGCTAGAGAGACGAGGATAAGGAAAAATATTGTCACCGGTATTTAAACAAGGACTAAGTCAAGTTTTCAGATAAGGACTACAACAAGGATAGTAATTAGTATAAGATTTGGAATAAGGACACGGAAAAAAATTAGTTGTCCGGTTTGAATAAATACTTTGGGGTGTGTTGATGACCCATAATAATAACAGTTACCTGTTTACCGTTTTCTACAAAACTTTTATTGTAATTAATAAATATACGACTTTATACTTTTCACACTTTATACTTTGAATACTTTTACAACATTTCTCTTAATTATTAAAAAAAGGAGTTGGCTGTGTCGTGGACACATCCGTAGATTTTGACGTGATAGCGCATTTTTTGTTCCCAAATTTGTTGTCATCCTTCTCTATTTTTTATATTTGTCCAAATAATTGTCCTTATCCTTGTTCTAATTCTTAGTCCAACCCAATTCCTTATACATTCTTTATTCAAATTCCTTTCCTTATCCTTGTCCCATATATTTTAATAAAAAAAAAAAAAAAAAAAAATAAATAACTGGCCATTTCAGCCCTTAAAAGGACTTTGACCGAGCTTCTTATGATCAATTCTTATGCGTGTTATTAAGTTTGTACACAATTGACCGAGAAATGGACCTTCAGGCTTAACGCCGACTGCGAACGGCAATGAACGGAATGTTCTTATTCTCAAAAAGCTTTACATGGCATTTTGATTACTCTCTGAGGTTTGCCATTGTCTGCAGAGAGGTGGCGGCCGTACAGAAAAATTATTTTAATTCAAATAATTTTCTGTCGCTGCTGGGGTTTGAACCTGAGTCTCCAGGTCCTTTGACATAGCGGCCACGCACTTTAACCAACTACGCCACGGACGCCACAATTGAGTTTCTAATGCCCTAGAATTATGCTAGAAAAAAATTCCGAAGCATTTTGGATCGTTAATAGGTAGTTGCCGGTTAGAGGGTTAAAATTTTACTGGAAAGACGACTTATAAGGACTTTATAATACGGTTAAAATAAAAAATATCAGCAATATTTAAGTCACTTAGTGCTAAGGGGGGGGGGGGGGGGTTAGTTATATAAAATTTGTATCTAATCTACAAATCACGTGATTTGAGTAGATATTTTTAAAATTAGGTATTATTTTCAAAAGATTACTTAAACGAGCTTGAGATCAAAGGATTCTAAACAAAAAACTGTTCAAATGGAAAATTTTACAAGCATGCTGTGGGCAGCTGTTTCTAGGAAAAAATACGGACACATCACTAGTCTCCTGTGGTTTCTGTAGTTCACTATATTAAGTAAATAGGTTTTTCGAATATAAGTATGAGTACTTATGATTCCAGATCCTTGCATTGCTTCTAGGAAATTAAAAATTTAACAACCAGTCATAATTTATAAACTTTTAAATATTTAAGCTTGCTTTCTGTGAAATCTTTGAAAAACTATTGATGTCCTTAATTCTCAATCGCTGCCAACAAATTTGAAGCTTGTAAGTAGCTATTGAAGTTCCATAATTTCCCAATTAATTTTAATATTTTCACAAAAATTGAGACAAATTTTAATTCCCGTTATATTTCAAAGTGCAACTAACTTTCTCATCAGTTATGAAAAAAAAAAAAAATAAAACCATCAACTTATTACTTTGAACTTTACTTTCTTTTGAGCTGAAAGTTTGAAAAGTTTTTGATGCTTCATCGCATGCCGCACAGAGCACAATTTTCACTGATTGCCTGAAATGTACGAGAAGCGTTTTTATTAAGGATTTTCTCATAAAACTCTTCCTTATTGCTTTACTGCTCCTCCTGATGCACTCAACAAAGTTTTAAGCCCCTTGCTTGCACTTCACAAAAAGTGTCTGTGTCTTTTTGTGTTATCCTAGTTATTGAACTGCAACAAAAACAACAACGACAACAACAACAACTCAAGCTAAAGCTGCACAATCTGATCATTGCGGAAGTGCCTGCATATTTAGATGCATTCTTGCACAAACGTAGCCAAAGCTTAGGTCACCCCAACTTCAGCTGCTGCCTGCTTTAGATGAGCAGCACACTTGGTCGCCGCCATTATTCAATGTCTCTTCAGTGTAGATAATAATTCTTACTTCCTTGTTCTGCACATTGTCTATATTTTGTCGTGACGTTGTCATTTGCCGTGGAGTACCTATCTGTTGTTTATGTGTTTGTCGTCTGTCTAGCGGCTGCTATTCACTCATCTCAATCGTTCAAGTGTAGTTTTTGTCTTTTGTGGCACTTATGCTGTTTTGTAGTTTTATGACACAACACAACACAACACAACACTCGACAACGGAATCGTCCTTCCTTGTCTTGTTGCTTGTTTTCCTGCCTCTGTGTGTTGTTGTTATTATTGTTGTATTAGTTAGTTTAAAGAAGACGTTCGCTTTGCTTTAGCTTTTTTGTTTTTTTTTCTTTTTCTTTTTTTTTTCGTTTCTCTTCTGCTTTCTTGCTAGATTTCGTAAGTGTTTCAATGTTATCGCTGTTGTGTGGGTGTCGAGAAGAGGCAACAATTTCAACATGTATTGCCAGGATAATGCGTTGGTAATCCTTATGCATCAGTATCTCAATTTATAATGTTTGTTTTGATGATAAGCAAGACGCACAAAACATCACCAAAAAAAAAAAAAAAAACAAAAAAAAATCATGTGCAAAAAACACTCAAATAACAAAATAAGTATAACAACAGTATAACTAAACATACATACATAGTTTATTGCTGTCCCAAACAATCTTGTTAGTGGCAAATAACAGTTGCTTTTTTTTCTGATAAATATTTAAACGTCATGAATTAATCATGGATGTTAGCGAAAAAATAAACAGCAGACAGATTTTCTTGTCTTATGATTATCAGAAACTAAAATAAAACTAAAACAATAAATTTTATGTGAGGATAAACAGAGAAAGCGAAAGTAAGACATGATAAAAAAGTCGAGTTGGATTACAATAAAAAAATCCGTTATTATAGATAAAAGTACCACACATACAACTGCAAGTTACGGCTCATTGTTGAGGAGTCAAAAAATAAAGGATTATGTTCGAAATTCTTTCGAAGTTTAAGATTTACTATACAGGGTATTAGACCGTCTCGTCTAATAGGCAAAAAAAAAAGATACAGTAGTTTCGACTATGTCGTAACACAAGACGTAGAATTAGTCAATTTGCTTTTGATGGCATCTATTTTAAAAAATATTTAGCAAAATATTTATTCCATACACCTGAGCATATGACCTTTAAAAGAGTGCCGACCCCCATTACTTTTGCAAAAGAAACATTTTTGCCTTTGACACCTATTCTCTAAGACCACTCCTTAGGGGGGCTCCCATACAAATTTTATTGTGTTTGTGCCGGAAAGGGTTAATATGTATCGCCGACCCCCATTACTTTTGCAAAAGGAACATTTTTGCCTTTAACACTTATTTCCTCCGATCACTCCTTAGGGGGGCTCCCATATAAATTTTATGGTTTTTGTTTATTTATTCCATACACCTGTGCATATGACCTTTAAGAGAGTGCCGGAGAGGGTTAATGTGTATTACCGACCCCCATTACTTTTGCAAAAGGAACATTTTTGCTTTGGACACCTATTCCCTCCGACCACTCCTTAGGGGGGCTCCCATACAAATTTTATGGTTTTGTCGATAAAACCGGAAACTGTCGATAAATAGGTAGCAAGTTTAAGCAAACAAAAACATCAACTGTTGGCTTTATATTTCATGTAATTGTGTAAAATTTATATAAGTTAGAGAGTTCTAACATCAATTTTTGTCGCATTGAGGATCAAGCAAACCAACAAGTGCTAAAATCAACATTGTACGATCAGTACTTTAGGCCCACCAAAGGCTCAAAAAGTTATATAAATACCGACACCTGATCAGTACCAACCACCCTTCTTACCTCAGAGAATGACGTATTCTACGTCAAGAAATTGTCGCCGCACACCAGCTAATCTGAAGTATTATTGAAAGAAAGTTTCAAAAAAATAGTTTTTTTTACCGAACGTAGCGGTCGCTTATCGACATAGTTCTTTATAACTTCGGTATTTATTGTCCGATCTTAAAGAGTTATATGTCCATATTTTTGTCTTAGAGAGACCTATTTTTTGTTTCTAAGACTCATTGACCGCAGTTGACTCCTGTTTTTTTAGAGGTATAGAACTTCGAATTGAAATAAAACACAAGAAAATCGTTTTAATGTCCATCAATTTGGCTTTATTGGAAGGATAATTTTATGCCATTAATGTTTAAATATGATTTCTGGCATGTGGCCGCCGCGGCTGGCTCGAATAAAGCCAATTCTACAGGTCCAATTTTCAACCACTTTTTCGAGCATATGGGGCCGTATGTCGGCAATAATGCCACGAATGTTGGCCTCCAAGTCCCCTAACGTTTCTGGTTTGTTGGTGTAGACGAGCGACTTCACATATCCCCAAAGAAAATAATCCAATGGTTTAAAATCACACGATCTTGGTGGCCAATTGACAGGTCCATTCCGCGAAATTATGCGCTTATCGAATGTTTCCTTCAATAAATCGATTGTGACGTGCGCTGTGTGGCATGTAGCGCCGTCTTGTTGGAACCACAACTCATCCACATTCATGCCATCCAATTCGGGAACAAAATAGTCGGTTATCATGGCTCTATACCGGTCTCCATTAACGGTAACTGACTCTCCAGCATTATTTCGGAAGAAGTATGGCCCAATGACTCCACCAGCCCATAGAGCACACCAAACAGTCAGTTTTTGTAGATGTAATGACGTGTCAAGGATCTCATGTGGATTCTCTTCACTCCAAATGCGGCAATTTTGCTTGTTGACGTAGCCATTCAACCAAAAATGAGCCTCATCACTGAACAAAATTTTGCGATGAAAATCAGCATCGAGATCAATCTCATTTTCGGCCCATACACCAAAATCACGACGCATTGCATGGTCTTGCGGCTTTAATTCTTGCACAAGCTGGATCTTGTAAGGTCGCAAGCCAAGATCTTTGCGCATCAAGTTGATGGACAAAGCTCCAATTGCTGTGCACGGTGGCGAATCGATTCATTCGGGTCCTCTTCAACATTTTGCTCTACAGCGGCAATTGTTTCTTCGGTGCGCACTGTTTGACGTCTCTGCGGATGAGTATTACCACATAGAGTAAACGTAGTGCGAAAACGACCCATGGTTAACCGAATTAATTGCTCTGATGGACGATTATGTCGACCATAAAATGGACGGAGCTTGCGGTAAACTTCGCGAACTGAACCATTATTTTCGAAATAAATTTGCACGATTTGCAAGCGTTATTCTTTTATCAACCTGTTCATGATGAAATGGCAAACCAAACTGAACATAAATGACATTAGAGTTGCCAGATTTGACCACAAAATGCCAGTTTTATCTCTATTCGAAAAACAAACCCCTAAAAAAAACATCCATTAGTACTGACCCACAGGACCTGAGTTTCTACCTTCATAAGGTACCATTTTGATTTCAGAAATTGAAAGCCCTAAAAATTCAATTAACTTTTATTAAGAAAATTTTTTAGCTTTTTCCACTAGAAATATCAAAAATTTTTTTTAATTTTTTTGCAAAACGTAAGGAAAATTTTTAATTTTTTTGTCATATCGTATTATTTTTATAATATATGCACCGAAAACATTTTTATCCAAATCATATTTGCAAGTAAATTAAAAAAAAATTGTTTGCCAAAAAAAAATAATTATTTTTTTACCGAACGTAGGGGTCGCCCATTTACATTTTTCTTTCTAGCTTCGGAACTAACCGTCCGATCTTTAAGAATGATATGTCAATATCTTAGTCTTAGGTTATTACCTCAAATGACTCCTAGTAGTATTTACCAACAGGATCTCAGTTTTTACCATCTTAAGGGCACCATTTTATATTTAGATATGAAAAGCTCGTAAAAAGTCATTAAACTTTTAATAAAGAAATTTTCCAATTTTTCCATAAAATAATTAAAAAAACACAATAAAATTTTAAGTTTTTGTTGCAAAACGTAGAGTAATTTTCCATTATATCGTCATATCTTTGGAATGCACTATACACCATCTTATACGAAGCATGTTTTCAGAAATATTTTCTCTTCGTTATGCAAAAAAATTTAAAAAGAAATTGTTTTAAATAGTTCTAGTGGAACTAGCGAAAAATGTCCTTAATAAAAGTTTAATGATTTTGTATGGGCTTTCCATTTCTGAAATCAAAATGGTACCTTAAGATGGTAGAAACTAAATTCCAGTGGGTCAGTACTAAAAGGAGTCAACTGAGGTCAATGAGGCCTAAAAACAAAAAATAGATCTCTTTAAGACAAAAACAAAGACATATCATTTTCTAAGATCGGACAGTAAATACTGAAGTTATAAAGAAATATGCGTCGTAGGGGTCGATGCGTGATCCCTACGTTCGGTTAAAAACATTTGTTTTTCGGAACTTTATTTCAATAATGCTTTAGATTAGTTGGTATGAGGCGAAATTTAGTCTTTAGACGGTCTAATGGGTACATATGTCCCTGAAAGAACTTTCACTGAGGTTCTTATAATGAAATATTGTTGTGCGTGTTATTCAATGTTTGCACCCGAATTATTTAGAACTGGACCTACTTCATTTCTACCGACTCCGAAAGAGTTATGTGCATGTTTTCAAGTAGTTTTACATGGCATTATTTACTCTCTTAATTGTCTCCAAGAGTTTTTCGAAAGACACTTTTTAAAAGAATTTTTTTAAGGTGGTTTTTATTCTAGACCAAATTATTTTTACATTTCACTATTCAAGATTCATCCCTGGCATTTTGGTGCAAAAATATTTGTCAACAAGGTAGAAAAGTGCAAGCTAATAAAATAAAGCTTTAAAAAATTTTTTAAAAATGTATTTTTTTCGAAAACTCCCATTGAGGGATAAGAAAAATTAATTTCAACCGAAAAAACTTTTTATGCGTGATACGAACCACGTATCCTATTAATCAGTATCTAACGATTCACGCACGCTAACGCATTCAGCCATTGATAATAAATTAAAAAAAATAACTGTAAGAATAGTTCATAAAATTGTGCAAATGCTGCTGATGTTACAAAAGCAACGTCTAAGTATGCTTCACTCTTAGCATTTTTTACTTTAAATTTAACATTTAGTCAAGTCATTATTTTTATTAATGAAATTATTATTTTTCAAAATTAATAATTTTACAAAATCTTGAAATTATTAAATTTTTCTTGCTAACCTACTTTTTGTAAGGCAGAAATTAGGAATGTCACGTTACAATTTTACTCAGAAAAATTTGATACATTTATGAATTATTGATATATAGCTAGTTCAGGGCTTTACTTCATTAAAATAATCCTTCTTTGTATTCCTCATGGCTAATTGTCTTGAGTGGACTGATTGCATGATTTTAGAAATCAGCTCTAAGATTGTTGAGCATTTGCATTAAAGTCTGCTCTTCTTTTCAAAGAAATTACATGTCCGTCATTCTATATTCGAACTAATATATAAAAAAGGATACAGTGGAGAGTGTCATCGACATATCCGTATATATTTTGACATGACAAGATATCTGTATCCTTGTCGTTGCTATTAAGTGCTTCCGGCAGTGTCATCGGCATACCCGTTGGTATTTTGAGGTGACAAGATATATGTTTCCTTACCCATATCTACTTCCACATCCTTTCCCTTTTTCCTAAACTTGTACTTGTCCTTATTCTTGCTCATATTTGAACAAGAACTTCTCTTAATCGTTGTCCTAATCCCTGTCAAAATTCTTGTCCAAATTTTTGTTCTAATCCATGTCCAAACACTTGGTATTTTTTCCTGTCAAAACTCCCTTTCCTAATCTCTTTCCTAATTCTTGCCACACTTCTTGTTGGGACACTATTTCTTGTACCAGTCTTTGTCCTAAATCTTGTCCATAACATTGTCGCAATCCTTTTCTTTATCCTTTTTAATATCTTTGCCTAAATACTTGTCCTAATCCTTGCCCAATTCGTTGTTGTTATCTCTGTCCAAAACTTTGTTTAAATCCTTATCTTATTCCTGGCCCTATCCCTTGTCCAAATCTATATTCCCGTTATTATTTTATTTTTTCTGATACTTGTGATAATTTTGTTTAAAATTCTATTTTTATTTTCTTCATATAATTTAAATTAATTCTTATTATTACAGTTATTTTAGTTTTTAATTTAATTATTTTTTTTTATTTTAATTTTTTATGTTTTATTATTATTGTTATAACGATATAATTAACACTTATATTATCCTATCCTTTATCTAATTTTATTATATATTTGTATTTTCTTTTTACTTTATTTTTATATATAAAAATAAAAAATAAATAACTGGCCATTTCAGCCCTTGAAAGGACTTTTGACCTTGCTTCTTATGATCAATTGTGTTGTGCGTGTTATTAAGTTTGTACACAATTGACCAAGAAATGGACCTACAGGCTTAACGCCGACTCCGAAGGGCGGTGAATGGAATGTTCTTATTCGCAAGAAGCTTTACATGGCATTTTGATTACTCTCTGAGGTTTGCCATTGTCTGCAGAGAGGTGGCGACCGTACAGAAAAATTATTTTAATTCAAATAATTTTCTGTCGTTGCTGGGGTTCGAACCTGGGTCTCCAGGTTCGTTGACATAGCGGCCACGCACTTTAACCAACTACGCCACGGACGCCACCGTGTTTATATATATAATTATTAAATATTTTGTATTTCGATTTTTCCAATACTATCATTTTTTATTTTTTTTTTTTACTTTTATTTATATTTTTTTTTTTTTGTTTTTGTCTTATAAAAATGATTCTTCTTATAATTTAAATTTATTTTTATTATTAAGAATAATTTAGTTTTTATTTAATATTTTTTCTTCATTTTTATTTTTTATTTTAATTTTTATTGTTATCATGACAATTTACAATTGTATACTTTTATTTGTTTTTATTTAATTTTAATAAATACTTTTATTTTTACTTTTACTCTAATATACATTTAATATTTAAATTTATAAATTATTTGTTATTCATATTTAACCACTACTATGATAATTTTATTATTATGTTTTTATATTTTTTTTGTTTTTTACTCTCATTAATATTTTTTTTTTTTTAATTTGATTTTGATTTTGTTTTTGCTTTTGATTTTGATTTTGATTTTGACTTTGATTTTGATTTTGATTTTGATTTTGATTTTGATTTTGATTTTTATTTTGATTTTGATTTTGATTTTGATTTTGATTTTGATTTTGATTTTGATTTTGATTTTGATTTTGATTTTGATTTTGATTTTGATTTTGATTTTGATTTTGATTTTGATTTTGATTTTGATTTTGATTTTGATTTTGATTTTGATTTTGATTTTGATTTTGATTTTGATTTTGATTTTGATTTTGATTTTGATTTTGATTTTGATTTTGATTTTGATTTTGATTTTGATTTTGATTTTGATTTTGATTTTGATTTTGATTTTGATTTTGATTTTGATTTTGATTTTGATTTTGATTTTGATTTTGATTTTGATTTTGATTTTGATTTTGATTTTGATATTGATTTTGATTTTGATTTTGATTTTGATTTTGATTTTGATTTTGATTTTGATTTTGATTTTGATTTTGATTTTGATTTTGATTTTGATTTTGATTTTGATTTTGATTTTGATTTTGATTTTGATTTTGATTTTGATTTTGATTTTGATTTTGATTTTGATTTTGATTTTGATTTTGATTTTAAGTTTGATTTTGATTTTGATTTTGATTTTGATTTTGATTTTGATTTTGATTTTGATTTTGATTTTGATTTTGATCTCTGTCCAAAACTTTGTTTAAATCCTTATCTTATTCCTGGCCCTATCCCTTGTCCAAATCTATATTCCCGTTATTATTTTATTTTTTCTGATACTTGTGATAATTTTGTTTAAAATTCTATTTTTATTTTCTTCATATAATTTAAATTAATTCTTATTATTACAGTTATTTTAGTTTTTAATTTAATTATTTTTTTTTATTTTAATTTTTTATGTTTTATTATTATTGTTATAACGATATAATTAACACTTATATTATCCTATCCTTTATCTAATTTTATTATATATTTGTATTTTCTTTTTACTTTATTTTTATATATAAAAATAAAAAATAAATAACTGGCCATTTCAGCCCTTGAAAGGACTTTTGACCTTGCTTCTTATGATCAATTGTGTTGTGCGTGTTATTAAGTTTGTACACAATTGACCAAGAAATGGACCTACAGGCTTAACGCCGACTCCGAAGGGCGGTGAATGGAATGTTCTTATTCGCAAGAAGCTTTACATGGCATTTTGATTACTCTCTGAGGTTTGCCATTGTCTGCAGAGAGGTGGCGACCGTACAGAAAAATTATTTTAATTCAAATAATTTTCTGTCGTTGCTGGGGTTCGAACCTGGGTCTCCAGGTTCGTTGACATAGCGGCCACGCACTTTAACCAACTACGCCACGGACGCCACCGTGTTTATATATATAATTATTAAATATTTTGTATTTCGATTTTTCCAATACTATCATTTTTAATTTTTTTTTTTTACTTTTATTTATATTTTTTTTTTTTTTGTTTTTGTCTTATAAAAATGATTCTTCTTATAATTTAAATTTATTTTTATTATTAAGAATAATTTAGTTTTTATTTAATATTTTTTCTTCATTTTTATTTTTTATTTTAATTTTTATTGTTATCATGACAATTTACAATTGTATACTTTTATTTGTTTTTATTTAATTTTAATAAATACTTTTATTTTTACTTTTACTCTAATATACATTTAATATTTAAATTTATAAATTATTTGTTATTCATATTTAACCACTACTATGATAATTTTATTATTATGTTTTTATATTTTTTTTGTTTTTTACTCTCATTAATATTTTTTTTTTTTTAATTTGATTTTGATTTTGTTTTTGCTTTTGATTTTGATTTTGATTTTGACTTTGATTTTGATTTTGATTTTGATTTTGATTTTGATTTTGATTTTGATTTTGATTTTGATTTTGATTTTGATTTTGATTTTGATTTTGATTTTGATTTTGATTTTGATATTGATTTTGATTTTGATTTTGATTTTGATTTTGATTTTGATTTTGATTTTGATTTTGATTTTGATTTTGATTTTGATTTTGATTTTGATTTTGATTTTGATTTTGATTTTGATTTTGATTTTGATTTTGATTTTGATTTTGATTTTGATTTTGATTTTGATTTTGATTTTAAGTTTGATTTTGATTTTGATTTTGATTTTGATTTTGATTTTGATTTTGATTTTGATTTTGATTTTGATTTTGATTTTGATCTCTGTCCAAAACTTTGTTTAAATCCTTATCTTATTCCTGGCCCTATCCCTTGTCCAAATCTATATTCCCGTTATTATTTTATTTTTTCTGATACTTGTGATAATTTTGTTTAAAATTCTATTTTTATTTTCTTCATATAATTTAAATTAATTCTTATTATTACAGTTATTTTAGTTTTTAATTTAATTATTTTTTTTTATTTTAATTTTTTATGTTTTATTATTATTGTTATAACGATATAATTAACACTTATATTATCCTATCCTTTATCTAATTTTATTATATATTTGTATTTTCTTTTTACTTTATTTTTATATATAAAAATAAAAAATAAATAACTGGCCATTTCAGCCCTTGAAAGGACTTTTGACCTTGCTTCTTATGATCAATTGTGTTGTGCGTGTTATTAAGTTTGTACACAATTGACCAAGAAATGGACCTACAGGCTTAACGCCGACTCCGAAGGGCGGTGAATGGAATGTTCTTATTCGCAAGAAGCTTTACATGGCATTTTGATTACTCTCTGAGGTTTGCCATTGTCTGCAGAGAGGTGGCGACCGTACAGAAAAATTATTTTAATTCAAATAATTTTCTGTCGTTGCTGGGGTTCGAACCTGGGTCTCCAGGTTCGTTGACATAGCGGCCACGCACTTTAACCAACTACGCCACGGACGCCACCGTGTTTATATATATAATTATTAAATATTTTGTATTTCGATTTTTCCAATACTATCATTTTTTATTTTTTTTTTTTACTTTTATTTATATTTTTTTTTTTTTGTTTTTGTCTTATAAAAATGATTCTTCTTATAATTTAAATTTATTTTTATTATTAAGAATAATTTAGTTTTTATTTAATATTTTTTCTTCATTTTTATTTTTTATTTTAATTTTTATTGTTATCATGACAATTTACAATTGTATACTTTTATTTGTTTTTATTTAATTTTAATAAATACTTTTATTTTTACTTTTACTCTAATATACATTTAATATTTAAATTTATAAATTATTTGTTATTCATATTTAACCACTACTATGATAATTTTATTATTATGTTTTTATATTTTTTTTGTTTTTTACTCTCATTAATATTTTTTTTTTTTTAATTTGATTTTGATTTTGTTTTTGCTTTTGATTTTGATTTTGATTTTGACTTTGATTTTGATTTTGATTTTGATTTTGATTTTGATTTTTATTTTGATTTTGATTTTGATTTTGATTTTGATTTTGATTTTGATTTTGATTTTGATTTTGATTTTGATTTTGATTTTGATTTTGATTTTGATTTTGATTTTGATTTTGATTTTGATTTTGATTTTGATTTTGATTTTGATTTTGATTTTGATTTTGATTTTGATTTTGATTTTGATTTTGATTTTGATTTTGATTTTGATTTTGATTTTGATTTTGATTTTGATTTTGATTTTGATTTTGATTTTGATTTTGATTTTGATTTTGATTTTGATTTTGATTTTGATTTTGATTTTGATTTTGATTTTGATTTTGATTTTGATTTTGATTTTGATATTGATTTTGATTTTGATTTTGATTTTGATTTTGATTTTGATTTTGATTTTGATTTTGATTTTGATTTTGATTTTGATTTTGATTTTGATTTTGATTTTGATTTTGATTTTAAGTTTGATTTTGATTTTGATTTTGATTTTGATTTTGATTTTGATTTTGATCTCTGTCCAAAACTTTGTTTAAATCCTTATCTTATTCCTGGCCCTATCCCTTGTCCAAATCTATATTCCCGTAATTATTTTATTTTTTCTGATACTTGTGATAATTTTGTTTAAAATTCTATTTTTATTTTCTTCATATAATTTAAATTAATTCTTATTATTACAGTTATTTTAGTTTTTAATTTAATTATTTTTTTTTATTTTAATTTTTTATGTTTTATTATTATTGTTATAACGATATAATTAACACTTATATTATCCTATCCTTTATCTAATTTTATTATATATTTGTATTTTCTTTTTACTTTATTTTTATATATAAAAATAAAAAATAAATAACTGGCCATTTCAGCTCTTGAAAGGACTTTTGACCTTGCTTCTTATGATCAATTGTGTTGTGCGTGTTATTACGTTTGTACACAATTGACCAAGAAATGGACCTACAGGCTTAACGCCGACTCCGAAGGGCGGTGAATGGAATGTTCTTATTCGCAAGAAGCTTTACATGGCATTTTGATTACTCTCTGAGGTTTGCCATTGTCTGCAGAGAGGTGGCGGCCGTACAGAAAAATTATTTTAATTCAAATAATTTTCTGTCGTTGCTGGGGTTCGAACCTGGGTCTCCAGGTTCGTTGACATAGCGGCCACGCACTTTAACCAACTACGCCACGGACGCCACCGTGTTTATATATATAATTATTAAATATTTTGTATTTCGATTTTTCCAATACTATCATTTTTTATTTTTTTTTTTTACTTTTATTTATATTTTTTTTTTTTTGTTTTTGTCTTATAAAAATGATTCTTCTTATAATTTAAATTTATTTTTATTATTAAGAATAATTTAGTTTTTATTTAATATTTTTTCTTCATTTTTATTTTTTATTTTAATTTTTATTGTTATCATGACAATTTACAATTGTATACTTTTATTTGTTTTTATTTAATTTTAATAAATACTTTTATTTTTACTTTTACTCTAATATACATTTAATATTTAAATTTATAAATTATTTGTTATTCATATTTAACCACTACTATGATAATTTTATTATTATGTTTTTATATTTTTTTTGTTTTTTACTCTCATTAATATTTTTTTTTTTTTTAATTTGATTTTGATTTTGTTTTTGACTTTGATTTTGATTTTGATTTTGATTTGGATTTTGATTTTGATTTTGATTTTGATTTTGATTTTGATTTTGATTTTGATTTTGATTTTGATTTTGATTTTGATTTTGATTTTGATTTTGATTTTGATTTTGATTTTGATTTTGATTTTGATTTTGATTTTGATTTTGATTTTGATTTTGATTTTGATTTTGATTTTGATTTTGATTTTGATTTTGATTTTGATTTTGATTTTGATTTTGATTTTGATTTTGATTTTGATTTTGATTTTGATTTTGATTTTGATTTTGATTTTGATTTTGATTTTGATTTTGATTTTGATTTTGATTTTGATTTTGATTTTGATTTTGATTTTGATTTTGATTTTGATTTTGATTTTGATTTTGATTTTGATTTTGATTTTGATTTTGATTTTGATTTTGATTTTGATTTTGATTTTGATTTTGATTTTGATTTTGATTTTGATTTTGATTTTGATTTTGATTTTGATTTTGATTTTGATTTTGATTTTGATTTTGATTTTGATTTTGATTTTGATTTTGATTTTGATTTTGATTTTGATTTTGATTTTGATTTTGATTTTGATTTTGATTTTGGTTTTGATTTTGATTTTGATTTTGATTTTGATTTTGATTTTGATTTTGATTTTGGTTTTGATTTTGATTTTGATTTTGATTTTGATTTTGATTTTGATTTTGATTTTGATTTTGATTTTGATTTTGATTTTGATTTTGATTTTGATTTTGATTTTGATTTTGATTTTGATTTTGATTTTGATTTTGATTTTGATTTTGATTTTGATTTTGATTTTGATGTTGATTTTGATTTTGATTTTGATTTTGATTTTGATTTTGATCTTGGTTTTGACTTTATTATTGTTTTTGAATTATAATAAAATAAATAAAATTTTATTGGAATATTTTTTTTTATAGGCCTGAATTTTACTTCTTCAAACAGGGGCCAAATCGCCGCATCCGTGACGTAACGGCTTTCGTGTGAGAAAAAATTAATCGTATGAGAATCTCATGAGATTAATATCGTATCTCATGAGATTCTCATACGATTAATTTTATCTCATACGAAAGCTGTTACGTTCACGGATGCAGCGATTCGGCCCCAGGTTTGTTAAAAAGATTTACCTACAAAACGACATGCTTGCAAAATCATCCCAAATCAACAAGTTTATATCGCTAGCAATGATTACATGATTACATGCGTTACACATAAACAAAATTTTATAGCAGCTTCCGTTAAGATTAACGGTAGTGTTGCGATGAAAGTCACCAAAGTCAGTAACATGCGAAAAAATTAAATTTAAGGCCAACGAATTAACGTTTTATTTCCGCATTTATTGCACTAAAACTTAGACGTATTTCAACCATAAAAGTACGACATTAAAATGCGCTTGAAGAGATTTTTATGTGCATATGTATGGGTGAGTGCAGGGCACACATACTTACAAATGCACCAGACATACATAAGTCTTACATTTGTGACACTCAACAGAGCGCAAGCATACAAACACACTTAAGTCGTGCTCACAGAAGGGCGCGCGTGCTTCATGTGAACTGCGGGGCTAAAGAATGAAGCGGGTGGCAGTTAGCTTGAGTGCAGCAACTGGATTGAAAGTGCAGAGCTACAACGACGAGTGGTGGCAGTCAACAGTACAATGACACAGGATGACGTTGTTGTATTAGTGTGTAGTTGTTGTGATAGTTCTGCCTTTTTTCAATGTATCACATATATTATAAGAACCACACACCAACACACACAAACACACACACACACACACACACAGTGACAAACTCAACCATATAACATCTAGAGTTACGCGCATGAATTTGTAGAGCTGACATTTAATTTTTTTTTTTTTTTTGTTGGCATCTTTCCATGTGTGCCAAAGCGAAACTACGAGACGCCAACATGACAGCGCCAGCTGAGATAAGCAGGGTGCGCTTTGTTTGCTGAAAACGCAGCGAAATACGAAGAAGTAGGTGGGGGAAAAATAAAAGTAAAGCTGCACTAGGTTAGAGTTAAACGTGAATGTGCACAGATTGAATAGTCATAGTTAAGCGGCAAATTATCAAGAGATATAAATGTGGCAAAAAAACAAACAATTTATGAAGTTTTTAAAGCTTCAACGTTCTTGCGCAGCGCCAGCCTGTCTTCATGATGCTTCAAAGTGATGGCCGCCAAAGTCACATAACTCAGAAAACTATGCCAGGCTGCTGCACAGCTGAGTGTGTGGAAATATTTGTGTACGTGTGTGTGTGTTTGGGTTTGCCTGCGTATATGCCTGCATGTCCTGGATTGTGTCCAATTGAGAGATTTTGAAATCAATGAATGTCTGGTTGTGGCAACAAACTACTTGACAATAAAGTGCAAAAACGACGTCATGCTGCCGGCTCTCGGTTCACTCTGGTGGTTATGATGGTGATGATGTTTATGACAGGTCACGTAGAAATCGCCAAAGTTAATTGGGAAAACAAAATCATATAATAATAAACATATGTAATATAAATATTATTCTTTAAATTGATATAAAAGTAAGTTGTTGTTATGAGGAAAGTTGTTACATGAGGAAAAAGCTACATAGATACGCCATTTTTGAAAAATCAGTAAAAGAATAAATTGTGTTGCAAAGTGCTCGAGATGTGCTATTGTGTGACGTATTGTTAAACATATTTCTAGAAATGGTATGATTTTTATGAGATGGTGCTCTTTTAAGGAA
The DNA here is from genome assembly GCA_943735915.1 of Pherbina coryleti. Taxonomy (NCBI): domain Eukaryota; kingdom Metazoa; phylum Arthropoda; class Insecta; order Diptera; family Sciomyzidae; genus Pherbina; species Pherbina coryleti. The sequence goes on from OX030948.1 coordinate 21,419,442, forward strand.
ATTCTGAAATTGTGCTGTGATTACTATGAGCGTGGCTCTAATGTACTTTATAGAAAAACAAAACTATTCTTTTAGCTTAAATTTTTACGAGGTGGTGCTTTTTTATGGAACTCGGAAAATGTGCTGTGATATCCATGAGTTGTGCTATAATCTAGTTCACTGGAAAACAAAATATTCCAATGGTATGACTGGGATGTGGTTTTGCATTTTAAAGCAAATTCGAAAAATGTGCTGAGATGCCCTTGAGTTGTGCTATCAAATGACGTATTGGAAAAAAATGTATGCAGATTTTATGATTTTTATGAGAATTACCTTTTAAACGAAATTCTAATATTGCCTTTTGATTTCTTTAAGAATCCATTGTCCTCAGTTGGGTTAAAAAAAATTCCTTTTTTTTGTCATTTTTTCAAAGTTTCAAACGTGTAGAAAGAATATCATATCAAAACCACAGATCGATATCTCTATCAGAAAAAAAAAGATACAACAGTTTCGACTATGTCGTAACACAAAACGTAGAATTATTCTTAGATAAGTATCAATAAGACACTTCTTATTGATACTAAAACATAGAAAAAGATGGTACAATTTTTTCAATTTGTTTTGTTGGGTGGTTTTATGTGGTAGATTTCGCATTCAGTGGCTTACAACTATTAGCTTGCATTTAAAATAACAATTATAAAACCATGCCGCAGAACCGCCCCACCCCCGCCAAAATTAAATAACAATTATAAATTCGTGCCGCAGCCGTGCCGGAAACCGGTAGTGCCCCTCAAAATTACGCAATACCTTCTTTTTATTCTGTTAAAAACATCATGCCCCTTAAAGTATGCTACATATATTTTTTTTAATCATAAGACTTATTTCTTCGCCACGCTACGCTAGATGGCACTGTCTTCACCGTCGATATCTTAAACAAGAACCATGCGCACAGCAAACAAAAACATCAAATGTTGGCTTTATATTTCATGTAATTGTGTAAAATTCATATAAGTTACAGAGTTTAAATATGAATTTTTCTCCCAGTGAGGATCCAGCTGACCAACAAGTGCTTACATTAACATTGTACGATCAGTACTTTAGGCACACCAAAGGCTCAAAGTGTGACCTAAAAACGCTATCAACCGCCGCCTGATCACTATCAACCGCCCTAGTAACCTCCGAGAATGACGTATTCTACGTCAAAAGTTGCACATAGTATAGTGTGGGTGTGTCGAAGCCTCCTATAGTATACTTTTATCGTTAAACGCGTTTTTCTCGTAACGATGTTTTTCGAGATGGCGGGATGGATTTCTTTACCGATGAAGAAGATATCTCCATTTTTATTGGCTCCAATTATTTGTCAGACATGTCCGCATGAAGATATTTTAGTTGAAGTTTGTATAGAGTTCCATTAGTTATTGCAGAAAGAAGTACAGAGTTTTCCAGTAGAGACTTAACAGCTTTCAATTAAATTTCTGAACGCACCCTTTAACTAATCATCAAACTCTCACTGTCAATTTATTTAGTACATTCGATATTTTCATCAAGCTAAAGTACACGAACGAACAACGTCTGCAAATTATGAAAATTTACTACCGAAATTCGGAGTCGGTAATCGCAACTTTAAGAGCGTTAACTGCAATTTTCGGTCGTAATTCTCGTCTTAGTAGACAGACAATAACAAGTTTAGTGCAAAAATGTGAGTCTACATATTCGTTGTGTGATGTTGCCGTGCTAGTGAGACAACGGGTTGGTCGAAGTGTTGAAAATATCGCTAACGTTCAGGCGTCCGTAGCAAACGATACAAAACAGTCAATTCCACGGCGTTCTCAAGAATTGGGCATCACCCAGACTACTTTATGGCAAATTTTGCGTAAGGATCTTGGTTTACATCCATACAAGATCAAGCTGACTCAAGAATTGAAGCCGATGGACCATTTGAAGCGACGTACGTTCTCCGATTGGGCTCTGGAAAAGATGAGCCAAGATGATGAATTCTATCGCAAAATCATCTTCAGTGACGAAGCTCATTTTTGGCTCAATGGGTTCGTCAATAAGCAAAATATGCATTATTGGCAGGGTCAAAATCCACATCTGCTTCATGAGTCACCACTTCATCCATAAAAAATAACTGTTCGGTGCAGTTTGCATGCCGGCGTTGTCATTGGACCATATTTTTTCGTCGGCGATAACGATCGTAACGTTACTGTGAATGGCTATCGTTATTGTGCCATGATTACCTATTATTTTTGGCCTGAATTGGAAGATATAGACTTGGATGACATATGGTTCCAACAAGACGGTGCCACAAGCCACATAGCACACATTATAATCGATTTATTGAAGAGTAAGTTTGATGAGCGTGTTATCGCAAGAAATGGGCCAGTCGATTGGCCGCCTCGTTCGTGCGATTTAACGCCTCTAGACTATTTTCTTTGGGGCTACGTCAAGTCATTGGTCTTTGCCAACAAGCCGAAATAGCGGCCGTTTCGGCCGAAATGTGTGGCTGCGTCATCAAAGTTGGGTCCAACGAATCGACCGCTGCATACGTGCCCGCGGTGACCATATGAACGAAGTGGAATTCCATTCATAAGTGTTTTGATAGTACTTCAAGCCGATACTAAAGTTTTTGAAATATCTCAAATAGTTTGCGTTTTATTTGAAAAAAAAAGTTGTCAAGTCCTTAATGGGAAACCCTTTATATGCGGAGCCACACCGCTTTGTGCAATGCCCGTCCCAGTACCCTACTTATCATATTCTACTTTCTAGTAGAAGGATGTCACCAAGTGGGAACTCTATTCTGAGTTTTATTGTTATACGGCATTTACTTCCAAAGCTATTCGATATAAATACTTTGAATTGTATGGGTGGTGCCACGCCTGCTTGTCTAATGCTTGTTTAATTTTTCCAGTCGAAGAAACCGACTAAATAGGAAGTTCCTACCGAGTTTCATTGATTTGTGACTTATAGTACGAAAGTTATACCGAAAATTTTGGCTGCTGAAAAGTGCCACACCCCTCTTTCAACGCCCAGACGATGTAACCAGTGGAATGGTATGTTTGGTTTGAGGTCGAATATCGATTTCCGAGGCTGTGTGACCTATAACTCTAAGCTTACTCGATATCACAAATTTGGGTTGTATGGGATGTGCCACGCCCACCATAGATATTCGGTGCACGCCTTCTCCCTACTCTTATTGATTGAAAAACAAAAATTATCAAAATCGGTTGAGAAAAACGGGAGAAAATGATTCTAAACTGCTCTGCCTATGCCTACACTGAAAAGAAAAACATAAGCTTAAAATTTAACTCAACATGATAAAAAAAAATTTGTTCTTAACTTGCCTTTTTTCATATGTTTTTCAAAAGTTCATATTCGTCAAATTAACAACAATTGTCGTCAATTTTAAAACATTTTTTTTAGTGTATTTTTATATAGATGGTAAGAGTTTTCGAATCACAGAAAAAACAAAAAAAAAACAAAAACGATTCGCAATTTTCAATTTGAAATAATGTTAATATAGATAATTATCTCTGAAATGGTACCAAAAAATTTATATTTTTGCGAAAAAGTTTTCTTGGAATTCTTTCCACTACGTCACAAACATTGTTAAATTTTTAAATAATGTGAGCTTAAATGTTCTTATGTAGTTTAATACAAAAAATATAAATTCCATAATGGAGTAAAAATGAAAGAACACAAAGGTTTTGTAGATGCTTAAATGCAAAATATAACAGATAATTTCAACCCATGCCACTGAAACTTGTCTACTATATTTTATAAAACATCATAAGCAAAGCATAGTTCCACCTGGTGCTCACGTACCTTAACGCATACTTAAAAGTTTTCATTTCCTCTTCTATTCTTAAAGGCTGATCTGTGTTCACAACAATCTTTTGTAAAAATATTGCTACTTCAGTCTGATTGGGTAACTAACTTTGGGGTTTATAGAGAGCAATTTTGTGAGCCAAAACAAAAACAAAACAAAAATTTATATTTCTATTAACTTCGGGTCATTTCGCAGCATGCCAATCGCACGCACACATTTGCATTAAGCCTAATTTAAATTTTCCTTTGGTTCATAGCCACATCTTTGTTAAAGCTAAGAACTCACTTCGGAACACGTATGACAAACAATAAAGCTCCTTCCCCTCATTGCTTCCTAACTGCTTTGTTTTTGTGTCTTTGAATTTTCTTATAAACACATTTACATTCATATCATATTTATATATATTAACATATATATTTAGATATATACTAAATATTAAATTCCTTTATAGTTTGCTATGTCATGAATACCTACGTGTTGTTTTAAGGGTGTTAAAGTATTATTTTTTTTCCTGTGTCATAAATAAAAAATTCCATCCCCCGAATATAGGCACGAATTGGGTGTGGTTTAATTTACTGAAAACGCCACTGCCTCAACTTTGTTTCTCTATAACTACAACCTCGGGCACAATTCATAAAGGCTCAGAGTCATAACCTAAAAATGATTGCACTAAAAAACAAAAAATAATGTTAAAAAAAAATAATGCTAAGAAAAAAAGTTCACATAGTATATGAACAAGATTAAAACTATCATCATTTTGATTGGATTGCTTTGTTTTCGTTTTTGCTGGTTTGTTGTTCTGTTTTGATATTCTTGACATAAGATGTGTTAATAAGAAGTAATGTTCACTATAAACTTTGAATGAACTTTATGTAACTGGATTTTGTCAACAACATATCAATGCTTTTTTTTTCTTAATCCAGAAGTGAAGAAAATCTTTATCAAAAATGAATGTTTCAATTTCCGTTTTTCCTTTCTGAGTCTTAAAAGCACTTCGTGATTGAACTTTGCATAGCTTATAACAAGGATATGAACGATAGAAGGGATGAGTCAACAAATTTTAATGTTCATTATTTCATTCAATTTTTCTTCTCTTTTTCATTTTGAGACGAGAAGAAAATTTAAGAAGCTTTCAGATGAGGTTTTATGTCATATTTTCAGTCTTTAAGGAGTATTTACAAAGTTATGCATAATTTTTGTGGAAAGTTCTTGCATTATTGATATTTGTTTACATATTTCATATTGTAAAAAAGTGTTTTTTAAAAAAAAAAAAAATATTTTTTACATTAATTATATTGAAAACATGAGCTAACACCATGATGAGTTGGTGTAGCGGCCAATGAAACAGTCTGTATAGTCAAGCTGTGTGATTTGCTCTATACAGAGCCGTTGTTGTTGCTGTTGGTTGTTGCCTTCTTTGTTCTTAATGTTATCTTGTTGTCAACATGCTTGGCCTAGAGCTTGAAAAATTTTTTTTCAATATAAATAATGAAAAGGCCGTATACAAATATTAAGATTATAAATATTTCGATTTTTTACATTAAGAAAAAAATTACAACATACTAGTTAAAATACTAGTAAAATACATTTAAAATAATAATTTTATGTTTTTTACATACAAAAAATTTAAATATGAATGCGATAGGATTTCTACATTTGACATTTCATAATGATTCGTATATAAAGCTTAATGTACTACGGGCTTGTTAATGTCAAAAATGAGCAACAAACATCAAATTTATCACAAATTCAAAATAAGAGACACAAACTAAAACACATCGTAAATATGAGGGTTGCTACATATATTTTGGGATACAACAAAAGTGCCATTTTGGTAGTTTTTATGGTACCGAAATACTCTCGATGTTAGCTTTCAGATATCAAGTGGACTTTCAAACTTTTTTCCTATATTGAGCATTCATATAACGCAGTGTAGGGCGAGTAGCATGGTATAATAATACAAGGTAGCACTGACAACTGCTTATTTTCTCTTCTACCGGAAAACACCTTCTTTCAAAAACAGCTGTTTGTGAAAATGCACCTGCAGCTTCTGAAGTTCTTGTTTTTTTTTTCACTTCAACGTTTTCAACATTGCTTGTGTTTTCAATGGCCGATTGTGAACGCTCTCTTTTTGAGTATTTTTTTTAACAGGATATGGTTTCCCAAGCAATTGTCAATTGTGAGGATGCAATATCTCAGGCGATATTAATCCTCACAAGATTATAACATAAATATGTAAATGAATATGTATATGAATACGTACATGAATATTAATATGAATATTGAATGAATTCCATACATAATGGTCGCTTAATCATTTCATTTAGCAATATTTATGCAGCCACACAAGGCAACATCAACATGAAACCCGCAACACGCACTCTGCAACATCAACATGAAACTCGCAACACGCACTCTGCAACATCAACATGAAACCCGCAACACGCACTCTGCAACATCAACATGAAACCCGCAACACGCACTCTGCAACATCAACATGAAACCCGCAACACGCACTCTGCAACATGTGTCTGGCAACAGACATTACGAAGAAGAAGCACACAAGCAACACAAAGAAAAGACTATAAAAGCCGCTGCACATGCGCAATGAGGTCAGTCTGCGGAGTCGTGTGTTGTACGCAAAGTCTCTTCTGACTAGTAGTTTAGCATACCTGAGGAGCGTTGTACACTTCGAGGCGTTATCAAATATTTTATATAGTTTATCTTTAATATACCCGAGAAGCGTTGTACACTTCGAGGCGTTAGAAATACCGTATCTAGTTTATCTTTAGAATACCCGAGAAGCGTTGTACACTTCGAGGCGTTATCAAGTATTTTATCTAGCTTATCTTTAGTATACCCGAGAAGCGTTGTACACTTCGAGGCGTTAGAAAATACCGGATTTAGTTTATCTTTAATATACCCGAGAAGCGTTGTACACTTCGAGGCGTTAGAAAATACCGTATCTAGTTTATCTTTAATATACCCGAGAAGCGTTGTACACTTCGAGGCGTTAGAAAATATCGTATTTAGTTTATCTGGAGCATACCCGAGAAGCGTTGTACACTTCAAGGTGTTATAAAATAGATATAAATCACTACCCAAAGAGGGTAATACCCTTCTGGGAGTTTATTTTAAGAATAGCTTTAATCTTGAATTAATAAATGAAATAATTTACTCAAAATTAAAACCAAATCTCTCTTTTTTTGTAAAAACCTTTGGACCAACCGCTGGGTATACCCCAGCACTTAGGTAACCGAACAGAGGGTTCGTTACACAATGCTACCTTGTAATCGTAGAGACTCGTTTACGGACTCTCTCTCTCTCGTGTCTCACATATACAAACACCCATGGTATAATAATACATGGTAGCATTGACAACTGCTTATTTTCTCTTCAACAGGAAAACATAAATTGTCAAAAACAGCTTTTTGTGGAAATACATCAGCAGCTGCTGTGGTTGTTGTTTTTTTTCACTTCAACGTTTTCAACATTGCTTGTGTTTTCAATGGCGGATTGTGAGCGCTCTCTTTTTGAGTATATTTTTTGACAGTATATGATTTCCCAAGCAACTGTCAATGCTACCATGTATTATTATACCATGACAAACACCGACATAAAGTTATTTAAATCAGCAGAGACTTCATGCTGTGTCGTCTATGTTGCATGATGGTTGGAACTTGATTGTTATGCACCGATAAAAATAGTTGGGCAAATAAATAAGAATTTACTGAATAAAGAAAATACTGAGGTCTTTATAATATTTTTGGATCGAAGACTTGTTTTGTTTTTTTTTAGATTTTAATTCTAAGTTAATTTGGTTTTTTATTAAAAAAATCGTTTTTTAATAATTATAGTTGATTTATTTTGATTTAACTTTTAAATCAAAACAAAAACAAGAAAATATAATTAAATCTAATTTTAAAATAAAATATTAAGCAAAAGAGTCGAGTCGTCATATTTATTGATACCTGTACAACAAATATTTTTAGTGCTGGGAGCGAGAATCCACTACCACAAGCTCAAAATTACAAAAAATATAATAGTATTAGTGTGCCCATCACTGATATAAAGCGTCCATTGCATATCAAACAATACATATCCATACTATGTCTATCTTGTATCCACGAAAATATATTTTGAGTATTGCCACATATATTTCGGGAATATAAATAAACACTCTTTTTTTTCCTTGAACGTAGCTTTATTGTTTTTCCAAATATACTTCTTCATGATCAATACATTTTGCATTCGTTCAAACCGTTTGTCATTATATTGTTGGTAAGATGTCTGACCCTCCGTCGGTCAGATGGTTCTGGCCAGACCTTTTTCGATTTTAATTGTATTTTATGTACATTTCCAATTGAGTTATCGACTTGAAATTTCTTGAATTTTACATACATATATCACATTATCATTTATTCACATTCAAATAATCACATTTGAATTTGACACCAATAACGCTGTTTTCCCAATGTAAATACACGTAAATGTATAGGGTTCTGGCCAGACCACATCCGACTGTCCAAAGGTTATCGGAGCATCTGAACAACGGAGGGTTAACCCATTCCACTTGAGACACCTCCAGAAACATAGTTTTTGAACGCATCAACGGCTTCAACGGCTTCTTCTGGCATCAACGCAGTTTGTCCTTGATGTGCGAGAACAAAACGATGTCATTGGGTGCCAAATCAGAACGGTAATGCAGACGATACATTAATTCCATGTTTTGGGTGCTCAAAAACGCCTTTGCTTGGGTTGAAGCGTGAAAGCTCTTGAAGTCTCTTGATGAATATTAATTCTTCAAAAAATTAAAAAAAAAATTGGTTTTTCAAGGGTTGCCTTTTAAGTCTTGCGCCTAACAATGAAAAACTAGTGTTTAATCGATGAAAATGCTTTTATTGTTTTTCAAAGTATTCTCCACGATAATCGATACACTTTTGCATCCGTTTGAACCAATTTTCGAAATAGTTTTGCCGCTCTGAACCAGGTTTTCCGAAACCAGGTTTTTGATGGCCTCTACGGCTTGTTTGGGCGTAGAAAAACGCTCGCCATGCATTTGTTTTCTTAATGTGAGTGAACAAAAAGAAGTCATTGGGTTCCAAGTCAGGACAGTAAGGCCAATGACCAATCAATTCCACGTTTTGAGTGCTCAAAAACTCTTTTGTTTGAGCTGATGTGTTAGAACTCGCATTGTCGTGATGGAAGACGATCTTTCTTCATTGGTTAATTTTCCTCGATTTTCCGAAGACTTCCGGAAAAAAAATGGTTGTGTACTATTAAGCATTTATACTCCCGGTTGCTCAAGTGGTACAGTTGCGACATGACCTGTTGTTCTGAAAAAAACTGGAAGCCATTTGCTTGGATGTGCTCCGTCCGCAGACAACTATTGTCGGGTTTTGCTCACTTTGAAAGACCTTAACAGTGGATTGCTGCTTTGTTTATAAGCGTAGATCCATAATTCGTCATCTGTGGTGATGTTGTAGACGTATTTTGAACCAACACTTCTGTATTTTTTCAGAATTTCCGTGCACCAATCGACATGAGACTTTTTTCAACGTGAACAAATCTACCTGACGCCTAAATGCTCATGTAGAATCAAATGTATGCTAGTCCCACTAATTCCAAAGGATGACTCCATATCACGGTATATCACATGTTGGTCTGCTTCCAACAGTTCACGCACAGAGTAATTGTTTTCTGCCACAACAGCTCTTGTTGAATGAACTTAACGAAGTTCGTCTTGAAGAGAATGATAAATACGCTCGGACTAATTGAAGGGGTGTGGTGCTTCATCACCAAAAGTCGAAGAAAGTTGATCGATGCATTCTTCCCTTTGTCAATTCACTACGAAAGTCGTAAGAAATCATCACCCAAAAATGTTCACGCGTAAATCGCATTTTTTTGCTTTACATCAAAACATTGTACGTTTATGCAAGAAAATGTTAAATTTTCGAATGGAACTGTCAGAATCCATCTGGCGATAAACTAAGTGTTGCCAAGGCGTAAGACTTAAAAGGCAACCCTCGCATATTTATTCCCGAAATGTAGCAAAACAATAAAGAAATCTTTAACTGTGCCATTAGCATTATACAGTTCGATTAAGTAGTTGGAAAATATAATGATCATCCCTCGGCTGTTTGGTTTCTTATAACTCAGAAATAATAATTTAACTCAAACTAAACATGTAACTTGATAATATTGACAGTGTCCACTTATTTTTTTAAGAACAGTTTGTCTACTTTTTATTTTTGTTTTTTTTTTGTTTGTTTTTTCTTTTTTTTTTTTTTTTTTTGGAGTGAGATAAATTGCGGAAGTTTTTTTACAGGACAAACTTCAATCCAAAAATAATTATTTCAACGTCCAATAGTAGAGTTTTAGAAATCATGTAGATATTCGCACCGGTTTACTTTAAGATTATTATCAAAGAAATGTATCTTTATCGTTCTTAAAATATAGAATATTACATTGTTGTTATAGCATCACCAAACCTCATCATCTATACAACCGTAAATTTTTTACTATATTGATTCATCATGACATTATTTGATTTGATATCTTCAAGTGATACTAGAATATTTAAAGATACCAACTGGGGTTGAATACAAATTACATGGAGTTTTTTTTCTCTGTATTACTGAACCTGCTACTAAATTTATAGAATGGCTAACATAACGTTCCGTAACATTGATTGAACAAAGCGTAAAAGTTAAATAAGTAGCAGCAGCAGAGACAAGGGAGATGCCAAGGAGTAGGAGCTGAAACAGGAGAAGGCATCGCAATAGTGGAGCCAAGTTGAAGTAGTGGAGCCAAGAAAAACAAGTGAGAACATCTAAGTGAAGCGTGCTGCTGTTGATGATCCAACTAATAAAAATGTCGGTTCAGATGATATGCTTGAAGAAGACGTAGACTAGGATGATAAGAACGAGCAGATTTTGACGATGCCGGTGAAGATGATGATAACGATGAATATGATGATGATGATGATGATGACGATGTTGTAGTTGTTATTACTACTGATGGTTGCTATGGTAAAAAAAAAAATAATAAAATGACGCAAGTTGCCAGTTGATGCTCCCTTTCTTTAAGGCTGTTGATGACGCTGAGTTTTGATGATGCTGATGAAGAGCGCTCCAGCAGTAGACGATAGCAGTTAAGAAATATCGATAGAACACGACTCATTATTTGCTTTTGAAAATAAAATCAACTGAGTCTGAGGGGAAGTCAGTTGCTCACTTTTAAGTTGCACACAAGATTTACAGGACTTAGAGCAATTCAAGGGTTTCAAGTGGAAATAAATAAATGCTAAGTTTTGGAAAAAATAAAAATATTGGGCATCTATCTATTGATGCAGAAAGTTGGTGAGATGTTGCCAAATACGAAATAAGAGCTTTTTTGAAGCAATTAATTTATACGTTGTATAGACATGCACCAATTGATTTGTAGTATTCGTAAAAGTGATCATTTTTGCTGATAATCATTTTTCAAGTATTTGAATTTCTGGATAAAAATTTAAAGTACAAGGCTCTTGAAAAATATGTTTAGAATATATGTTAAGAAGCAAATTAGAGTTACGAGTACAATAAAAATTTGTTTTAACTGATTTAGAAATTAAATATCTCCAACTTTTAAAACAAAAAGCTTATTTCAGCTTTCCTTTGGAATTAAATGAAAAACTTTTTGTTACATAAAAGTATATACAAATACAAATATTTTAAATATTCGGACATTTAGGTAGTTTGCTTTGTTATTTTGTGCTAATTAAATTTTATTAACTCCCAATGTTTGACAAATTGAGCGAACCATTAAATTTATTCATTCAAAATGAAACTATTTTTAGCATAAACATAGATTTATTTTATTTACATTTCAAACTCATGTAAAATTTAAGGGTATTATTTATTGCTTTTGCTGTTGCTGCCAAATTAAATTTATCGCGCGCTTAAAATGTTGTATTTTTATGGAATATCAATTGTTTTCGTTAAAACAATAATATTTGTGTGTGTTGCTAACTGCAGGTATTTAGTTTTATTTGTGATAGTATTTAAGCTTAAAATAAACGTACTCTTAGAAAAAAAAGTCATTTTTTTAATTTGTAGTTATTTATTTTATAATTTTTCTCAAATTAAATGAATACAAAATTGATGGAAAAGCACCTGAGGAAAATGTTTGATCAAAAATTTTTAAAATAGCGATGTACAGGGTGCGGCTAAAGTTACTATATGATGTAAAACAATTGTAACTTCTTTGCTTGCGAGTATTTAACTTTTTCTTTTTTCCTATTTCAGAAATTAAACTTGGGAGAATATTTAAAAATGGAACGCTATACAATTGCGCAAAGAACTAAGATTGTTTTTCTATTCATTGAAAATCATCGTTCGATAATTAATACTCAACGTGCATACAGAAGATTTTATGGTGTAAGAACTGCTCCAACGGGTCCAACCATTCGTTCGTTGGTGAATAATTTTGCTGAATATGGGACTGTCGGAGATTCAAGACGTACGGGCAGACCTCGAACTGGCAGATCGGCCGAAAATATTGATGCTGTGCGACAGAGCGTCGAATAAAATCCGGAGACATCAACGAGAAGACGATCTTCCCAGTTGCAGCTTTCTGACCGCACTCTTCGGCGAATTTTAAAACACGATTTGCACCTCTTCCCTTACAAAATCCAAGTAGTCCAAAAACTAAATCCTGAGGACTTCGTATTGCGCTTGGAATATGCTAGAGCAGTTTTAAATCTCGTTGATCAAAATGAAAATTTTTTGTCAAATTTAATGATGACCGACGAAGCGCATTTTCACTTGAACGGTTTGGTAAATAAACAAAACAAGAGATTTTGGGGATCCCAAAATCCCAAAAATCTTCATCAGAAATCTTTACACGCAATTCGTGTTACCGTTTGGTGTGGCATTACCGCCCAAAAAGTTTACGGTCCCAAAATCCCAAAAATCTTCATCAGAAATCTTTACACGCAATTCGTGTTACCGTTTGGTGTGGCATTACCGCCCAAAAAGTTTACGGTCCTTTTTTTTTGAAAACAATCAAGGTGTATGTGAAACAATAAATGGAGAACGTTACAGAGTAATGCTACAAAATTTTTATTTCCGCAATTGCCACCAAACGCCAATATATGGTTTCAACAAGATGGTGCAACAGCTCATACAGCCCGTGCAACGATGGACTTATTAAGACAACAATTTCCAAATCAGATAATTTCTAAAAACGGCGATTTGAGATGGCCACCACGATCGCCAGATTTGACTGCACCGGATTTTTTCTTGTGGGGCTATCTCAAAGACAAAGTTTATGTGAATAAGCCCCAAGCCTTGCAGCAACTAAAGGACAACATTCAAGAAGAAATTGATCGTATACCACAAGAAACACTCAACAAAGTTATGGAAAATGCCATAAAAAGAGCACATTTTTGCGTTAGAGAAAACGGTTCTCATTTAACTGATATTATTTTTCATAATTAATGTAAAAAAATAACATAAAATAAACTTTCTTTCTATCATAAATTTTTTTGTTTTTTTCATTCCATTCAATAGTTATTTAAAAAACAAATCATATAGTCACTTTAGCCGCACCCTGTATAAAAGCGATATAATTCGGCTCAATAACCAATAATCTTTATCCATATCACAAGTCAAATTTTCGATTCAGAATAGCTATGGAAGTAAAAGTAAGAGAACATTGGAACTCAGAATGGAGTTACCACTTGCTAATGTCCTTCTGGGACGGGCATTTTAAAAGAGGGTGACTCCAACCATACAAGTAAAATTTTTGATATCGAATAGCTTTGGAACTAAAAGCAGTACCAATTTTTCATAGCGATATTTTAGGTGCAACTTTGTTTTTAAAAAAAGAAACACAGGTTAACAAAATATGGGCAAGATTCAGATGAAAATCATAATAATACCTTGATTATTAAGAAGAGTAGTGAATTCTCACAGTAATTATCACCAAAAAAAGTTGTGGTGTGGTTGGACGTCAGACAGTACTACGTCCATACCCACCACCTAAAATACAACACTTAATGAAATTTTCCCTTAGCAGTGTTGGGAACATTTCAGCAAGTCAATTATTACAACAATCCTTCAAAAATTTTTATCATAATACACATACGCAATGCCCTATCATGAAAGTTGTAGAACATCAAAAGCAAGGGAATAGGTTGAGGAATTTAATTACAAAGTAAAGTTACTTTGTTTCAAAAAAAATATTTTCCGTGAAATCCGCGAAAAGAAATCCGTGCAATACCGAACACTTTTAATCAGTATGATAACAAAATAATAATTTCAATATAAATTATGTTAAATAACTATTTTCATATTTTAATTATGGTTTATGTTTATGGTTTAAGATACAAATACTAAAGATACAAATATTAATGATACAAAGTTCAGCCAATTGTGACTTTGAATTGTCACAATCATTTTGTAAAGTTGAATAGGCGAAGTAGAACATGTATTAAGAGGAAGTTAAAGTATTAAACTCTTCCACATTTGATTTTTACCAAGTAAATACCACTCTGCAGAGTTCACAATTTTCAGTAATAAAATACTTCGCTTCCTTTGTAACAGAAATTAACATAAAACTAGATAAACGGAATGAACGAGATGAATGTGCAAACGTGGTTGTTTAATTGTCACAACATACATCTTTTGAACACTGCGCTAAAAATTAAACACTAAGTGGAGTAACAACATGTACAAATACACCCCCACACTCTATCCTTTCACCGCAATTCAACTTTTTCCCATGTTGTTCAAATACGAAACACTAAAAGTTAAAATACAAATACACACAAAAAAAAAAAAAACTAGAACACTAACGCTTGCTTTAAATTAGACACACACATTGAATAAACTCGTTTATTGTGTGTTTGTGTAGGTATATGTATATATGTATGTGAAGAGAAAACCTACAAATGCACTAACACATATACTCAAATACAAACATCAACAATTAGCACACAATGAAGCTTTTGACGAATTCATTTAAATTAAATTGATGTTGTTGTCGTCGTTGCTGGTGTTTTTGTTGTTGTTGTTGTTGTAACAAGGACTTCATGGGTGGTTTATTGCCGTTGTTGTGTGTTTTTTATTTTTGCTTTTTTGTCAGCACTCCTTTGCATTGGTGATGTTGCTGTTAAGATCGTGGCTGTTTATATGTTTGTACGAGTGGATATGTGAATATAAACGTGGGTGTGTATGAAAGTGAGTGTCTGCGTGTTTGCTTGTGTAGCTGAAAGCTTACAACGCGTTGCTGTCAAACACGTCAAAGTGCAGTGCAAAAATCAATTAAAATGTAACAGAGCAGAAAGCAATGACAGGGTTGCCATCTCTTACTACGCTGTTGCTGCTCTTGTAAAAGACAATTAATAAAAATAAAAATAAAATAAATTAAAAAAAAAAAAATATATATATCTATAAAAAGGTGGGATACATTTTAAATATTAATTTTAAAATAAATGGAATTCTTTTAAATTTATGACATTTATATTTTTGCGCAACACCCTGCAACATGTCAAGCGCTATTTTCTGCTCTTTGTGTGTTGTTGTGTTGAGCAGCAGCAGCAGCCAGTAATAAATCCACAAAGCAAAGCAAAGTGAAGCACAGCGAGCCAGAGCAATCAATCAAGCGGTAAACTCAAACGTTGTAATTCCAGTTTTTGCCTGTATTTTTTTTTATTTTTTTTTATTTTTTTTTTTTTTTTTATGTTGCTTACAGAAAACATGGCAACACTTCCTTCCGTCTGCGTCTTAGTTCAAACAGAAATACGCTGAAAGGCGCAACACAAACTATGTCTGAATACACAGCATTAATTATGTTACAAGTGTATAAGTGCAGAGCAGCACAAGTAAATGTGTATGTGTGTTTGTGTATGAGTGTGGGTATGCATTTGTTTGTTTGATCGAGTGTTTGTGTTTATGTGCCAGTGTGTATATGTTTGAGTGTGAGTTGCTTAAGTGTTATTTCAGCAATTTCTCAACAAAAGTTGACGACAGAACGACAAGCACATTGCCAGCAACAACAGGAACTGTTGCTGTTGCTTTTATTGTTGTTGTTATTGATGGCGCTGTTGTTTTTTTTTTTTTTTTTAGTTATTCTTTCTGTTGCTATTGCTGTTGCTGCTAAATGGCTTTGGCACAATTTTTATGGCTGTTAAATGATGAGGATCGTAATATGCCGTTAGTGCAAGTGTCATAAAGTGCAGCAACGACAACGCACCATAATACTGCTCAAAGCAACAACAACACAAGTAAACTTAAACCCACACACAAAAACACACGCACACACAGTCAAATATGTCGCTCATATTCCACGTTGTATTGTTTTCTATTTTCATCGCGCTGTCTTGGACCCATTATTGTTTTTTTTTCTTTTTGTCGTCTATTTATTAAAAAAGTACTTTTTTATCCAATTTTGTTATTATATTAAAATTTTATTGCATGTTTTTGCTTTTTCTTGTGCTTTTAATGCTGTTGAAAGAGTTGGTGTTTTTTTTTTTGATTTCCGCTCTTTCTTTTTACGCTTCAACATATTCAACCATTTTATTGACAGACAAACATAAACATATTTTTCTCTGCTATTTAATTTAAATCAAACTTGCCCACGTAGTGGCCCGCGTGGCCCTGCATACATATTTTGTTTCTATCTTAATTTTGTCTTTGCAATGAGCCAAAATCAAAGAATTCTTGCAGACAACAACAACACAAATCGCACTCGTTCAGTGTTCAGCACATTTTCCAGCGAACGTTACAAAAACAAATGCACGCAAGGCCAAAATAAAAAAACGCCCACTCGATGATGTCGATGCTAATGCTAACCGTCCCGTTATTTGTGTGTTGAGTAATTTTTCATGACATGTGATTTCATTACATTGAAATTTTTTTTTTGTTTTGTTTGATTTTTTGCCAAACGCAACTATGAGCAACATTTTGTGTTTTTTTTTTTGTTTTTTAAGCACTGGCCCGAGCCTGAAATTTCTTGGTCCCCACTGATTTAAATCAACAGATTCATATTTGTTTGTTTAAAATTAAAAAATTGTACCTTTCAGTGGGTGTGTGTGTGTGTGTTTTCTACTGTTAGTTGTTGGGTTTCTTTCTCATTATTTTTTAACATGTAACCCTGACAAAATTAATGATTCGTGGAAACCAAACCAATGCAATTCTTTTCATTGCCGTTAGAAGCAAATTATTAACATTTGAAAATACGTCATTTATTGACATATCCTTTAGCTAGAAATATACATCTATATATGCTTATAACATATACATATATATATATATGTGTGTGTGTGTGTAATCAATATACTTTTATGTATTTTTAAGATTTATTTTCCAACCAACCTTGCAGGCTTCTTGCCAACCTGCCTGCTTTATGCTCAATAACATCGCTTCAACTTGTTTTTAGAGCGACATGTGTTTTTTTTTTTTCTTTTTCACGCACATGTTCGCGTTATGGCTGAAAGATGTGCGAACAATCTGTTCTGCAATCGCTGCTCAAAATAATAAAAATATTTGTCAAATCCTGCTTAATAAATCAAAACTTTACAAGCCTTTTATCTTAGAACAAGATTTTGTTCGTAAATATTTATGTGCCGTTTCTGCTTCGCTTACATACATATATTGACGACCTTGTTTTTATTTGAAAATGCGTAAATGTTAGGGAACTTGACTTGGCGTAATGGGTAAGCGTAATGGTAAGTGTGATTACGAGAGTGGCTTTATGCCTGCAACTGTGGAAGATGGAACCGGTTACAAAAGGTAGAAACACAAAATTTTTTCATTTGGTTGTAAACGTAAATATAAGAATATTAATATATAATTTTCAGCATATATGAAGGGTTATTCATTTCGGGTTTTGAAAGTGCAGCCCTGGCATTTGGTAGTTAGTTAAATGGCTATGGCATCCAAACTAGTTTTTGTGTAGTTGAAGGTTTGCCATTTTAGAATATGAAACGTTTTAACATCAAACAGCGTAAAAAGTTTTAAATTCTTCTACAAAAATGGTGATTCCGCCGTGGTCAAGTATCGCGCTTTGCGAGAATATTATGGTCGTCATAATCGTCCTACTGAGCGAACAATTTCCAATAAACTGGAAAATTTGAAGAAAATGGATCGATTATAGATATTTTAGGGCGTGTTCTTATCGTCCTGTAGTATGCTCCACAGAAAATATCGCTGTTGTTGGAGTCAGCCTGGCTGAAGACCAAAATTTGTCAATTCCATGGTGATGTCAGTAATTGGGATAGTCGCACGGCTCGTTATAGCGTAATCTGCATTTGATTGCATTTTCATCCACACAAAGTGCAACTCACATAAGAATTGAAGTCTACCTGCCATGGACAACGGATAATATACTCCCACTGGATACTGGAAAAACAAGCACTAAATGCTAATTGTTTGAAAAAAAATGTTCATCATCGTTGAGGCCCATTTCACGTTAGGTGGATACGTGAATAAGTAACATTGCCGTATATGGAGCTATAAAAATTCCCAATCGTGAAGAAGACATTGCATCTGCAAAAAGTGAATGTCTGGTGTATGGTCTGGTGATGTCATTGGCCCGTATATTTCTGAAAACGATCAAACAGTAACAGTTACAGTAAATTCTGAGTGCTATGGTCGTATGTAAACCGATTTTTGGCCTCAAATTGAAGATATAGATCTGGACAATATGTGGTTTCAACAAGATAAAGCTACTGGCTCCATGATAATTTTCAGAACAACTTATGTCGAGATTTGGCGATGTCAATAGGACTCCGAGAACGTGAGATTTTTAGATTTTTTGTGGAGCTACGGAAAAGAGCGTGTTCACGTGAATAAACCTCGAAACTTTGAGCAATTAAAAAACAACATTCTTCAAGTCATTGCCGAGCTGGTGCCCAAGCTTGTGCACAAAAATCATCGAAAATTACCTCAAAAGGATTGAGTTCTGCAAAAACTCCTATGGAGGGCATTTGATTGAAATTATATTTCATAATTGCAATACAGGCAATCCAGGCATTAAAAAAAATATTTTATCAAATCTGAATTTTTAATGTATTTTTTAAACTTTACTCTCCGAAGTAGAAAATGGACCCTTTAGAAATTCTAAGAGCTGAAAGGATTTTCTTTTTATTACTTATCTCACATTAATTACATAGAATTAAATAGATATATCACAACGGGCTTTAACTGGCATAAGTGCACGAGTCGTCTGTCGGCTCAGCCACCTCAACCTAACCTATATAGATATAACCTACATATCCCTTCAAAAAAGTTGCTTAAGGCCAAGTTTTAGAGCTGAAATTTTTGTTTTGCGTATTTTTTTTTTTATATGAACTCACATAGCATTAAAAACGTACTGCTAACATTTTTAGCAAATACACCGAGTAATTTTTTTTTTTTTTTTTTTTGCGAATTTGTTTGTGTGGGCAAGTCAGGCACAAAATCACGCCATATGAACATATTTGGTGATCTTCCTTCTTTTTATATGTGTATTGATTATGTATTCTTGCAAGCAAAGTAGTTATGAAATGTTATTTTTGTTTTTGTTTTTCTTTTTCAAAATTTTTCGAAAACACTTACCATAACTTTAAATGCGTTTATATCGAAACCACTTTTTCGCGATTGGTTGTGATAAAAAGTTATTTAAAAATTTTCCGATTTAAATAATTTTTGCAGCAAATACTTGAAACATTAGCCATTCTAGTCGGTACTAAACTTGCTCGAAGGTAGCTCCAAAAACAACGAAGCTGGACCTATCTTAAGTTTTAAAAGATACTTTTCTTTTCGAACGACTCTCTTAACCCTAGTACGGACGATAACGGCATTAGTTCTGAACATATTTCCGTTTTGCTTATTATTTTGAGATGATGCACAAGCATTTTTTGATAACAACCAGTGACATACCTTTTATGAAGTGAAAAACACTTTTACGCCTCGTTATGTGATTTGCTTGAGTGATATCTTGAAAATCACACTTTTTTAAGACACCTTTTTTCTTAGAATTGATGTTGTTTTTTGCTTGCGTCTATTGCAACAAGAAAATGTTAAATTAAAAATATTTTTTTGCCCGCCGTGGGAATTGAATTCATATCAGTCGACTGATAGTTCTATGCCTTAACCACCAAATCATTACATGGTCAGACCACCAAAAATGTTCAGCCAAAATTCTTAGAAAATCCAAGAGAGGGACATCTTGTGATTATATCGCGACGAGTCCGACATCTCAATTCAATCACAATTTTTTTTTTTCAAATTTTTAAAGTTAAATAGTAAGAATTCTGGTTTTTCGACTTTTAACAATTTTTTACATATCCTTAGGTGGGGAGAATTTAAAAACAAAATGCACTTTTGTTGAATAGAATTAAACGTTAAATTAAACAGTGCCGAAGAATTTTTGAAAAAAAAAGTATAAAGTGGTTTTATCGCAATGGAGAAGTCAATTTTTCAAAAATTTTGTACAAATGTTAGTTCTTCTTTATTTTTCAAAATTAGTAACCAAAATAAATTCTTAATTTTTTTTCTACTTCTAAGATGAAAAACAAAGTAGTCCTGCCGATGGAAGGAATGTGGCAGGTTATAATTTTAATGCTTTTTTAAGAAGTCTACTTTTTCAAATTCAACAACTTCAATAATTTCATGATTGTTGTTATTCACTTTGTAGCTGCGACCATGCGTGTCGGCTGTGGCCAAGTAAATCAAAGTGCAAACTTTCGAGCCAAGAGGTCCAAGGTTCGAATCCTCCATTATACATAATTTACAGACACATAAGTTTTTTAACGTAGAATACGTTATACGGGGGTGTTGATCTGGAGCACAAAATTTTGAGAAAATGTTCGTCACTTTCATTATAAGTTTTTAATACTTTATGCATGCATTGAAGAAAATTCAAGTATGGTCGTAACATATTTAATATGTCTTCTTTTGATTTGTATTTAAATAATCATATTGCTACATTTAATTTTTTTGATTCTATAAGTAAATTAAAATTTAACTCCTTCAAATTTTGTATTATTTTTCATATGCTTTGTATTTTATATATTATAACATCATGTGTAAGAGCAGTACGATTATCTGTGTGTTCAGCACAGAACCAGTGTGAGAAAGAGAAGAAGTATAATGACCAAGTAGCGAACGATGTGTACATACACAACATTGATAAGCGAAGCAGAGAAACAAAATTGTGCTTGCCCAGTTGGACACGTCTTTAAGACATCCTCAATGTCTTACAGCCTTATTCATAAACACATTTTAGAGGCAGCGTAACTTTAAACTGGCTTTAAACAAGAAAACGTTATTCATAAACATTTTTCGTAGTTGTTTAAGAGCTGCGTAACTTAAACGCCGAAATCGGCGTTTAAAGGTTACGTAAATAGAACCATGATTTTTGCTTGTCTTTTCTTTTAATATCAAAGACATGCTCCATATGCGCCCTCTGCAGCATCTTTTTATGCGGCGGCCATTGTAAATCCATAGGAATTCTTAATTTTTGTAGAGATTTTCTATAGTTCAGACACAAACCTTACAATCATAAGCAGAAAATGACAAAATGTTTATGAATAACAATGTTAGCAAGGTTGCATAGAAGCTGCGTAAAGCCTTAAACAGTGCGTAACTAAACAAGCGTTTAAAGGTTGTTTAAGGAAATCAATTGAATAAGGCTGTTAATGACTAACGTATTCTACGTCTGACCTATGCGCCCGTGTTATCTAACACAGGCTTGAGCTTTTTTTTTAATTATTTAATACTGCATTACTTTATTAACGCAGTATTTTTGCCGTGAGATGCGTGCAACATTACTGCTACGACAGTTCATTTGGCAGACATGTCGTCCTAGGACATGCCTATAGAATGTCCTATTGTTTATGAATTTGAATTCAAAAACAAACCGCGTATTGCAAATGTTGTACACTTGCCTCGTCCCTCTAATAGTCCTCAGTACCATACAAAAAACGATTAAAAAATCACAAGTCTAAATTAGAGCTTGTGTATCAAAACGTTAGAGGTCTCAATTCTAAACTTTCCGATATTTTCATGAACAGTTTTGATTTTGAATATAACTTTATAGTTTTTCCTGAAACTTGGCTTCGCTCTAACGTTTTAAACTCTGAAATAATGTGTAATAAGTACCAAATTTTTCGTAAAGATCGCTATGATAAGATCGGTGGTGGCGTTCTGATAGCTGTCCATAACTCGCTTGCTTCGGAGGAATTAACAATTCCTGGTACCAACGACCTGGAGTTTATTTGTGTTACAGTTAAAGTAAATAATAATACGATTTTTCTTACTTGCTCTTACATTCCACCTAAAAGTGATTTAACAATTTACTTAAACCATATTAGTGCCATCGAAACAGTCCATAATATGCTTAAAAATATGGATACTATCATTGCATTAGGTGATTTCAACTTACCTTCTGTATCCTGGAGTATTTCCGATGATTCCGCATTTCTTACTCCTATTTCTGCCTCTGATTGGATAAATGATTTCTTAGATAAGTTGTCCGATCTGTGTCTTCAGCAGGTTAATAATATTCTTAATAAAAATTATAGATCTCTTGACCTTGTATTTGTAGATAGATGCACTTCCGTAAATCTCCGTCGTTCGAACCCAGTTTCCTTACCTGAAGACGATTATCATCCAACTCTTGAAATAACAATATTACCTGCCAACATAAATGAAAATAAATTAGCTCCAGATACGCGAAATAATAAAATTTTTAACTTTAAAAAAACAGACTATGTTAAACTTAATGCTCTTCTCGCGCGGATTGACTGGTCCCCAATTTTAAATAATAGGTCTTCGTACTCTTTTTATGATGTCGAATCTTCAGTACAGTTTCTTAATGATACATTGCAAAAATGTTTCTCATTATCTGTGCCAAAAAAAAATAGTAATTTCAAACCTTTAAGCCCCCCTTGGTTAACTAATGAACTTAAGTCTTTAAAAAACTCCAAAAATCGCTTATTTAAAAAATATAAAAAGTCAGGCTCTAATTTAGACTTCGCTTGCTATTCCTCTTGTCGTTACAGATATCAACTATTAAATAAACAGTGCTACTCTGCCTATATAACCAAAATAAAAATTCAATTCAAAGATAATCCGAAACTTTTCTACACTTTTGTCAACTCAAAACGAAAAACCTCTAGCTTCCCACCTCTTATGAAATTCAATCATGAAGAAGCATCTTGCGACATCGAAGTTTCCAACATGTTTGCAAACTTCTTTAAAACAACCTACTCCGATATACCATTGAGCATGAGTCTTGATTATCCTTACCTACCACCAGTTAACTCTTTTGAAACCCCCGTAATAGATTCTAATATAGTTATGCATTACCTTCGACAAGTTAAATCTTCTTTTACGACTGGTCCTGACGAAATCCCGAGCTGCATTTTAAAACATTGTTCTATTAGTTTGTGTTCTCCCCTATCAAAAATTTTTAACATATCCTTGCACAGTGGTCATTTTCCCTACACTAAGGGAAAAAAATATTAAATTTATTCAAAAACTTTTTTAATTTATCCAAAGAGCGAGTCATTTTTGCACCAATAACGCATTTGAATAAATCGACTACGTAAATATTTAAAATTTATTTGAATACTTTTTTAATTTAATTAAATATTTAAATATTTAAACAGAATTAATAAAAAATATATTAAAATTATGCACGAATTTTTTTAAAATATCTTTCAAATATTTACTATTTGAAAATAAACTATCGCATTTAAAGAAAATTTGAATAAAAATATTAAATTTAAAAAAAACATATTTAAATTGAATATGTTATTAATGGTTTTATGGTATTATTTTCTTCATATTGCGTTCATCAAATGCCATTGCCTGTATAATTTATTATCGCTTCACTTTTTTCGTTCTCTAATTTATACTATTTTTGACAGTTGGTGCACTAATATTGCACCAACTGTCAAACATAGTATAAATTACAGAACGAAAAAGTAATGTACAAAATATGTTTATGACCGGTAAATGACAACCGGTCCAAGATATTCTTGAAAATACCACTCCAATGCCACTCCACCCTATATAATTTAATTTCTTTGCCAAACATGCACAATATATTACTCTTGCAACAATAACTAAATGAGAACTGTAAGAACTGCAAATGCAAGAAATAAACTCAGGAACAAAGTGCGATGCTGTTGCTGCTTGTCGGAGTATGTGTGTAAGTGTGCGATGCTGTTGCTGCTTGCTTGTATGAAATATGTGTGTACGTGTGTGGCATAAATAAAATTCAAATACGGGAAAAAACGAGTTGTAAGGAAAACATTTGATTTATCCACGTAAATATTTGAATAAAATTTATACTCAGGCGTGGATAATGCTAATATGCGTTATTTCCCTTAGTGTATATATGGAGAAAATCTTATATAATACCTCTTCATAAATCCGCCTCAAAAATTGATGTTTCCAATTACCGAGGTATCGCAAAACTAAGCGCAATCCCTAAGTTATTTGAGAAAATTATAACTGATCAAATAACCCACGTTGTATCTTCCTCCATTTCCACCTCTCAACATGGTTTCTTAAAGGGAAAATCTACGTCAACTAACCTCTTGGAGTTTACTTCACGTGTCATCAAAGGTTTTACTTTAGGACGACAGACTGACGTTATTTATACAGACTTTAGCAAAGCTTTCGATTGTGTCAATCATTATCTTCTTCTGAAAAAGCTTCATCTAATTGGGTTTCCCGTCAAACTATTACACTGGATTAACTCGTACTTGTCGAATCGTTCTCAAAAAGTTTTATATAAGAATTATATGTCAAAAAATATTTTGGTCACATCTGGTGTTCCGCAGGGAAGTCATCTTGGTCCGGTTTTATTTTTACTGTTTATAAATGACCTTCCTTCTGTAATAAAACACTCTTACGTCTTAATGTACGCCGATGACGTGAAACTTTTCCTAACTTACAAAGCGCCTGAAGATCAACAACTCTTACAATCGGATTTAAACAGACTAGTTGAGTGGTGTAATTTTAACCTTTTAAAATTAAACTTAAAAAAATGTAAGCAAATGACATTCTCACGTCGAATTGCTAATAGTATAAATTACACTATAAATAATACTAATTTAGAAATTGTAAACAGTTTTCTTGATTTAGGTGTAATTATGGATCCTAAACTTCGTTTCAATCTTCAAGTTAATTTGGTGGTAAATAAGGCTAGAGGTGTCCTTGGTTTCATTAAAAGATGGGCTAAAGAATTCAACGATCCTTTCACTACTAAAATACTTTATACCTCTCTTGTTAGACCAATTCTTGAATATGCATCCGTAATATGGAACCCTCAATACAATGTCCACATCGATGCATTAGAATCGGTTCAAAAACAATTCTTACTTTTTGCTTTACATTATCGTTGGAACCCCAATATTATTCTTCCCCCTTATGAAACACGCCTCAAAATTATTTCCCTGCCTTCCTTAAGAAGCAGAAGAATTATGCTCAATGTCTCTTTTTTATACAAATTACTCAGTGGTGATATAGACTCACAATACCTCCTTTCTTCATTAAACTTCAACATCCCCAGGAGCGGAGCCAGACATTTCCAGCTTTTTAAGTTGAGTCACTGCACTTCTAATTATGCCCTTCACGACCCTTTGCGATGTATGTGTAGTGATTTTAATGGCAACTTGAACTTGATAAATTTTTCTGACTCGGTGGATGTCTTAAAACGCAAAATTATATTACATTTGAATACTTAACGCATTCCTTGTGATAACAAATATAACTCGCGATAATTGTGTAGATTTTACGATTTAACAAATAAGCATCATCGAATATGATAGATACTTTAAGTTTTCGTTTTATTCAGTTTCGTTGCTTTTTTTTTTCATGAAATTATTTTAGATCTTTAGTTCTTCCTTATTTGACCATGTATACCGTGTCTCTTGGCTTGGTGTGTCAGAGTTTATCTCTTTTCCATACAAGTTTTTACCTGCGTTGGCCCAAATGCATATCCAAATAATAACTTTAGCTCGGTGTTCCCTTATTTTAGTGACCCGAATATATAAATATATTGTGCCTGCACAATATATACTTGTATATCTGTGCTATGTTTGGTATTGGTTTGGTGTTTGAGAGTTGCATCTCTTTTCCACGTAGGATCTTGGGTTGGACAGTGGCCCCAAGCCGAACGACAACAATTATAAATGCGGTTATATATGGTCTAATAAATAACTTTGGATGTTGTCTTGTATTGCTTCGTATTATGAAGAATGTGCTTTTATTCGATGATGTTTATGAAGTTTACATAAGCACAAAAAATTCTCAAATTTTATTTAATTTTAATTTCCGCTGAAAGGCCAAGCAATTGTGCTTAGTGGAGGCTATTATTTGCCAACAGGTGGTAAGTTTTAGCACGTAGGTGCATTCTATCAGTCCGGCTGATCCGGGAACTTCTTAGAATGTAAATCGTGCATGCGTATGGCGCGGGTCATACGTATCTATGAAGATTTCTTACCTCCGGGCGAATCCAAAAAAAAAAAAAAAAAAAAAAAAAAAAAGATACCTATTAAGCGTCTGCTTAACTACCAAGGAATGTTGCCGTCAGGCATACAGCAAAGCTTACTTTACAACTGGGTTACTACACGATCGTTAATTAGCTGGTTTCTTTATGTAAATATGTCTATGTTGTTGTTAGTACATGCTTTTTGTTGAAGTGATAACTTCTTTAGGCACTTTTGGCAATTTCTGATCAGTGATTTTCTCGATTCAATCGTCAGCATACAGTTAGATTCTGTCGCTGCTTTTGTTGCTAAACACAATCTTACATTTGCATTTTATTGTTGTTGTGTTTCAACATTTATATCATGCGTGTGTAGGTTTGTGGTTTTTACAGTGTGTACGTACATACAGGATGGGGCAAATAAAAGTTTTTTATTATTTTTTTTATAAAATGAACAATATTAAATTTTTTCCATGCAATAATTCATGGAAAAACTTTAATTTTTTTACTGCTTGAATCGTTTCCGGATTGTTGGCATAGCATCGGTCCTTCACGGCTCCCCACAAAAAAAAGTCCAAAGGCGTAAAATCGCAGCTCCGAGGCGGCCAATTGACATTACCAAGACGGTTGAAAACACGATTTGGGAATTTGGTGCGCAAAATAACGATTGTGGCATGAGTTGAGTGGCCCACGAATCTTATAAAACTGCATCTTATTTCTTTTTTTCGTGAATGTCGACCTGTGCAGTGTGCACCTATAATCTGGCTAAGAACTTTTCTAGAATAAATTAATAAAGAAAAAACCAAACATATTAAAATTCAAAGCGTGGGCAGTTGAAGTCATTGAGGTTACTTTTTTACATAAGTTGCACTTATAAATGTCTCGTACTGTTGCAAAAATCGAGGAATTGCGTTAATCAGAGGTTGAGATTATCGAATCTGTACTGTAATATTTTATATAACATAAAAGTTATTTTTTTATGTACATAGATATGTATATCTTTTAGAATTGGAAAATTGAGAAGTTATCACTTCTATCGTGTTGTCATAGGCACACACACCTTTTTTTTTTTGTTTATGCATAGCGTGGACGGGAAAATTAATAATTTTCCGTGAAAAGTGCGTTAACAAACGCGTTTCTAAGTGACAGAAAAATAAAATAATAATGATATGTAATAAAATCTACTGGTGTGAAGCTTAACGTGTGTTTTTTTAGTTTATTTTGTTATTTTAAAGTTTTAAATTTAAATAGAATTTTAGTACAAAAAGCTATTAAATTATCAAATCTATGAAATTGTGAAAATGCTTCGCTTCTCTCGTGTGTCGATTGACGCAACAGTGTTCTTTTTAAAATTCCTCAATCAAGAGTCGCAGCCAGATAAAAGTTCCACTATTGAAAGGATGTTTTTCAACACACCTTTTCAATACACAATTTCTTATATTGAAAACTTTTTTATTTTTGTGCATCTCATAAACCAAGACTCACAAAGAGGTCTTTTCTAATTTAAAAAATACATTATTCAATTTTAATTTCTTTCTTCCAACTTGTCTTCAAATCCTTGACAAATGAATAATGCTGAATTAAACACGAAATCGATGCGAATATATTCTTAAATAAATTTTTGGTAAACATTCAAGGTTCAAAGCAAACACTAATAAAATTGGTTTCGCCTTAAAAATTTTTTCAGAACAAGAAGTGTCCAAAATCATACTTAATATTGAAGTGATTAATTGCAAAGTTGAGTTAAATGTCAAAGTCTGACATCTTGATGAGCAACGGAAATCCGACCGTAATTTCGGTCTTACGAACAATTTTTCAGAATAAAACAAAACAAAATTAAGCCGCAATATTTTTTTACGTCAAATTACATTCAATTAAAACTTTTTTAACCAATAATTAATATAAAAGATATGTAAATGATAAATGTGCGCCTTTGCAATTTTTGAGATACTTTAAAAATAACCCCACATAACAAACGAAGCATTGACTTAATTGGTAAATCATGTTTGAAATATATGTAAAATTATTGCAAAAACCTTTTAACATTATTTACTTAAATAAAATATGTTAAAAAAAATGTTGAATATAACACTTTAGTACAGTTCTTATAGGTTTTTGCTTTCATTTCATAAATAAAATTTTAATGTACAAGTATTTCGAGTATTTAACATAACAAACACTACACATATTTGCAATATTATGCACGAAAAACCATACCATTACTCAGTGTTTAATGTTAAGTTGTTGTTGTTGTTGCCGTTCTTCTTGTTGGTATTTTTTGTTTTTTATTTTTTATTGCGTCTGGCAATATAACTGGCAGCATATTAAAATTAGTGATTTATCGATGTTCTTTAAATACATAAAATATGTGCACGTCAAAAAAATGAAGTCAATACCAACAACAAGGACAAGGATAAATGAAAAATACCAGCATATTCGACAAGTTGTTTCGTTCAAAAATGTCGCAAGTGTTACCAACAAATTATTAAAAAAAAAGAAAATTATTAAAAAACATGTGTCAACGTATGTAATTTGGAAAAGCAATAAACCGAGTGGAATCGGAAATTTCCTGACACACATGATTAAAGTTCAAATGTGCTAAATTTTGTTCAAAAACCAACATAATGGCAACGTAAAAGAAAAACAAAATTTAATCCAAAATAAACTTTAATGAACGCCCTGGCAAGCCTGACAACAAGATTTATTAGCACAAATATTTAAGATTTGATCCATGAAAAGATTGGCACTAAATCAGTCGGAAGACCGAACACAAGCCATGATATAATAAACGCATTAATTTGGCAAAAAATACCGAGAAGCCAAGCCTAAAGAGGCTGGAATTAAAAGGCATAGTAAGCAAGAAACCAAAATTAAAGAAAACATTCACATTTCTCAGAAAAACTATGGCATCATTTTGTTCAGAAAGAAAATCAAAGAAACTTATATTATAAAATATATGGTTAATAGCTGCTTTAAGAAGCCAGCCAATGTCTGAACAAATAGCTGAGAAAATAATTAACAGAGTTATCAAAACATCAGAATATAATAAAACAAAAAATAATTGTAAGGAATAATAGCGGGAGAGGGTGGGGGGTGATGGGGGGGGGGGGGTGAGAAAAAAGCATGAACAAAACTCCAAGAAAGTCATTAACATTAGCTTATTTAGGGTGATAATAAAATGCAGGAAACCAAAGAAAAAGCTTTTGCGCTAACTTTAGAAATCAGATTCGTGAATGAAGTTGAAGCTTTAAGTAATATCTGATTGTTGTCTTAAACTTTTATTGAAACTTAAAGATACACAAAGCAGTTTTAATTAACTTTGAATAAAGCAAAACCCATTAGAACCAATATTGTCAAGGCATTACTTTCACCAGTTGGTTTAGTGCTTTTCGATGTTGTAAGAGGCATTATTTTAATAAAATGGTCATTAAATGCAAGAGTATTGTATTTAATAGATTTTTATGTCAATTTAAGTGCATTGAAGTTCTCTGCAAGTGTTAGCCCGAATACATGTAAATGTTTCCGCACCGATTTAAGAAAATGGACGAATTTTTTCAATTATTTGATTTTTACATTGACTTAATATCAAGTCAAATTCAGAAGATAATCATAAGGACATAGGACATGCCATATGACATGACATATGACATGACATATGACATGACATATGACATGACATATGACATGACATATGACATGACATATGACATGACATATGACATGACATATGATATGACATATGACATTACATATGATATGACATATGACATGACATATGACCTGACATATGACATGACAAATGACATGACATATGACATGACATATGACATGACATATGACATGACATATGACATGACATATGACATGACATATGACATGACATATGACATGACATATGACATGACATATGACATGACATATGACATGACATATGACATGACATATGACATGACATATGACATGACATATGGCATGACATATGACATGACATATTGAAACTTTACATTTTTAAGTTTTAAAATTTAAACAGCTATGAATGCATTAAAACTTAATTGCTTTGCAGGTGAGTGCTTCAAATGTCACATAAATACTCCGCTACCCCTTTTACCTACTAATTTTAGATCAAACTAGTAATTAGCACTAATTATTAATTTAAATTCAAATCAGTCCATTGTTTTTTTTCTATTTTAAATTTTGCAAATAAATAAACAAACCACACTTGCACATTAGCAAATTTTTAAGCGTCACTAATTAATGATTTCCGTTGGGATTTAAAAATAGTGGCACAATCTTTATGTAACGATAATTGATTTTAAAATTCAATGTTGTGGGAAGATTAGCGCGCTACATGCGGCCTTTTTTGAAAAACAACACAAAGTCAAACAAGCAACTAAAAAAATATGTTTGCAAAAAAAAAAAAAACAAAACGGAGATAATGAAATTAGTAGTGTAAACAATAGAAATAACAGGGTAAAAATAAAAACCAATAGTTTAATGTTTGTTTGAGTATAGCATTTATTTTTAATTTTATTGCAGAACTTAAAACATATTTATTTGTTCTTTGTAGCTTCATGTCAAATAGTAAAACTTTATTTTATTTAAAATTGATTTGATAAACTTTATTATTGAAATGATTTCTATGTAAATAAATACACATATGTTTCATGTGAATAAATTTTCAAAATAAATATGAAGGAAATTATATGGGAGATAAAATAAAGTCAATTGAATTTAATATGATGAGCAAACAAACAAATAAGGTCGTATACATATGAAACATTTACATGTCAGCTTTTATTTGATGTTTGACACATTTTTGACATATCAACTCACGAGAGATTTAGTTATTTCTTCAATAGGGATGAAGAATAAATTCTTGGTTACCGATAACTGGGCAATACCATGGTATAATAATTGCAATGTAGCATTGACAGTTGCTTGGGAAAACATATCCCAATTTCGGTTGTTTATTCTATAACTTGTTGAGAATTGTTAGTTCGCTTTGCATTTAAAAGACTATGTCTTACATGTAAACATTAATTTAAATAAATAAATAAATTAATAAATAAATAAATAAAATATCCTGTCAAAAAATATGACCAAAAAGAGAGCGGTCACAATCGGCCATTGAAAACACAAACAATGTTGAAAACGTTCAAGTGTAAAAAACAACAACTACAGCAGCCGCAGATGCATTTTCACAAACAGCTGTTTTTGACAGGAGATATTTTCTTGTAAAAGAGAAAATAAGCAGTTGTCAATGCTACCTTGTATTATTATACCATGGGCAATACAATATCAGTTTTAATGAACAGTGCAAATGGGAATAAAAAAGAAGTGAGAGAGAGAGAGAGAGAGAGAGAGAGAGAGATGATTTTATGCACTCCCTGTCAGCAGAATAGGTTCAGTTTTTATCGAGTGTACAGCTGTGCTGCGTCTACCAAAGATTTTTTAAGTTGTTGTTGTTTTTGTTGCAATTTTAGAGACTACTAAACTCCTAAACAAAATTATGCAAAAACAACAATCTAAGTATTAGTGTTAGTTAAGTTTTTTGTTGTTTTGTAATTGCGTTGCTTTTTTATGAGTCACTTGAATAGGATCACAGTGAAAAGTTACTAGTTGCTTCTTGAATTTTTAAAGAGTCGGTATCAGGTGAGAAGTGCCTTTCTTTATTCAGTACTTAAAAATTAATATTAGCAAAAATGGGTTCTGGAAAAGCACTGAACTCAGAGGAAAAAACAAAAATATTCATTTTTGACGAAAAAGGTTGGAAAGGCCGAAAAATTGCACAAAAAATAGACAGAAATCAGAATTTGATAAGCAATTTTTTACGAAAAAAAAGCCTTTATGGTTTAAATATGAAAGGCTGTACACATAAAGCCATATAGAAGAGTTATCCTTCGAATAGCTTCCAATTCATCTTATTCTGTACCTAAAATTCGGGAAGAAGCTTCGATAAATTCCACTCTTTCATATGTAAGACGTGTCATCAAGAGTGCACAAAATTTAAAAAGAAAAATGTTTAAAAAAAAAAGCTCAAGCCTGTGTTAGATAACACGGGCGCATAGGTCAGACGTAGAATACGTTAGTCATTAACAGCCTTATTCAATAGATTTCCTTAAACAACCTTTAAACGCTTGTTTAGTTACGCACTGTTTAAGGCTTTACGCAGCTTCTATGCAACCTTGCTAACATTGTTATTCATAAACATTTTTTCATTTTCTGCTTAAGCCCAGTATGCTGTAGATGCGGAAAGAAACTTTCTATATGGAATGCATTGAGTTTTTGAGAGCGAAAAGGCAGCGGAATTTGTTTTTCGCTACTTAGTACGCTGTAGAGGTGAAAAATTTCTTCAATGCTAGCAAGTACAACAACCATGTGGAGAGTTGAAATGTCAAAATTTCGCTGTCGATTATATGTCCGGGCATTTAATTGGAGCCAGAATTTTTACATTTCAATAAGAAAACAGTACGACCTCCCTTTACGCAACACTCGATTATCGCAATACTCAAAAATTTATATTGTCGACTCAGTAAACGCAACTTAAGAAAAAAAATGCACAATTATCGCAACTTCCATTTGCGTAAACTTCCATAAACTTTTATATTATTTACTTTCAGTTCTTCTTTTCTTGTAAAATAAATTTTTGATGTACGAAAAATCTCTTATAACAATATTTAAGGAAACTAAGTGCATATCTTAATACATAAAACTACAATATCTAGGATTCAGAGCCATAAAGCGTTTCTTCAACATTAACTACGTCAACTGGCCGAATTTCTATTAGTTGCATTGAGCTAGGTCGTACTGTAGCTGCTTTTTTCTCCATTGCTTTTTTCACAAACATTTTTGAATCTACACTAATATTTCGGGTGTAGAATTATACGCCAAGAAATTTTCGTTTCTACAGCATACTAGGCTTTACGCAGCTTCTATGCAACCTTGCTAACATTGTTATTCATAAACATTTTTTCATTTTCTGCTTATGATTGTAAGGTTTGTGTCTGAACTATAGAAAATCTCTACAAAAATTAAGAATTCCTATGGATTTACAATGGCCGCCGCATAAAAAAATGCTGCAAAGGGCGCATATGGAGCATGTCTTTGATAGTAAAAGAAAAGACAAACAAAAATCATGGTTGTATT
This sequence comes from Pherbina coryleti, assembly GCA_943735915.1. Taxonomy (NCBI): domain Eukaryota; kingdom Metazoa; phylum Arthropoda; class Insecta; order Diptera; family Sciomyzidae; genus Pherbina; species Pherbina coryleti. The sequence continues at coordinate 21,452,869 of OX030948.1, forward strand.
TATCATGGTTGTCGTTGGCTACTTGGTCATTATACTTCTTCTCTTTCTCACACTGGTTCTGTGATGAACACACAGATAATCGTACTGCTCTAACACATGATGTTATAATACATAAAATACAAAGCATATGAAAATTAATACAAAATTTGAAGGAGTTAAATTTTGATTTACTTATAGAATCAAAAAAATTATGTGTAGCAATATGATTATTTAAATACAAATCAAAAGAAGACATATTAAATATGTTACGACCATACTTGAATTTTCTTCAATGCATGCATAAAGTATTAAAAGCTTATAATGAAAGTGACAAACATTTTCTCAAAATTTTGTGCTCCAGATTAACACCCCCGTATAACGTATTCTACGTTAAAACATCCTCTTAATGCATAACGTAAGGCACACCGGCTGTAATTTTCTAATATTTACATGACATGGAAGCGCGAATGGCAGTATGTAGTGTTCTCAGATGGAAAAAGTTAAATATTGACGGACCTAATGGCTACAATTTCTATTTTATTTATTTATTCACCAAGCAAGCTATCCTTAATTTAATATAAATTTAACTTAAATAATATTAAATTCTAAAAGGGAAAGGAAGCACGATTATATATTTTGGCATAAGTTTGTAAGGACAGTGAGCAAGTGAAAAGGAGGGCAATGAGGAAAAATGTTGGGGAGGTCTTAAGACTTGTTAACCTCTGTTAGCTTTTTATTTTTATTTTTTTTATTCGTTTTTTTTTGTTTTTCTTTTTTTTTTACTAGTGATTTTTACCATATTTGGTGGAGGGGGGGCGGTGGGTGGTTATGGTGAAGAATGATGGAATGTAATAGAGTGGAAATAGGGACTTGGAAAGGTTTTTCTTAAAAGTGAATTTAGACATTGAAGGTAAATAGTACCCGCTGACAAGGGCGTAGCCAGGTATGGTCAGGGAGGGCCCCCCCCCTAAATCTGAGATTTTTTATTTAATCGATGACTTCGAAAGTAGTTTCTATATGTTATTCCTTTTTAGTATGTGGTAAAAAAGGAATTTTTATATTAAAAGATATAAAAGATATGGTAAAAATAAATATATAATGTCTTGCACCCCCCATCCCCCCTAATTTTCATCCTGCCTACGCCCTTGCTCGCTGATGTTATTGAATTCTCTACAGCATCTTTTTATCGGATCATTACTTGGGTAGATAATGTTCTCTAAAAGAAAATTTCTAGATTAATGCATCATACCAGTGCATGATAGTGGTAACCAGCTGGTCAATTTTAGTTTTTCTAATTGTTGTTGCTTTTGTCGTTTTTAGCTCCTACAGGTTTGTTGTTGCAAAATTTCACATTTGAGCAGCCATTTTATCATGGATCATTGTATCATGGATCAGTGGTGTTCAAACGCATACTACTACAATTTTCGACTTTTGCCCTTGTGTTAGTAGCTCTCTCGCTTTTTGCACTGGTAAAAATTACTGTGCGGTGTTAACCAACAATTGTGTAATAGTTACACGGTGTAACAGTGAAAATAAACTCGGCTCGAGACATAGTACAGGTTGTAGGTCTAGTTGAACATAAGATAACTGCATACTTACTTTTTTGAATATACCCTCAAAATCGGGATTTGTGGTCAAAAAACCGATTTTAGGTAGGTGCATGTATAGTTTGTTATGTAACTCCGTTATATCTAGCTCAATTTTAAAAATTTAAACATTGATTAAAAGAAGAAAAATATACCCTTAATATAATATATAGACCGTTTTTTTACAAAAAGAATTGACAAAGTTACAGGTAAAATCATTTGAAAATTTCTCATTTCTTTTTAATTTTTTCAACTTGAACAACGTTTTGTTAACAAATTTTATTTTTTTGCACTATAAGTTTTAGCAGGATTCTGAAAGCCTGTTAAATTTTGCGTTCAATAAGCTATCATTACTTCAATTGGCTGAAATACAAATGCACTCTCGAATTTTTAGTATTCGTAAAAAAATACAAAAAATTTTATTTTTTTGTTTTTTTTTTCTAAAAATGTTTATTTGACCTTTTTCGTTTGTGTATATTATAATCGATTTCACGTTTTAGGGACCAGCAGTAGCCTGCCAGCATGTTTATGGAATTTTTCCCCTAAAAGCCGGTTTCTATAGCTTCCATCTCCTGGTGGAACCTTTCTCCTTCTTCATCACTAAACTGCCCAAGGCTATTCGGGAAAAAGTTTATATGGGAGTGCAAAAAATGTATTTTGATTGACATATTTCAGCCCATTTTTTTGTAGGCACTTAAAAATTCATTTACAACATCTAAGTAATTTCGACTCTTCTTCTTGCCGAGGAAATAAATGCATAACGAAATATAACTATTCCAAGCTCTTTTTTTCAACTGGATTTAATTTAGAAACGAAATCAGTGTCCAAGAAAATTTTCCGAATTTGTGGGCCCACAAATAAACCTTAGAATAACCGAAATGAATAAATAACTTTTATAAAAGATTTGAACGTGCAGGATACTTTCTATGATTTTGGCCTCACTTAACCTAGGAAACGCTGCAATCAGATTTTTTTTGTTTAGCTTTGAACCAAGGATTTCAGGTGGAATACCTATTCAGTCAAGTCTGCCTTGGTTCGAGGTGGAATACCTATTCAGTCAAGTCTGCCTTGGTTCGAAAATGGGATGATAGATTAGTAGGAAGGAAAGGGCAATCAAGTGAAACACGTGTAGGATCTTCTAAGCGTGGTGGAAAGCCAAAGAAAGATATGAATTTGAATCAGACGTAAGTGTTATGCCTTTACCTCAGTCAATTTAAGTTATAAGTCAATTTCATCCACAAACTTCTTTACCATCAACTACAACTTCATGTCGTAAATATTGATGAATTTTTAATTTCAGTTAATTAGAAATGAGGATAGAAAATTAAGAAAGGTTAAAAGCGAAGGACCATGGCCTGGCCAGGAATCGAACACGGGACCTCTGGGGTGGCAGTCGAGCACGCTACCAACTCGACTACCGAGGCCGCGGTAGGATTACATTTTTAGGTCGCACCAGTGGAGTATTCAAAACATATTTTTTGCCAACTTGAAATGAAGCACGCAGTGGATACTCCTTTTGCTTATATTTATTAGTCGCACGACTATCCCATTCGCAAATAATGCAAGGATACTTGGTATATCCACCTTGCATTCCAAACAGTATTGTTAGAGCCTTTAAGTCAGCGACATACATATATCAGAATTTAACATATCAAGAATCACACAAAAAGTTTTTAAATAAATCATACTCTTGCAAGATCCCTCAATAAACAAACGCCATTCATTCGGAGCGTGTTTGTTGTTGAAAACTGCAAACAGTTCCGTCACATCCGGGCAATACACCAGCTTTATGATAATATATATAAACGAAAAAGGTAAAAAAAACATTTTTAGAAAAAAAAAAAAATTTTTTTTGTATTTTATTACGAATACTAAAAATTCGATACCGCTTTTGTATTTCAGCCAATTGAAGTAAATGATAGCTTGTTGAACGTAAAATTTAACAGGCTTTCAGAATCCTGCTAGAACTAATAGTGCCACAAAACAAAATTTGTTAACAAAACGTTGTTCAAGTTGAAAAAATTAAAAAGAAATGAGAAATTTTCAAATGATTTTACCTGTAACTTTGTCAATTCTTTTTGTAAAAAAACGGTCTAGGTATTATATTAAGGGTATATTTTTCTTCTTTTTATCAATGTTTAAATTTTTAAAATTGAGCTAGATATAACGGAGTTACATAACAAACTATACATGCACCTACCTAAAATCGGTTTTTTGACCACAAATCCCGATTTTGAGGGTATATTCAAAAAACCAAGTATGCAGTTATCTTATGTTCAACCAGGCCTACTACCACTTCTATGTCTTGAGGCAAGGTTTTTGATTTGTTTTCATTTTGTAACACCGTGTTATCATTATAATTATGGGCTGTTATGGGCACCACTACATTTAAAACTTCTGTGTTTGCCTTTTGTCTTTGATTTATTGTTGTATTTTGGGTTGCTACATCCCAACGGGCTTTGGAGCGCTCTTTAAGGGCTTTACGAGCGCTCTTTTTGCAATATGAAGCGCTACGTCTATATTCCCATCTACATTGTAATTTTAACATAGCATGTCATTGGAAGGGAGCACTACTGCTCCATTCGTGCTTTAAACTACAGTGAAAGTATAGCACTCAATACTGTGCTCCGTTTGGGCTCCGAACTGCAGCGAGAGTATAGCACTCAATTGTTCGTTTTATTTATTTTTATTTTGTTTTTCTTCTTTAGTGCTCCGAAACTTCTCCTAAACATAGAGTCGCAGAAACAGTTGTACTTATTCTTTTCTTTTCCTGGTTTCACACAAAAAAGCTCAGAAAAGAGGGCTCTTTGAGCGCTCTTGTTGGGAGCACTCCGATTTCGGCCCGTTGGGATAAGCGGGTATGGGCACTACTACATTTAAAGCAGTGGTGTTCACACGCATACTACTTCAATTTTCAACTTTATGTACTTGTATAAGTAGCTCTCTCACTCTCTGCACTGACAAAAATTGTTGTGCAGGTATTAAGCAAGAATTGTGTTATAAGCTTTGTTCCCGTACTTGCAAGCTTGTGAAAACTTTCGAAAACTTGCACAAGTTTTTACTAAATTGCGTTCCCGTACACCAAAACTTGCAAAAGAGAGCGAGAATGAGAGAGTAAAACATTTCCACTCTTTGCGATAAGTTGCAAGTTTCTGCTACACAAATTTCGTGTAGTAAAAACTTGCAAGTTGTCATGTGTTGACAGAAATGTCAAAATTTGCGCTAGAATAAAATTAAAACAGGCAGGCAAGTGCGTCAAGTAAAAATTTGCGCTAAAAATGCAAAATAAAAAGACAAATATTCAAATTAATTGTTCGCCAGGCACATATAGTATATATCGACGGTGCTAACGAAAAAAATCTTCCGACAGAAAATTGCGGCGAAGAAAATCTCTTTTTTCAAAATGGGACGGAAAAAATCACTTTTATCAAAATGCGGCGAAAAAATCTTTTTATTTTATGCTTACTTTTTTCGTGTTAGTATTTAATTCGTGGTAGAGTTCACTTCAAACATATACTTGTCATATTATTTGTTAGTGAAAATAATTGTAGTGATTTCTAGGAGAAAATTATAAATTTCGGAAATTCTCATTGATTTTTTTAAAAAGTTTTTATGTAAAATTTCGAAACAATCATATGAAATATATCATTATGTTACATAATTTGTTGATAAAAATCATTTTATACAGTACTGTAAGGAATTATAAGGGTGAAATTATAAATAGAAATATTTATTTGAAAGCATAATTTTTTTCAGAAAAATTGTTCCCGCTCCTAAACAAATACAGCGTTGTTAACGTCACAATCTGAAAAGAGATTTTCTTCGCCGCATTTCATAAAAAGAGATTTTCTTCGTAGAATTTTAAAAAACGCATTTTCTTCGCCGCACTTTTTTGATATGGATTTTTTTCGCAGCATTTTACAAAAACAGATTTTTGTCGCCGCAGTTCAAAAAAAATTTCTTGATCGCGTTAAAAGAAGAGATAGTCTTCGTAGGAACCGTCAATATATTAAATCAATTAGTGCAGCTAATTTATCAGGCATTGTCGAAATCTTCAAAAATATTTTTTTCGAATTGGCCAAATGTTTGTACAACATATGTTTGATCAAAACTTGCAAGTTTTTACTAAAAAGCGTTCCCGTACTATTTAGCATTTTTATTGCTCAGAGACAATTTTTTGTCAAAACTCTCTCTGCAAAAACTCTCTTGAATTTTGCAACTTGCAAGATTTTGCTACAAAAGTACGGGAACAGACCTATAATTATCATTGTCATCATCATTATCTTCATCAGTATCATTATCATTATCACTATCATTATCATTTTCACTATTATTATAATTCTGCAAATAACGCATTTACATGAGCCTCAAATCAGCTTTAAATCAGTGACGTTCACGTAGTAACACGCGTGGTGAGACTCGAAAGCTTTATTTGAGAATCGAAACACGTACACTAGGGGTGGGCACAATTCTTGCACGTGCTGCGACTGCGTGCAAGCAGCGGGCAAGCAGCGTGCGAAATTAATTGAATGATGAATTTGGGGGTGAATCGGATTACGGAATGGAAAATCCTCTCTGTAATCCTCTCACAATATGCAATTACAAGAGCGCACTTGAGATCGTGTTAGTGCAGAAAAATATGTATTCATCTCACGTACAGAACGATCAAAGCTTCAGTGTTCTGGCATGCTCCTTGAATAGATGACGAAAAATTTTACACTGTACAAAATTTCATGCATGCAAAATGTTTGATACTTCTGTATCAAACTGTATAATTTTTTTATTGGAGTAGTTTTTTGTTTATACATTTTTTTTCAAAATACAACTATTTTTTTATTTTTTGTTAAAATCATTCAAGATCTATAACAATTTCTTTGTTTCAAAAAATCAAATCTAACATTGTACGACATTATTTGTTTTTTTTTTTATTGTCATTTATCATTTTACAATGAACCCATCGCCGTCCCATTATAAAATTTTGTGCACTTTTAGCCGAGATATACAAACTAAAATTTAAAATGGATTGTTTTCAGATTTTTACATGTCCGTTTGCTTATCTGTATTTCACTTTATCCATCTGTAGGTGTGTTTAATTTTTATAATCTGTCCACTACACAATTATTTCATTTCGCAGTATAAATCAGAGCAAAGAAAAAGTCTCTAATGCCTATAAGATTTCTGCAAAAACCACTTAGCACTACTTTGTTTTCAGTGTGCTTTATAGAAACCGTAAGAGCGAGAGCATGCTGTTGTGAAAAATAAGTGTTGCATATTTAGCATATTAAGAGAATTGCTTATTAAAAGGGAGTTTTTTTTTTTTAAATTACTACCAGCAGCTATAAAATCGCATTGCAAAAACAACTTCTTGGCATATTATAAGGGTTTCGCAAGAGCTTACAACCATTATAATTCTACATCTGCCTCCTAACATATTTTTAACTAATATTTTTTTAGAACTGAATCACCATAATAAATGTATACTTTTATTTTGCGCGTAACTACTTAAAAGCAAGGGTTGGACACAAAACGTTATCGAGATATAAACATGATTAAATTCAAAATATTAAATAGTAAAATTATAAAACACCCTTTTTTATATAAATGGCAAGCAACATTGATTATGAATTGCTCTGAGCGCAATGAGGACAATTCTATATAATAATCTATATTACGCTCTTCTTACGCTCTTATTACGCTCTATCTCATTTTATTTGTTCATGTCCCTCGTTTCCTTTGCCATCGAATTTATGAAGCAATGCTGTCGCCCGTGAAGCAAGCAGCGGGCAACCAAAATACACGTACGGGCAAAATCAGGGCTGCCAGATATAGGGATTTGTCCCCATTTTGGGGATTTCAAATCAGTTTTGGGGAAGAATTTTTTTGTTTGGGGATAAAGGATTTGGTGGGGATATCCATGCCTATATTAGGGATTATTTGGGGATTTCAGAGGAGAAAGAGCAAAAATTCAGTTAACTCAAAAATTATTTAAAAATTAATTAAAAAAAAAAATAAATGAAATTGACGTCTTTCTGACAGTTGACAACATACTGTAAAATTATATTTGTGTAGTTATTGAATATCTTTTTGTAACGTCGTATTTTCAAGAAAAATCTATTTTAAATTTTTTTAATGGGTTTTTATTAAAAAAACCAAAATTTTATATAAAAAGTTTGTTATGGAAATTTATACTTATCAATTTCAAGTGGTGATATCGTACCCTAACTACAAAACAGTTCCAACTCAAAATTTACAAATTTTTAATTATTAATTCAAAACTATTCCTAGTGATCATCTTCATCAGCAATTTAAATTTTTTACTTATCTTCTTTATCTTTAATAAAAACAAATCGAGTTCTCTTTGTTTTGTAAGGATTTCAAAAACAAAATTAATGGCTTAATTCTAGATTTTTATATATCTCTTTATATAATTTTAAACTAGGATTAGATACCCTACTATTTTAAGAGTAATTTTTCAAACCTGAGTAGTAGTAGCTATGTTCTTGAAACTTAAAAAATTTGGCGGTATTTTAGTCTATTCAGAGGAATCTGTTCTGTAATCGATAATCCACGTTGGACCTTTCTTGTCTTTGTATCCAGTTTATATACCGTCGTTATCAGATAATTTTATAAGAATAATAATTTTCTAGAATTTTAATTAGAATGTATATCAGATAAAGGTGTAGCTTATAGATTAGTAGAAATGGGTTACAATAAAAATATTTATATGAATACAGATTTGAAATATCTGTTGAAAGTGGATTTGATAGTAAAATAATATAGATTAATTATTTGATTTTAGCTCTAAAATATGCACACATCGCCCGTCGCTCTTATTATTAAGATAAGATAAGTCGTAACATAGTAGATGTACCGGAAGGTACTTTTCTAAATAAGCTTTAAGTTGTCATTCTAGATACACCTTCCGGTCAACTTAGCATGTTTTCAAGGAGATTGTTTTTTTTAATTCGGATTGATGTAAAAAAAATGTTATATCTTATACGGCATTTAAGAAATTCCAAATAATCTTTGAACGCGTCTCCTGCAAAATTCACTTTCTAGACTTAGCTTACTCTGGAATGAAGCCATCGATATCTAAAAATATAAAAGTTGTGAAAAATTACTGTATTTTTCAAATACAGCTTTTTTTAATAGAATCCTTCATTCCTTAGAAGTTCTTTACATTTTTGTTTTTTAATGTTGATCATTTGAAAAGTTGAATAAATATTTTATTGATTTTGTTCACAGAATCTCATTTATGATTGGAAATTAAATATAATTAAGAGACAAAGAAAACAGTTGCATATGTGGTTTATTTTGGGTAAATTTTAATGTTAATTTTATTGTTTTAAGAGGTTTTGGACCAGTGATCTCTAGTTGTAATTTTTATTATTCAAATTTGCGGATTTTCGAAGAAATTTGGGGATTTTCGAAGAAGTTTGGGGATTTTGGGGATTTTAGACATGTCAAATGGGGACGGGGGGTTCAGAATATCTGGCAGCTCTGGGCAAAATGCCCATACGTGTAACTTTTCCCACCCCTAACGTACACGATCGAATACACGAAGTTCTCTCAATAAGTTGTTGCTGGAACTGCAAGTAAGAAGGCTCGCGCCTCTTGGATGTGTTTTTTGCACTGCACGAAATGTTTGAGGCATATGAAAACGCGTTATTTGCAGAATTATAATAATAATAATGATAATGATAGGGACAATGATAATAATAGTGACAATGATAATGATACTGATAAAGATAATGATGATGACAATGATAATAACACATTAATATCTTCATAACAATTTTTGTCAGTGCAGAGAGCGAGAGAGCTACAAACACAAACACAAAAGTTGAAAATTGTAGTAGTATGCGTGTGAACATCACTGATTTAAGGCTTCTGTGTTGTTTCTGTGTTTGGATTTTGCTTTTGATTTATTGTTACGTTTTGTGTTGCTTTAAAAGTCTTTGCTGTCTATTCTTGCTCTCAAAGCTCCCAGGGCGCTCTCTGTCCATAGCTGTACGCAAGCTTTTGCTCTCAATTTTTATTCTCAACGCTCCCAGAGCGCTATCTGCCCATATCTGATTATGAGTATTGTTATCATTATCACTATCATTATAATTATCAATATTATTATTATTACTTTACACTCATAACTGATCAAGAACTCATTTTCATTTGCCGCAAACTGTTTGGGCAGTGCCAAACACACGATCAAGCGACATGAACATTATAGCTTGAACTTTCAGCGCCAACTGTTTGAGGGAACTTCGTGCGTTTGATGGTGTACGTGTTTTGATTCTCGAATAAAGCCATCTCGTGGTACTACGTAGTGCTGTCAGGTTTCATCGAAAAAATCCCCATTTTTGCATACAAATAAATACTTTTTTCCCGTTCTTTTCCCATTTTTAATTTGTTTAATAAATTGTGGCGTCCGTGGCGTAGTTGGTTAAAGTGCCTGGCCGCTATGTCAAAGGACCTGGAGACCCAGGTTCAAACCCCAGCATCGACAGAAAATTATTTGAATTAAAATAATTTTTCTGTACGGCCGTCACACAGTGCTTTGTCCCATAGGCAAAATTAAAATAAAATAAAGTGTTTAGAATATTTAAGTAATATACATTTTTGTAAAGCTAACAGAGTACCTTAAATAAATTCGTAAATAGAATTTATCATCTCGTATTTTTGTTAACAGTAGAGGGCGCTAAAGTCAGAAAACGTTTGAGGTAAAACTGTTGAACGGAAAAACGGTTTTTACTGTGTTACAAAACAAATTTTTAAAATTTCATTTTTTATTGTATTGCTTTGAAACTAAACAGTTTTGTTTATAACTATAGGGCCAAAAAAGCAAAAATAATTTTTTGTAAATATTTTACATAAAAATGTTGTTTGTGCCATCGAAAACTTTTGCGATTTTTTATTTGGAATTCCCAAAATGCAAAAGTTTGATAGACTGAAAAATTTTTTTTTTTAAGAGTAGGTAATTTTTTATTTGTGATTTTAGTACATATTAAAGAGCTTAAATAGAATATGTAAAAAAGTTTTAAATTTTTCACCCGGAAATGTAAAAATGATATGAATTTTTAAAGACATATTTTCTAAGTTTCAGAAAAAGTTGCAAAGACCTAAGTTTATGGTACTGCCAAAATTTAAAAAAAAATAAATTTATGCAATTTTTTTGTTTATTACTATAACAAATTAATCAAATTTTTATGTAGTGTATAATTTTTATTAAATAGTGACAAAAACTTACCAAAAATTGAAAGAATATTTTTTTTTTTTTGGTGGAAACCCTAAAGTTTTGCAAACTTTGAAAAAATTAAAAAAATATATAAATAAAAAGTAGGCGATTTTTTATTTTTTATTTGTATACTTTGTTAATAAACCACTAGTAAAAAAAAATTTAAGATTTTTAACCGGAAATTTGAAATTTTGTTTTTTTTTAAAACATGTATATTTTTAGTTTTACAAAGACCAAAAATATGATTATATAATTTTTTCCACGTAAAGGGCTCCAGCGACGTTCAATGTTCAATTCAATTTTTGCAATCTGTGCAATTTTATTGACTGTAGGTCTGTTTGAGAACTTTTCGAGTAAAAAATATCAAGTAACTTTTACTGGGAGAGTAAGACTGATTTTACTCTCTCAGTAAAAAATATCACAAAAAGTAAACGAACGACATCCAGTAAAAAGTATCAAGTAATCAACATTTGTTTGTAAACAGCTGATTCATGTTTTCCATTTTGCTTTTCGTTTCATTGCTTTCCCTATGTTTCAACTCATTTACTCCATGAACACACTGCACTTTGTTGTTTTGTGTGCTAATACTAAGCTGACGATATGACTTGTTATATACATTTTGCGATTATCCCATACAAGAAAAACGACGAGAGAAAATACAAATAGAGATTTAATGGCTCATTTCTTATTAATATCGGATCTGGAACTATCGTCACTTAGGTCTACAAAACACATAAAAAAAAATGATGAATTCAAAGAAATTGAGAAAAACATTTTGAAAGAAAACACCATAAATTACAATTAAAATTAATTATCTTATTTGTTGAGCAAATTTAGAAACAAATTTATTTATGACCCTTTTTTAAGAGAATATTAAATTATTTGCATTTTGGTCACAAATGTAGCAAAAATTTAGTTTATGAGAAAAAGGATACATTGGATATGGTCATATCCTTCTATCGAATGAAGCAAAATTTCTCAGAGAGCTCAAAAACATAGTTTTATAAGTTGTTATTAGTTTTTAGTGCATTTTGATCACAAATGTAGCTAAAATTTAGTTTTTGAGAAAAAGGATATATGGGAGATGGTCATGTCCTTGTATCGAATGAAGCGAAATTTCCCAGAGAGCCCAAAAATATAGATTTATATGTTGTTATAAGTTTTCAGTGCATTCTTATCACAAATGTAGCTAAAATTTAGTTTTTGAGAAAAATTATATATGGGAGGAAGTCATGTCCTTGCTCCGAATGAAACAAAATTAACTAACCACTAAGCTAAAAAACATATTTTAACAGATAGTTACCAAATTTCGATTTATTCTATATACAATTATAGCTAAAATTAAACTTTTAAATTTAAAGATGTATCGGAGGTAGTCATGTCCTTGCACCGATTTTTCCGAAACTTCGAATTTTTCTTAATTAACATATTTTGAACCAGCACACCAAATTTCATTTTTCTGCGATAACTTCTCTAATTTGGCGATTCACTATATGGGGACAAAGCACTGTGCGTCACCTCTCTGCAGACAATGGCAAACCTCAGAGAGTAATCAAAAATTCCATGTAAAGCTTCTTGAGAACGAGAACATGCCGTTCATCGCCGTTCGGAGTCGGCGTTAAACATGTAGGTCCGGTTCTCGGTCAATTGTGTACAAACTTAACCTCTGCACGAGTGCGCTTGAAATGCATTTCAAAGCACTCGTTTGTAGTGCAAGCTTTTGCTATGTTTTGCTCTCATCAATGAAATCAAGCCTAACACTGCAAAGAGCACTCGTCGCTTGAGCAGAACAAGAACAAACTAAAACCAAAGCAATGTTAGGCACGATTCGAAAAAGAAGTGTGCACTGACTAGAAAGTTATGTTGTTATGTACACAACAGCAGAACGCTTGGAGTTATGCTGTCTTTGAATAGCTTTGGAAGTAAATGCCGTATAACAATGAAACTCAATATGTATGGAGTTCTTACTTGGTGATATCCTTCTACTAGAAAGTAGAATATGGGAAGTAGGGTACTGGGATGGCGATTTGACAAATGGGTGTGGCTCCAATCCAAATAATTCAATGAAGTGTAGGAAAAACTTAAGCGTATTAAGACCGTTTAGAGTTCTGTAGATTTCGTGTTTAGCCGTTTTTGGGGGTAGCTGACTGAATCTGATGTCAGAATTTTAAAATTAAAGATGGTGGATAGGGTTGCCACCTAAATTTTTTGTAGTTTAAAAAATTCGGTGCTGGGGTGAACACTAGGTAAAAATTGGTCGCTGAATCCGAATCCGATGTCAGATGTTCAAAAGTATGATATTTTAACAATAGGGTTGCCACATAATAATATGTTGCTTTTTAAAGAGTTTTAAACATTATCTAACAGTTTTAGGGGGTCGCTGATTTCGAATCTGATATCAGAATTTTAAAATTTAAGATGGCTGATAGAGTTGCCACCTAATTTTTTTTTATTTTTACGAATTCGATGCGTGGCCGAACACTAGGTAAAAATGGGTCGCTGAATCCGAATCCGTTGTCAGAATTTCAAAATTATGAAATTTTTAACCCTATAGGGTTGCCACCTAAAAATATGCTTTTTTAAAAGTTTTAATCACTATCCTACAGTTTAAGGGGGTCGCTGATTTCGAATCTGATGTCAGAATTTTAAAATTCAAGATGGCTGATAGGGTTATAAATGTTAGTTCTATTTTTCCATATATGAAAATTTTTTAAAATTTTTGAATTTTACAGTCTTCTAACTGCAAATATTCTGCTTTGTAAAAAATCGAAAAAAAAAAAATTATGAAATCAAAATAAAGAACTGTTGTTGGTTTTTCTAATAACCGATATATTTTTTCATTTGCTTTTTTATTTTTCATTTTCCCCGTTTTTATCAATGTTTTCCCATCTCCCCGTTTTGTACGAAAAATCCCAAAAAAGGGGAAAAATGATGAAACCTGGCAGCTCTGGCACTACGTGAATAACACTGCTCTAGATATATACCTTTAAATATTTTTTGGTTTTTATGTAAAAGTTTTTAAATAATTTGCAACTTGTTTAGAAATTTCTTGAGATGAGCTTCTTAGTTACAACCTTCGTTTAACCTCTACTAGTTACTGGCTAGTTTTGCAAATTAATAATGATGCCCATCTGGACTTAATTGGTTAAGATTTGTGTATGTTTTTTTTTTGTTCTTTTTACAAAAAAACTTCACAAAGAATTTATCCTCAAACAGACAGACATACAAGTTTCTTAGCCAGGCTAACACAAATTCAACAAGCTGTGACATGTTACTGTCTGAGAAATGGTGCGCATAGCTTGAGGTTGAAATTTTCTATAGGTACTTATTGATTTAAGGTTTTTTCAGTTTTTTTTTTCCAATATATGCAGTCCAATTCCATTAAGAATTTGCTAAGTAAAACAAGTGGTGTATAAAGAAAACGTTGAGCAAAGAAAGTAACAAATAAAACAAATGTGAGAAAAGAAAAGCTACGTGCACGTAAATAGCTACGTACACACTGATCAAAAGCTGAATGAATGAAGTTGCGACTGTAGCTAAAAGCAGACTGGCTGGCTGGCAATAGAAAAGAAACTTTTCAAATTGAAAATAAGAAAGTTTTAATAAAATTTCTTTTTGGGCAACGCAAAGTTTTGCCTGGAGGTTTGGTAGGTGACTGTCATTTAGATGTTGTAGTTAGTGTTTCTTTTTTTTTCCTTTTTGTTTTTGTTGGTGTTGTGCTATGTTGTAGTGGATTGTTTTTGTTGCTTTTTTGGGAATTTTTGGTTTCGTGGTCATTTTACTTCTAAGTGTACTTGAATGGGGTCTTGCAGCTAAACCAGCTGACAGATGACAGGCTGGTTTCTTTGCTTGCTTTTGGGTTTTTTATCTTTGCTTGGTTTTGGTTTTTTTTTCTATTTTATGTGCCACGTAATGCGAAAAAGTTTTTCACCTGAAACAGATGTCCGTAATGTTGACCGGATGAGCTGTACAGATTAGTTTAGGTTGGTTAAGATGAGACAGAGGTCTAGAATTAACAAAGTGGTCTGGCTAATTTTCTTTTACTTTTGTTGTTTTGGGTTTTCTTTTTGTGCATTTCTTTTTTTTATGTTCATTGCTGTCATGATGTATTGAAGTTGTTGAAATATTTTAAGTTTAACAAATGGCAAGACATTAAGCAACCCACTGAACCACAACCGAAGGTTTGGCGAAAAGTGAGAGGCTTGTGAAAGTAGGTTTGTAAAAGTAGGTTTAGATTTTTTTTATTACTTAGATATTGTTTTTTGATTTTGAGAAATCCTTGCGCGTTGTGTGCAGTGAATAGAATTCTTTATATGAATAAAAAAAAAAATAAAAAAAAGAATTCATAAAATTCTTCTTAATTCACAAATGCAATAACGCAACATTCGTAACAGATTCAAGTTTGACTAAAAAGTTAAAGTAAATCAATCTTTTTTTTTTAAAAAAAATATATCAAAATGATTCTCAAAAAAAAAATTTTACTTTGGAGAAATAAGACAATTTTTTTTAGATGTCATTCAATTCAAGTCATATTATTTTTACTTGAAAATATTATATTTTCTCAAAATTTTATTTTTTTTTCCAATAATCATAAATTTTACTTTTGTGGCAAGTGAGAGTTTTGTGAACTTTTTCGGATTGATTTTTTTTTTAACCCTATGATCCCTAGGGACCTTTTCGATTTTTGTTTGTTCATAACTTTTTTTTCACATATTTTAGAAAGCTAATGCTACATGTATTCCAAGAAAAAATAATGCTGAATCAATTAAATAAGGTTTCGAGGCAACGCGTACACTCATTCGTATTTTATTCCCTTTTTAACATATTTTGTACTCGGATTAGTGACAAGGTCCCTAGGGACCTAGTACTATTTTTTAAAGAACTCGAAAACAATTTTTATTAAATTATGTTTGGCTTTCGTATAAATATGAACTGCGTTGATCGACATACGAATACACTCAGAAAACTTTTCCACCCGTTCAATTATGGCCTTGACAGCATCGGTTTTTTTCAGTGTACTTGCGTTTTCTGCGGCATCGAAAATGAATCATGTTGAATCGTGTTTGGCTTTCGTTTGACTATGTACTTCGGTGATCTTCATATCAATACCAGGAGATTGTACCGTTATATGTTGAATTGTGCTTGGGTGTTTTTCTTTCATTTTTGCATTGGTCACCGAAGATATTGCACACATCATCCTTCGCGAAACGAATCGAAAAGCCAATCAAGTAACAGCTGCGTGGAACGTTTCAAATCCTATAAAACAAAAGGTATGGAAACCATTGACTCTTAAAGAGTTTGATGCATTTTTGGCTATCGTTTGTATGCTGGGCTGTTTAAGTCAAACACCGAGCATGGTAAGGAACTCTGGGGTTCAACACATGCCGTAATATTCAAAGCCGCATTGTAATTTGATCGATTTATGGCTATAAAAATGTACTTACGCTTTGATAACGTGAACTCATGGTCGGAGAGATTAATCACTAGAAAAACTGCTGCTATTGATGATGTATGGCTGATGTTGCAGACCAATTTGGCTGCAGCTTACAATCCGCATGATTCACTGACTGTGGACGAGCAATATTATTATTATTATTATTTCCATATAAAGGTCGCACACATTCCGCAATACATTCCGTCAAAACCAGCCAAGTACGGAATAAAAATATGGTGGTTGTGTGACTCGAAGTCCTTCTACCCCCTCAAAGATGTGATTTACTCAGGAAATTCGCCAGGTCAGGACTTTGCGCTCCTTTGCGCTTAACCAGGGCCAGAATGTTGTACAACAATTGGTTGAAAAATATCTTCATACGGCCGTACAGTTTATGCCGAAAACTTATTTTCATCGTTGGATGTGGCACTGTGTTTGATGAGACAGAAGACTGCATTTGTTGGAACAGTACGCTCAAATAAAACATTTATTCCGCCTGAGTTTTTAAAAAGTGCTGCACGTCCCGTTTTCAGCTCATTGTTTGGGTTTTACGAAGACAATGTTTCGTTGTGCTCATATGTGCCCATGAAACACAAATCGCTCTTGCTTTTGTCCACAGTGCACTACACTTGTGAAATAAATTCAGAAAGCGAAAAGCAAAAGCCAAGGGTATCCTGGACTACAATACCCATAAATCTGGGGTATTTTACTGGGGGGGGGGGGGGTATGCAGCAGCACAAACATATTTTTTTTTACTTTTTTAATATTTGATTAAAAATAAAAAAAAAATAATAAACTTTCAACAAAATTATTATTATTTTTCCTTTTTATTTGTTTGTTTCCATTCTTTATGTATGTAAGTACTTAATTTTGAAACTTACTTAAGATTGAAAAAACCAATATGCAAATCACTAAAAACACACATATGTATATTATGAAAACTTCAAAAAATTCATTGAAGGTCCCTAGGGACCTCCCTAATTTGTCTATTACTCTTTTTCTTTCAACTACCATGGTTTGTGTCAAGAAAATATGGTTTTGAAATAAGCAAAAGGAAATTTATGCAATTTTTTTAAAATAACCAATATAAACTTCCTTTGATTTCGAATTATGATTAATTTCGAATCAAAAAGGTAAATTTTTTCATCATAAATGATCATCATGGTCCACAAGGCAATCATTAATGATACTTTCTTGTTCATAAATGAGTTTCGAAATAAATCAAAAATTACTCTGTTCTTGTTCCAAAAGGTGTTTCTAAATGATTCATAAATGATAAATTGTTTGGCTTAAAAAGGAGCTTGTAACTGTATCGTAAATGATTCTTCTTGTTGTTTTTTCATAAATAAATTTATTATGTTACTTTTTATTCATCAATAAGCTATCAAATATATAACAAATAATACTTTTTATACCAACTATGAATAAGCAACAGAATCATAAATAATAAAATTTTTTGTTCGAAAATGAGTTTGCTAATGAATCGAATTAACTTTTGTTCATCATAAATTATCGAATTTTTGTTCACAAATGCGTTTTAAAATGATTCATAAATATACAAATATTGAAATTTTTGTTCATTAATGAGTTCTAAAACGAGTCATAAATGAGTTGAATACTGCATCAAAAGAGATGTTGTCTTTTTTCGAATTTAACGTATAAGACGATTTACGAAAATGTATCACAAATGATATATTTTTATTTATGATTTTTGATGATCATAATAATGATTTTCTTGTTTTGTTTCTTAAAATTAAATCAAAATTTCACTTTTTCGTTCATAAATGAGATCTTTTTTTCATCATAAATGATATTTGTTTTTTTGTTTATTTATAAGTTTTGTTCGAAAATAAATGCGGCAATAAATCGAAGATGATATTGAGCTTTCAAACGAATCAGAAATGATACTTTTTTGGTTCATATGTGATATTGCAACTGTATCTTTTCATAAGTGAGTTCATATATGATATTGCAACTGAATCATAAATGAATAATTTATAAAAGTCGGAAAATAAGTAATTATTATAATAAATGATAATTTTATTACCATTTTCGAAATTATTTCCACAAATTAATCATAAATTATAATATAATAATAATGAACTAGCCATTTCAGCCCTAGAAAGTACTTAAGAACGAACGTCTTATGATCAAATTGTGTTGTGCGTGTTATTAAATGTTTGTACACAACTGATCGAAAACTGGAACTGGTTTTATGACGACTCCGAAAGGCTAATGTGCATGTTCTCAAAAAGCTTTACATGACATTATTTACTCTCTGAGGTTTTTGATTGTCTGCAGAGAGTTGACGACCGAACAGAAAAATTTAATTCAATTGAAAAAACTTTCTGTGTCAGATGGAATTGAACCAGTGTTCTCTGGCATATGGATCACGCACTTTACCCACTGCGCCACGGCCGCCACCAAAATTCGCTTCTACGAATTTGTAAAACCATTCGTTAGTGAATATTATTTTCATAGGATATATGATGTTAAAATAAACCAACACAGTTTTAAGCAATGGATAGACTAATAAAGGGTGTCCCAACAAAAACGCAATTTTAAAATTTTATATAAAACACAGATATTTAAAAAAAAAATCGTGAAACTTTATTCTATCGTAAAGTAGACAAAATGAGGTTATGTATAGAACAATATATCGTGCAGATGGCCGCCGCGGCTTTGCTGGCATGCACGCGATCTTTTAATGAAATTTTCAATGACCGTTTTGCATAAATGCTGCGGTATTTCATTAATGCAGCGTCCAATTTCCTCTTTTAAGGCTCGAGTCGTCGTCGACTTATTAAAAACCCCAAAGAAAAAAAATCTAATGGTGTTAAATCGCACGATCTAGGCGGCCAATTCTGATTTCCAAAACGCGAAATAACACGACCGGGAAATGACTGATGCAGCAATTGAATTGTTTATCTGGCTGTATGACATGTGGCGCCGTCTTGTTGGAACCACATGCCCTCCACATTCATTTCTTCAATTCTAGGCAAGAAAAAACTGGTTATCATTTCACGATACCGAACATTGACTGTTTGCGCTTGATCTGTCTCATTTTCATAAAAAAAAGGTCCAATGATTTCTCCAGCCCAAAAACCACACCACACAGTGACACGTTGAGGATGCATTTGCTTCTCGTGAATCACTCGAGGATTTTCCTCACCCCAAATGCGACAATTCTGCCTATTGACGAAGCCATCAAGATGGAAATGGGCTTCGTCACTGAAGATGATTTTAGCGGCAAAATCAGCATTTTCATGTTGTCTCTCCAATACCCAATTAACGAACTCCCTTCGCTGTCCATGGTCAGCTGGCTTCAGTTCCTGAGTCAATTGAACTTTGTATGCATGAAGATGCAAATCTTTCGTGAAAATTCGCTGCATAGTGGATTTGGAGACACCAATTTGTTGAGCTCGGTGTCGAATTGAGGTGGATGGAGTTTGAGCGACATCATCTCGTACAGCTGCGACATTTTCGGTTGGTCGACCTGGTCGAAGGCGCGTTGTTGTCTTTACATCACTAACAGACCCAGTTTCGGCAAATTTATCCATTAATCTCTTTACAGTTGACTCTTTTGAAGCATTATTGTGACCCCAAATTGATCGCAATTTGCGAACTGTAGCCGCAATACTTTCACCATTTTGGAAAAACAATTTCACAATGAGAATGCATTGTTCATTCGTGTAGCGCTCCATTTTTACTAACCTCGTACCTTCTACTAGCAAACAGTAACAATTGTTCAAATGTCAAACAATGACACTTCCAGTGTTGCCACATTTAAAAATTGCATTCTTGTTGGGACACCCTTTACTAAGAGCAGCTGACTTATACGCAAGAGATCTAGGTTTAAGTCTCACTGAAGAGTATACATTTTTTTTTTTTTTTTTAATGCATAATAAATTGACACAACTGCAAGCATTTGACAGATTAGTGGTGAGGGTCAATGCCTTACACGTTCTGGGTTCAAATCTCAATGAAGAATATGCATTTTTTTTATAAATTCACTCCTGCCACTTTTATTAAATGCAAGACTGTAGTCTTGCTCGTAAGAACTCTGGGTTCAAATCTCACCGAGGATAATGAATTTTATTTTTTTATTTTTCTAAAGTTATTTAAAGAGGTCGAGTAATTACCTCGACAGTATTAATGTGTTTAAATTCGAAAGTATTAGTGTTTCATTTTGTTCAAAGATATTTTCTATCTACAGGTGTAAAACCAAGGGTCACATTTGAAATATATTTGCAATTAAAAACAGGTTTGTTTTTGGAGGTTTTCTTAATTGGACATTTCAGCCCTTGAAAGGACTTTGACTGAGATTCTCTTATGATAAAATTGTGTTGCTAATGTTAAAATTGTGTTGCAAAAATGCTAGTGTACATGTTCTCAGGAAGCTTTACATCGCATTATTTACTCTTTAAGGATTGCCATCATCTGCATAAAGATGACTGCCGAACAGAAAAATAATTTTTAATTGAAAAAAATGTTTTTTTTCAGCAGGAATTCGAACATTGAACCTCTAAAATTGGCATCGAGGGATCTATGCACTTTAACACGTTTCAACACGGCCCACAGTGGTGAGATTGATGGCTAAAATTTTTTTGTGTTTTTTGATAGTTTTCGACGTTTAAGGTATAGAAAAGTACAAAACCAAGTATTTAAGAAATTTTCGAAAAGTGGGCATGGCAGCTGTCATATAACTTAAATACATTTTGCGCTATATCTAAGAAATGAGATAAACTACGACAACAAAATCAAACGTAGACGTCTAGTATGTGATTTTAAGAAAATTATAAAAAATTTTGGCGCAATTGGATAAGTGGGCGTGGCAGCTCCAATATACTTTAAACACATTTTGAGTTATATCTAAGAAATGAGATAAACTAAGATGATAAAATCGAACTATGTGATTTCCAAAATATATTAAAATTTCATTGCGATTGCACAAGTGGGCTTGGCATCTACCATACAACTCAGACATATTTTGCGCTATACCTTAACGTATGTTAACAGTAATATTATTAGAACTATCGATGGATAACTAATATGATCCGTCTATCATGCCCTTTCGCATCACTATGCGGCCGTCGTTTTTTTACCTTCTCTTTCTATTTTGTTCAAGTTCAAAAACGTAGTTTTTTTATCCATTTCAATTCTGTACATGATCAAAGAGAATTTTAAAGGACTGTTTAAGTTCAACGATTAAAAACCGGTAAATGACTCATTGGCATAGGCTAAAAATGATTTTTTTCTAGCCGAAATGCTTCATAAATGAAGTCAAAGAGACTTCTTTTGTTTCTCTGTGAAAGCATGGAGAACATTTTTTAAGCATATTGCAATCTCCTCTCATATACATATATATGTACGTATATCCCAATTAAAATAAATCTGAGTGCAGGTTGGTGTGAGGACTATAGCAAAAAGAAGGCACTTACCTGTTGCAGCAGCCTTTTTCGTCCTTGCTTAGCTTGATAAGCGCAACTAAACATGTATCCTGGTAAATCACACTGGACATAAAGCAGTCCAAGCGTTGGACACATACATATGATGATAGCTTTGAGCAGCTCAAAAATGCCTTTGATAAAGTTTACTTTGCACACATTTAGACATATATATTTGTGTGTGGTTATGTAATGAAAAAGTAACAGTTAGCTGAGAACTCAGAAACAGTTAAATATTATAGAAAATAATCTGCTCATAATTTGCGCTCATAATCTTCGGAACAGATGACATAGACACACAGGACAATCGCTGTAACGCACTTATTTCAATTCTTTTTTTATGCAACAAATTTTTCCCCTGGCGCTGTTTACACCTGTTTGTATTTATTATTGTTTTATTACATTCTTTTGTATTCGCCGTGGGTGTTGATTTTATCGGTGTTGTTGCTGCATCACTTTTTTACCGCAATTTCAACATTAAGTTGCTCTCTATATTCTTTGCTGGTATTCACACACACACTCACGGGAACTGTTTTATTGCATTTCATTTTCACGCTTTCTCTGCATGTTGCTTTTCTCATCAGCTATTTTCATGGTTTGTTTTTTGCTTTATTTTTTTTTTTTTTTTGTTTTGTTTTATGTTTGTTTTAAATTTCAATCAAATTTCCGCTCGAAAGCCTTTCACTCTTTCGTTTCGATTTGATTTGTTCGTTTTCACATTCTATTTGTTTTCATCATTCGTTCAATATCACGGCTATCAAATTTCTCATTTGATTATTTTTCTTTTCTTTTTTATTTCTTGATTTATACAAAGTTTTGCTCACCGCACTCTTTTATTGTTATGACTTCTTTTTAATTCCTTTGTATTTTTTTTTTTTTAATTTTAAAAATTTACTTTGTTCTGGTTTTTAAGTTATACGAGTTTTTCGGGTCAATTCTATACGAACACTTTTGAAGTGATTTCAAATTTTTGATGAGGGTGAACTTTTTATTATTCTTCACAAATCAATTTGATTCTATTTATATTTTTTATTTATAATATATTTTGTGTATTACACTACTCACTTTAATGGATTCCAAGGATTTTTCTTATCTTTCTTTCCAGTTTTCTAGCTGCTTTTGAATATAATACTTATAAACGTGTTAAAGGCAAGCTTTTGAGTTTATTTAAAATGCTTGTATTACAAATATTATTTTTTATTTCACTTCAGTTTTTATGTATTTATTTTTTTTTCACCTTAGCTTCTATTGTGGACAAATTTGTATGGGATCCAAATGTCTTCCAATAAACGTTTTTATCAAAGTTTTTCTCTCAATTCTAGAGTTTGTAATTTTTTTCAATTCATTTATGTTAGAAAAACACATTTACAATTACATATAATTTTTTTTTTATTATCTAGTACTAAATTATTGTTAATTCGCTTTGTGATTATATAATTTTTTTATTTTTCTTAGCTATTAAAATTAGTTTTTTTTTTATTTAATTTTCGTAAACACTTTATTGATTTACACAAAATCTTTTAGGAACGCTTTTATTTATAAATATATTTTTTTTTTTTGTTTTTTTGTTTGTATTTTGTTTTTGTTACAAATATTTTCTCATTGTTTTGTCTTTTTTTTCCACCACGTTGTTTTATTTTTCTTACCGAACTTCACTTTTATCACTTGCTTAGTTTTTCTTTTTATATGTTTATGTTATTTTTCTGAATGAAATTTCCTGTTAATGTGATTTTAATGGAATTTTTTCGATATTTATTCACTTGGTTGCTCTGATTTAGTTAGTTGCTGTAATGATAACAGTAAAAAAAAAAGAAATAAGTTTAGGAAGAAAAGTATATTTTATTATCAAAGCGACAAAATTTGGCCTTAGTTTTAATTAAGTTTCATGGGAAAATAACAAATTAAATTAACTTTATAGCTTTAAACTATAAACTAAGTCGCAAATAATTAAATACTGGCCTAAGTGTTAATAAAACCAATAACAAAAAAACAAAGGAAAAACGTGAGAAAGTGAATTAAAAATTATATGAAAAGTATAAATAGAGAAAGTACTATTCAGAAATTTGAATCAAAACTATAGCTTGCATAAAAAAAATTCCATCATATGAGGAATAAGACAGTTAACCCTTCATTAAATGAGTCTAATTTTTATTCAATTATTTAATTTCAATAAACGTTGTGTGTCTTATTTTCGCTATACTGCTCAACTGAACTGCTATACTGCTCAACTGCTATTTTCGCTGAACTGCTCAAAAAATGTTTCATAACAAAATACGTATGAAGCGAAAATTTGTTGTTGAGTTCTTATTGTTCTAATAACACTACTCAACAAGGTTTTCCACAACGAATTGCGATAAAATTTTCTATAGTAAAATTTTCCATAGAATCCGAATATCGTAATGATTTTTTTTCGATTGGCCCCAATTTTTTTTATAAATGGCAAAATTAAAAAAAATCCACTATTGGGAACACATACGTCAAATAAATGCTGGTTAAAACTTATATTAATTTAATTGCCTGTAGTAGAGGAGAGTCAGATAAAAATTTGAAGGCATAATATGTGCCAATAGCATCAGTGGCTGTTATGATCGCAAACAGCTGAAAAAAAATAATTTTTATCGCAACATAATAATTATGTTCGAAACTTTTCTTAGACCCATAGTTTCACACCACTGTCATTTTCCACTGCCCGTTACAGTTTCCCAGTTACAGTTACAGTTTAAATAGTAACTCCATTTTGAGTTTGTATGTAAATACTGCTACTTTTACTTTCAAAGCTATTCGATAATACAAATTTTAATTGTATGGGCGGAGCCACACCCCCTTATAAAATGCCCGTCCCAGTTTTCTAGTAGATGGACATTGCCCAGTTTTAGTACAGTTACCGACAGTGAGCATACAAACTAAATTACCAAAATGTAGCCAAATCGACGAAAACCATAGGAAATATAGCATTTTGATTGATTTATGGGCGGTAAAAGGGGGTGTGACAGAAATTAAAACCATCTTGTGCTTGAAAAAAATGTACTGCCAAAATTTCAGCTCCATCGACTCAGCAATTTTGAAGTTTCCAGCCAACACACAGACATCATTTTGCTTTTTGTATATATATTTTGAATAAAGATTATTGGCTATAAATTTTGATTGGTAAGAGATACTGAGATAATTTTTTTTAATAAATTATTATTTTAGCTTGCAAATTTATTCAAAAATATGAAACCGCAATATTGGAAAAAAAAAAATTTCTTCAAAAAAATCAAGGGGTAGGCCTTGTTTTTTGAAGCACAAAAATGGTTTTTAATTTTTGCGTAAAATTGAAATAACTTTTGCTTATATTATTATATATTATTATATATATTATTATATATATTATAATTTTTGAATAGAGCTGAAAATTTACGAATTTGAATTTAAATTACTTTTACAACAAAAACAAATTTTGAGCCTTTTTTTGAGGAAAACTCCAAAATTTCAGACCTTTTTTGAAAAAAATATATAAAATATCTTTACTCAACTAACGGTATTTTTGCAATAATATTTTCATAGTACTTTGATGAAACTTTAAGACAAAAAAAAATTTAACAAAATGTATAAAAAAGCAGCGGAGATATTTGAATCGAACGTCACATAATTAAATTTCTGATTATTTTTTTCTCAGTTTTGAGCAACGATGTTGCATTAAATATATCGTTGTAGTAAAATTTTTCATAGTTTCCAAGATACATATGTTCATGTTTTTGATGTCAAAATAACGGAAATTTTTTTAGTTTTACTAAATTTTTTTTTTTAAATATTTGCATATGTAACCTAAGAAAACAACTAAAAATATGTGATTTGGTAAAAAATTTGTACTACAGCACCATCTGGTGTCCAAGGTGGTTCAAAGAAGATACTGTCAAAAAACTCATTGTACCTGAAAACTACTATATACCAATTTTCATTCTAGTCCCATGAGCGGTTTGGGAGTTTAAGGTGGTTTTGCGAAAAATTTGTACTACAGCGCCCTCTGGTGTTCAAGATAGGTCAAAAAATATAGCAGCAAAACACTCAGCGTACATGAAACCTACTGTATACCACTTTTCATTCTAATCGCATAAGCAGTTTGTGAGTTTTAGGCAGTTTTTTAAAAAATTTGTACTACAGCGCCCTCTGGTGTTAAAGGTGGATCAAAATTGATAGCCCACAAACACGCACCGTACCAAAAAACTTCTATACATAAATTTTCATGCTAATCGGATGAGTAGTTTAGGAGTCTATTGCGGCCTTACAAACATAAGCTCCTTTTTTATATGTATTTTTTTTTTTTTTTAGCTTTGAACCAAGGATTTCTGGTGGAATACCTATTCAGTCAAGTCTGCCTTGGTTCGAAAATGGGGTGATAGATTAGTGGGAAGGAAAGGGCCATCAAGTGAAACATATGTAGGATGTTCTAAGTGTGGTGGAAAGCCAAAGAAACATGTGTATTTGAATCAGAGGCAAGTGTTATGCCTTTACCTCAGTCAATTCAAGTTATAAAGGCAATCTCATCCACAAACTTCTCTTCCATCAACTACAACTTCAAGTCGTAAATATTGATGAATTTTTAATTTCAGTTGATTAGAAATGAGGATGGAAAATTTAGAAAGGTTTTAAAGCGAAGGACCATGGCCTGGCCGGGAATCGAACCCGGGACCTCTGGGGTGGCAGTCGAGTACGCTACCAACTCGACTACTGAGGCCGCGGAGAGAAAAAGTTACCCCTCTTATGTCAAAGAATTTTATTACAAAAATATCAAGTACATACATGTCTAAAGAAAAGTCATAATTCACTAACTTTTTTAACATCAATGTAAAAACCATTTTTTGTTAAAAAAATACTTTATTGCAGTTGAATTAAGAAATGCATACATACAATGATTTGTTTTTTATCACTACGTAAAAATGGGTCGCTGAATTCGAATCTGATGTCAGAATTTCAAAATTATGATATTTATACATATATATACACCCAATTGTTAGGGTTGCCACCTAATAATATATTTTTTAAGAATTTTAAACATTAGATATCTTACAGTTGTAGGGGGTCTCTGATTTCGAATCTAAAGTCAGAATTTAAAAATTTAAGATGGTTACTAGGGTTGCCACCAATTTTTTTCTATGTTTACGAATTCGGTGCTGGGGCTAACACTAGGTACAAATGGGTCGCTGAATCTGAATCCGTTGTCAGAATTTCATAATTATGAAATTTTTAACCCTATTGGGTTGCCACCTAATAATATGCATTTTTAAGGGTTTTAAACATTATCCAATAATTTTAAGGGGTCACTGATTTCGAATCTGTTATCAGAATTTTAAAATTTTAGATGGCTGTTAGGATTGCCACATATTTTTGTTTTATTTTTATGAATTTTTGGCTGGGGCGAACACTAGGTATCCGTATAGGGTTGTCAAATTTCACAATTTTGAAATTCTGAAAAAAAGCGATGCGCTTCACCCTACCGCACTCTAATATTTCTAACTATCAATTATCTACGAATATGATCACAGACTAGAAATTTTCTATAAAGATTTCATAAATACATCATATAGTGAATACACCTAATGATTTTTTGTGTGTTTGTCAAAACTTTGTCAACATTTTTATATAAAAATTAAAAAAAAAAATTGTTTTTAAGCTCTGAAACAATTTTCATTTCCTGGGTTTTTAGAAATTTTAAAATTCATTAAGATTGTTGTTATCTTACGACAATGTTATGACATATCTCCACACTCTAATGTACAATAATTCGTTATGCACGTCTAATGCTTGTTATCATCTTTTTTCACTTTAAGTAAAATAAAAAACAAAAAATATTGTGTCTCTTTCCAACATTCATTAAGCAATAGCCGAGATACCACCTAAAATGGTAGAAAGTGATCGAAAATTATCTTGAAAAGATTGACTGTTGCAATGGGATTTGAGGCATCCGTTTCAGTGATAAAGTTTTTCTTCGCACAAAATGATAAGGTTCAAACTGATAACAAACACTTTATCAGGAATTAAATCAAATTTGCACATAAGCATTTTTTTGCTAGAATTGAGCAAGTTTAAAACACATGATATTAAGAAAATAATTTTTAATGCAAGAAACATTTTCTTAAAACTCAAGAATATTTTTCTATATTCAATACAACACGCAAAGAAAAAAAAAAACGTTTATCGCCAGTTTGCCGCAAACGAACTTCGTTTGTCGTGCTTGAAATCGTTATTTGCAAACGTTTCAACAGTTGTCATAATAACAGTTCAGTTGCGAGAAATGCGTCATATAGTTGCAGGAAATTAATTTCGTTTGTCATAAACGCGAGTGATTTTTAAATTGCAGCAATTGAAAACTTCGTTTTTCCCAACTGAAAATTTTGTTTATTTTTCCCTTCGTTGTATAAACATAACGCTTATAGTTTAGAGTTACTTTTTGGACAAATTGTTACTATATAAGGAAATTGGTAGTTTACTTAATACGCGGACGGAGATAGCAACGGAGGTGCAATCCATAAAAAGACGGACGGACATAAAGAGAAAGATTATTAATATAATAAATAATAATGACCGAAATGGCTTGCGGTATATGCAAGGTGGCGCAAAAGTAATCCTCCTATCAGAAAATGCTATAAATTTTGCGATTGGCCTCTAATGTCAGTTCTGTTTTGACATTTGTGTAGTAAACACATGCGAAATACACGTTAATAAACAATGTTACGCTACACTGCTCCAGAACGCCATCCTTAATCACCACCAAGAGGAAGATGATTTTTCATCAAAAATAATCATGAGTGATGCGGTCCATTTCCATCTTAGCGGGAACGTAATTAAGCAAAATTTACGCTTCTGGGGCACTGAAAATCCGCGTGTAACCCACGAAGAGCCATTACACCCGCTCAAAGTCACTGTATGGTGTGCTGTTTTCGCTGGAGGAATCATCGGACCTTTTTTCTTCGAAGACGTCGCGGGCCAAACGGTTACTGTGAATGAGCAATGATCAACGAGTTCTTTTTGCCGCAACTTGATGAATTGGGATTGGAAAACATGTGGTTCCAACAGGACGGTGCAACGGCACACACTGCACGTGCCACAACCGATATGCTGAAGGATGCATTTCCCGGGCGCCTAATCTCCCGATTTGGCGATTTGCACTGGCCAGCAAGATCGCCTGATTTGACCGCTCCAGACTTCTTTTTGTGGGGCTTTTTGAAGTTGCAGCTCTTAAAGACAATATCCGTCAAGAATGTGAGGACCTATCGCCGGAAGTTTTGGCCAAAGTGATGGAAAATGCCATAAAAAGGGCTCAAATGACAATCAACTGTGGCGGCGGCCATTTACATGACTTGATGTAAAAAAAATTAAAAGACCAAATAAAAATAATCCACAAGAATGTGAGGACCTATCGCCGGAAGTTTTGGCCAAAGTGATGGAAAATGCCATAAAAAGGGCTCAAATGACAATCAACTGTGGCGGCGGCCAATTTACATGACTTGATGTAAAAAAAATTAAAAGACCAAATAAAAATAATCCACAAGAAGAATCAAAGTTTTTCATTTTTTTTTTTTTAAATTACAGCCAAAAAACATCGGAAGGTTATTTTTGGGCCACCTTGTATATATAAGATATATTTTTAAGTTGTGACAACTGAATATTCGTTTGCGGCAAATACAGCTCGCAAACGAAGTATAGTTGGTGAATTTTTCAGTTGTGGTAAACGAAAAATTTCTTTGCGTGTATTAATATTTGCTTGAAGTAAGAAAACTTTGTTTGATTCAAGTAACAATTTGCTGAAAACTAGAACAATTTTTTTTTTTTTTTTTTTTTTTTTTTTTTAACATTTGCAATTATTATTATTATTTATTATTATTATTATTATTAGAGAGATCAATTTTGAATAAACAATAGCACATATACACTTAAGATTAAAAACAAAATTCAAAATTGATTTACAACAACTACATTCTGATGTTCAATATGAACATGTGGCGAAATGCAGTTTAACATATTTAAATAATTTAAAGCAAATAATCACAAGCATAAGTATTGTAGTGGGGTCATAATTTTATAAGTAACTTAAGTATCCATAATAAAAAAAAAAAAAAAATATAAATATTAATATCAGCAAAAATTAAATTAAAAGCAAAAATTTATAAGCGTTAAAGTAACAAGATGATTTATTGAATTAAAATTGAATGAGCAGTAAAAAATTAAATGATGTGAAAAACAAGAAAATCAACATAAGAGTTAAACAATTGTCACTAGATCATAATTGCACAGAGATTGACGAATTTACATTTATAAAGTCAAATTTAAACAGCCATGTTTTTATCTCTTTAAGAAACAAGTTATTATTACGAATACGACGAATATTATTCGGTAAGTTATTAAAAAGTCTGGGAGCAGCACAAGAGTACGAGTAAAAGAAGAGAGACAAGTTGTGAGACGGAATTTTAACAAAATTTTGGTCATTAACCCTTAACCCATTTCTGCCCAGTGGTCGAGTATTCGACCAGTCACTTTGGAATTTTTTCTAGGTTAACCAAAAAATTATATCAACTTGCAAGCTAGCACACATGTTAGTTTGAACTTTTTTCAACATACATTATTTTTTATTTTGCGGGATTCGGTTATTTACCTGTCCTGTCGATTCTTGCCGCGATTAAATTTTTGGATTTTTTTGAGTTTTTTTTTTGTAAATTCGGTAGAAGTATTTACAATCCGCTAAAAATTAATTCCTATCAATTCTAACTAGTATTTAACGTATATTTGATAGCAAATATAGTATGGTCACGATCCGCCATTTTTCCCGTGATCCGTGTGCCCGCAAACATTACTGGTCGAATACTCGACCACTGGGCTGAACCGGTATCTCAAAATTGGAAACATCATATCAAAATAAAACCAAACACAAAAAATCTAAACAAAACAAAACACAACAAATCCAAACAAATCCTTTACAAACAAAACTTTACCGTTGCAAGTGAGCAGCGCAAAAAAAATTATGAGTAAATTTTTAAAAAAAGACCCCCGAATGGCTTTAGTATGATTTAAGTTTAGTATTGCGGTAGCGAGTAGATGTTTTACTTTTATTTATTTATTTATTTATTTTTTATTTTGTGCCCGGAGAAGTGGCCGGGGAAATCGAAGTGGCGTGCGAATACAACGACGAGAATGAACGTATGCCTGATTTTATGAAAGACGATTACAATGCCAATCCCGAGGTGCTGTGCAATGATGCTGCCATAGTAGGTATAGCTGGACCTAGTCAATCCGATAAAAAGACAAAGTCGAAGACGAAAATATATACCCCAAAGTGGTTTAAATCAAAAAGGATATCGTTTTCTCGGGAACCAGTGAACGTGGAAGAGGAGAAAATATCCGCGTTGTTTGAGAAATATGGTTGGTTATTATTACTGTAAAACCATAAACATTGCCTTTTATTTGTTATTGCATTGCAGGCACCCTTTCGCCAATCGAATTATTCGATTTATTCATGGGTGACGATGTTATTGACTGGAACGTGGGCTGTGCCAACGATTACGCAAAAAGAGATTGCAACGACGAGAGGTTCACCACTGACCCTGGCGAAAATCGTAGATTCATCGGTATTCTATACTTGACTGGGTACAACACACGTCCTCAAATAAAGAACTACTGGAGTATGAATCCGACAGTGAAATGCGATTTGATTCGCACTACGATGACTCGAGAACGCTTTAAGCTAATCAAACGCTACTTTCACGTATGCGACAACCGTGAGGTTGGATACCAATGACAAGTTCGCGAAGGTGACGCCACTCAACGATTTAATGAACGAAAAGTTTATGCAATTCGGCGTGTTCTCACACGCCGGACGACATTCGATTGCATACTGCGGACGACATTCGTGCAAGATGTTCATTCGAGGAAAGCCAATTCGATTTGGTTTTAAGTATTGGGATTTGTGCTCATCGGATGGATACTGTTACTCATTCATTCCGTATGGCGGTGCCAGTGCGATGTAGGATCCAGAGTACGAAAATTATGGATTGGGTGAAATAGTGGTATTGAAGCTGATGAAAAACGTACAAAATCCATTGCAACACTGCGTCGCCTTCGATAACTTTTTCACGTCTCACACATTAATGTGTCGTCTGTCTGCTTTCGGCTATTTTGCTACCGGAACCATTCAAGAAAATCGAACAAACAAAGCCACTCTTATAGAGCCACGAACGATGCGCAAAAAACCGCGTGGCTCAATGGATCACTCGTTCGATAAAAACAACGAAATATTAATGGCTCGATGGAACGATAATGCAGTTGTCACCGTTGCATCCAATCATGAGCCGCTCGAGCCCATGCATCGTGTCAAACGTTGGGATAGAAAAAAATGGTCGAATGGCAACGTTGGAAATGCCGCATATTATCTCGGCGTATAACACACGAATGGGTGGCGTGGATCTTTTCGATAACGCAATGAACAACTATCGAATTCGCATTCGCGGAAAGAAATGGTACTGGCCATTGTTGACGAACGCACTTGATGCAGCAATGGTCAATGCGTGGAAATTTCATTGCGTTCTGCGTAAACATGAGGCCAATGTAAAATGCTTAACCAACTCGATTTCCGAGTATATGTCGCTGAAAGTTTGCTGCGCCAAGAGAGAGAAACAGCTCTGAAGCTCCGAAATCCTACTAATATAACGGGAACAAACGCATTGAATAGTATTCGGACAGATAAAACGGGACACGCATACGAGCATATTCCAAAGCCTCGTCGTTGTCGCCAATGCCATAAGCATGCTTCATTTAGGTGCAAGAAATGCGACGTGGTTTTGCACCGAGAATGCTCTAATATATTCCACAATTTGTAGTTTGTACATTCCTAAGAATTTAGTTCAATAAATAAAATATCCTGCACTAGCAACAACAAACTTTCTGTTTTTTCCTTTAAATTTGCATTTTCAGATACCGGTACCGCCCGGTGGTCGATTAATCGACCACCTCACCTGGACCAAACCTGAGTAGATAAAAATCTGAAACTCCCTGTCCCGCCTAGTTAGCCTATATGTAGTCTCTAGTAGAAGTTTCGTCAATTTTGATCCGGTAGTTTAGGTTCGGGTTGAAATGGGTTAAATTATAGTTTTCATAGTGTCTGTTAATTAAGTATCCAGATCTTTTAAAAAAAACTTTAAGCACTTTATAATAGTATAAGTGTTTAATTGGTAACACATTTAAGTTTTTAAATAACGGAAAGCTACTTTCAATCCTCCTTTTGTGGCAAATTAAACGAATAGCATGTTTTTGAGCAACCAATAGTGAATGCATTTTATTCAAATGGGTACCCCCCCAGCATGTTATCCCATATTGCAGTTTTGAGTGGAAAATCCCATGGTAGATGCAAGCTAGCAATTTAGATGAACAATACGAACTCAGATGGTCAGATTTGCTTGATTCAAGTAAGCAATATTCTTAATACTAGAATGTTTTGCTTGATACGAGGGGTACTATTTATATTTCGGGAGTAGCAAGTAATAACAAACATTTTTAAATGAAAATGACTTAATTGTTTTTCAAAATATTCCCTTTGATGATCAATACACTTTTGTATTTGGTCAAACCATTTGTCAGAGCAGTTTGTCCATTCCTCTTGAGACACCTCCAAAACATACTTTTTGAACGCTTCAACTGCTTCTGCGGCACTCGTAAATCGTTGACCACGCAGTTAACCTTTGATATTCGGGTACAAGAAGAAGTCATTGGATGCCAAATCAAGACTGTATGGAGGATGAGTCATTAATTCGTCGTTTTGACTGCTCAAAAATTCACTTGTTTGACGAGATGAGTGAGAGCTCGCATTGTCATGATGGAGAATGATTTGGCGGTTGGTTTTGCGAATTTCTCCAAAGATTTCCGATAAACAAATGATCGTGTACCATTCAGAATTGACCGTCCTACATTGCTCAACAGGAACAGTGGCCACATTACCCATTCGCTGGAAGAAACAGGCGACCATTTGCTTGACAGTGCTTCGTGCGCAAACAACTTTTGTTGGATTTGCCTCGTCTTGGAATACCCACACAGTCGATTGCTGTTTTGTTTCCGGCTCATATACAAGTGGCGTCCGTGGCGTAGTTGGTTAAAGTGTGTGGCCTCTATGTCAACGAACTTGGAGACCCGGGTTCGAACCACAGCAGCGACAGAAAATTATTTGAATTAAAATATTTTTTCTGTACGGCCGCCACCTCTCTGCAGACAATGGCAAACCTCAGAGAGTAATCAAAATACCATGTAAAGCTTCTTGAGAATAAGAACATTCCGTTCATTGCCGTTCGGAGTCGGCGTTAAGCCTGTAGGTCAAACTTAACCCTATTTGTCCCACAATTATTTTTGTGGATTTTTTCGATTTTTTTGCATAAATTAAGGTCAATTGGCCTTAGAAAGAATAAATTTGTTTTAATTTTCAATATTCTGTTCTCAGTTTTTTTGGAAAAGCATGGTCCCATATGGGACCGCTGGGTACAACTGTGCATTTTACTTTTCAAGAGCAAAACATAATAAGGTTTGGGTATTTTTATATTTTTTATTAAAATTAAGTAAAAAAAGTATAAATAACTATTTAATATGAATAATTTTTTAATTTCAGTTTAAATATTTAATTACAGTTTTTTTAAAATTATTTTTTAAAAATATGCACTCTGCTATTGCGGTACCATATGGAGCCGCTGGGCACAACTGCATATTTCATTTTTCAAAGTCAAATACGCAGTTGTGCCCAGCGGCTCCATATGGGACCAGCTAAGAAAATCTTTGAATTTTTTAAACTAAAAGAAAAAAAATATAAAAAAAGTTTATTTTGGCAGAATATGTCATTTTTTCTGATTCGAAATATATAAATATTTATGGGAAAAAACTTTCGTAATAAATAAAAAAAATCATTTTTCATTACCATGTTTGCAAAAACAGCAATTTTCAGCAATTTTTTTTTTAATGGTTTTTAGTACGAGTGTGGTGAAAAAGTTATGCAACCTAGGAAGAAAAAAGTTACTAAATCTAAATAATAGATATTTTAGTAAGATTTTGACGTCTTTAAAGTAATAAAATAACATTCTCCAGACTTTAAACAATACAAAGTTTACGAGCATCTTTTGTGGCTCCATATGGAGCCGCTGGGACAATTCGGGTTAATAACACGCACAACACAATTGATCATAAGAAGCTAGGTCAAAGTCCTTTCAAGGGCTGAAAGGACCAGTTATTTATTTATTTATTTTATTTTATTATTTTTTCATATACATATATCCATGAGTTGTCACATGTCCCAATTTTATACACGTCTTTTGAAACACCACGATTTAAGGTTTTAATCATTTCCTTACACCATCGACGCGAGACTTTTTTTGAGCTATTGATAAATTATCAAGTATTCAACGGGAGCAAATTTTTTTACAGATAAGTTTTCATGCAAAATCGAATGTATTGAAGTGGAACTAATGTGCAAGGATGCCTCTATTTCAGGATATGTCACACGGCGGTCTTGCATTATTAGGTCACGTATTGCATCGATGTTTTGTGGCACAACAACCGATTTTGGACGACCTTCACGGAATTCTTCGGCGACCGAACTACGATCACGATTGAATTCACTATACCAACGATATACTGTGGTTTTTGATGGTGCTTTATTGTCATACCTAGAACTGAGTTCATCGACACATTCTTGTTGAGATAATTCACGTCGAAAGTTGTGAAAAATAATCGAACGAAAACCTTCTCTTGAAATTTCCATTTTTTAAACAAATTCGTTTTCCTAACTCAATGCAAACAAAACAAATAGCACTTGTACATCAAAACGTTGTGAGTACATTTATGCTAATAAATGTCAGACTCTATTATGATGATACTAGATTTTAGCTATTGACATTAGTGTTACCAGTTCCCGAAATATAAATAGTACCGAGAGTAAATAGTATAAATATATAAAATACTTCCGCAAAGATGTAGGATGTAGGATAACCTATCATAAAAACTACTAAAATATACTAACTATATCTTGCAGACTCTTACATGTTTCCAAGTAAAATAACATATAAAACTCTGCGCCTTCGAACCATGTCATAGTTTATCAATGCGCACCATCTTAAACACATATTCATGTAAACATATTGTGAATTATAAGCATGCCAATATAAGTTGAAGTGAGAAAAATTTTCTTGATTGAAGTAAACAATTTGCTGAAAACTAAAATAATTCTCTGCGAATGCTAAAATTAAAAAAATCAAGAATTTCTAGAATCAAGTATTTTATTCTTGTATCAATAATAAAAATAAACGGGCCGTTTCAGCTCTTAAAAGGACTTTGACAAAACTTCTTATGATCAAATTGTGTTGTGCGTGTTATCAAATGTTTGTACACAATTGATCGAGAACTGGACCTTCTAGTTTTATGCCGACTCCGAACGGCTAATGTACATGTTCTCAAGATGCCTTACATGGCATTATTTACTCTCCGCGGTTTGCCATTGTCTGCAGAGAGGTGGCGACCGAATAGAAAAATTAATCAAATTGAAAAAACTCTCTTTTTCGAATGGAAATTGAACCAGAGTTCACTGGCGTATGGGTCACACACTCTACCCACTAGGCTACGGCTACTACAATGTTTAATATCACGGTGAGACTGCCAAAAACTTTCAGCCAAAATTCTTAAAAATTCCGAGAGAGGGACATCTTGTGACTATATTGCGACTAGTCCGACCTCTCAATTCCATCACAATTTTTTTTAAAAAATTCTTAAAGTTAAAAAGCAGTAATTCTAGTATTCCGACTTTTAACAATTTTTCACATATGCTTAGGTTGTGAGAATTTAAAAACAACATGCACTTTTGTTCAATAGAATTAAACGTTAAATTTAACAGAGTCAAAAGATTTTTGAAAAAATATATAAAAAGGGGTTTATCGCAATGGAGAATTCAATTTTTCAAAAGTTTTGTACAAATGTAAGTTCTTCTTTATTTTTTAAAAATAGTAACCAACAAAAATCCTTAATTTTTTTAAAGGAATTATCAAAACTACTAAGTATCTTTCAAAAAAGTCTGAGAGGTCGGATTAGTCGCAATAAAATCACAAGATGTCCCCTTCTCGGAATTTTTAAGAATTTTGGCTGAAACTTTTTTAAAGGTCGAATCGGTCACA
Source organism: Pherbina coryleti (assembly GCA_943735915.1). Taxonomy (NCBI): domain Eukaryota; kingdom Metazoa; phylum Arthropoda; class Insecta; order Diptera; family Sciomyzidae; genus Pherbina; species Pherbina coryleti. The sequence goes on from OX030948.1 coordinate 21,489,711, forward strand.
CAGTGTAATTTATTTAATTTAATTAATATTATGACAGTTTAATTTATTTAATTTAATTAATATATGACTTTTATATTAAAATAAGAGACAAACTGCTGATAAATGGTAGAAATTCAAATTACAGACAAAAATATTAAGTAATAAGTTACAAGCTGCGAAAACTCAAAATAAAGAGAAAATATTTGATTCTTAAGAACAAGAATACTGACAACCTGAGAACTTTTTATTTATATATTTAAAGTAACTTAAAGGAAAAAGGAGCTACAAAGTTTGATTTTGAGCAAGAAATGTTTTATTCATCAGATATAATATAAAGCGTAGAAAATTGCTTTTAAATTTCTGAACATTTGGATTTCTGAGAATTCGCTGTCTGGTTGTAGCCATTGTGCAAAGAATCAAAAGCAACTTAGCGGTTGAAAATTCGTAAAAACTCCTCTATTCAAAATTTCCGTTACGAGCTCAAGACATTTGCTGTCTAAATGTGTAAGTAGACAGTGTCTATGTGTCTAAATGGTATAGGATCAAAAAAGGATCAATAAAATTTTAGCAAGAAAAACAATAAAGTACATTTCAAAGAAACCCATTAGAAAAATTAAAAAAAAAAGCAAACACGTAAAAAAGCGGGACCCTTGAAATCGCGCTGCTTGACCATTAGATACAAGCATCATTTACCATTAGCTGCTCGTTGTAGGGTAAACGTGTCTGGCACATAGCGTGAGACAGATGAACACAGCGCAAAAAAAACATCCAATTTCCGCTTGAGTGCAAAGTAAAGAAGAAGAAGCAGTTTTTATTTGCTTTTTAAAAAAGAAGAAGAAATCTTTTTTGACGTTGTTGTTGTTGTTGCTGTTGTGCTTTGCAAAGAAAACTTTTATACACTGCTTTTGATGAAAATATAAACATCATCAAAGCACAGACACACAGACACAACCACACATCCATACATTGAGTTGAGAAATGAATGAAGAAAAAAACAAAAAAAAAAAAAAAAACCAAGCTCAACAAACATGCGAAAGGACGAACGACTGAGCGACAAAACAACCGATCAACCGACAGACCGACCGTTCCAACGAGCGACAGACCGACACGACACGCCGTAACACGACAGGAAAACCTTTTGAAACTTGATTAATTTTTATAATTTTCAACCCAAAAAATTTAGAGCACCAACACTTGAGGGTCAGGTTGAACTTTTTTGTTGGCTTTAGTGGGCTTGAATACGGTTGAATGTGTTTTATTTTCTTTTTTTTTTACCGAAAAACCGAATTTTTTTTTGTTTTTCTTTTGTTCAAGTTGTGCAGAGAGACACAATCACATTGTTGTTGTTGTTTTGGTTTCGCTGACTTTTATATACTTTGATTGCATAAAAAGCCAAAAACAAGAACTTATCACAAAAGCTGTGATAAAGATGCTGTTGTTGTTGTTGTTGTAAGCATCCTTTCGCTCAACTTTCACCGGTTTCAAGCGATAATTTAAGAATTTTCTATCATATTCTTAAGTTTGCTTTTCAATTCTGACACTTTTGCTGATGATTACACAACAACAACCAAGAACACGTTGTTTTGGGGTGAAAAAATCTAAGGTTGTTGAGATGTTTTAATGCTTACGCTCAAGTGCAACTGTGGCCAACTGACCGACTGACTGACTGACTGACTAGCTGACTGAATGTGTGAATGGTTAACTCAGTGTTTCATGCTCGTTGCACCTGCTGTTTTGCAAAAAAAAAAATTATTCTTTTTCTTGCACTAAGTTGTCTTTTTTTTTTTTTTCTTACTGACAACGTGTTGTTGGCAACACTTGCAGCACCAAATATAAATATCCTTAGAAAAAACACTAACCGCGCGCGTAGTTTTTTCTGCGCTACGCGTATCGTGCTCCGTTTCTGTCGGATGCTGGAGCTTAACTGAAGCAACTCATCCAAACATGGGCTCGCATCAAGTGCTCCCTAAACAAACCCAACAAAGCATAGTGAAAACAAGAAGAAACAGAAAAACAACAACAACAACAACAACGAATAGCAAAAAGCCCAAAACCATTGATGCCCCAACAGCCGTAGCAGCAGCATCCCAGTTTTTAGCTCCATGCTAAAGATGGCCAAGTCCACAAAGGCTCGCCAAGTAGTAGTTTTTTTTTCCAACAGAGCTTTTGCTGTTATCACCGCTCAAGCAACAAAAAGCTTTAACTCTCTCTCTGTCTCTTCTTCTCTCACGTGCAGCACAAAAAAAGAGTTTCCTGTTAAAGCTTGAGTTCCAAATTCAGCAGAAAGTACACGCATGCGTTATATTTTATGCTCATTTCGTTTGCATTCGTTTCTCGTCCTACCCCAATCGGCACTTGATAAGGTAAATAAGTCAAGAAACAGCTTCACATATTTTGAGCAATTCTTTTGCTTTTTCATAAACATCAGCTGCTGCTCCTGCTGCTTTAGGTCAAAAGCTCTGGTTGTTGCTTGATTTTCATTTGACTCGTTTAAGAATAGACATAATATTGATATTTTGTCGTGTGTAACCGGTATTTTATGTTGTCATTGTTTTTGTTATTTTTGCAAATTGTCAGCGTTTTATGTCTGTTGAATTTTTATTCAAACACTCAGCTTTTGTTGTCCGTTTGGGGTATGGTTAAGTTTTTTTACGAGTTTATGACTTAAAATTTTTCAATGAACTACGATTGGCTATTTTTTTGAAAAATTATGTATTTTGTATGTATCCATAATAGATAGGCACAATGATTTTTATTCAACACAAAGTTTAGTTGAAGGGAACTCAAGATTTTAGATTGATATCGAAAGCAATACAAATTTACGATTTTTATAAGAAGGAAGCAAAGTAACTATATTTCTTAAGAATTTTTATTTAACTGTGATATTGAGTCCAGAAAAACTTTACTCCATAAAAAATAAATGTTTTCACCCAAAAAAACAAAAAAAAAACAAAACTAATTATTATTTTATAGCTTATTGAATTTCTTTATTAAAAAACAAAAATTTTCAATAAATATTGAAAACAAATTTGAGCTTTAGGTCACGTATGTAGACAACAAGACAACATTAAGACAATTAAGGCAACAACCAACAACAACGGCTCTGTATAGATCAAATCACACAACAGACTTAACAAACTGTTTCGTTGGCTGCTACACCAATTCATCAGTAGTCTTTTTACTGTGATCCACTCATGCTTCTAAGGTCTTACTTATGCTGCCAATATCCGGACAAAGTTACCCGGAAGTTTATTTTGACAGAGAGAACGCTTTTACATTAATAACAAAGTTTTTATCTTCTTATGATGCACCCTGTGTCAAGGTTAACCTAGATCGTGTCATACTTTTACACTGCGTCCACATGTGCAAATAACCACTTGCAAGTAGATAATATGTATTGTCTTCGAAAAAAGTTCGAAAGACTTGCAAGTTGCTTCAGCGACCACATGCGCAAGTGCAAGTTCATTTAAAAAATGTCATCGAATGCAAGGGTTCTCGCTACAATTGTAGTATTGCGAGAGCTGGAACAGCTACAAAATGAAAAAAATTAAGAAAACAAGTTACCAGTGTGCTTGTTGTATTAAATTGTGAAAAATCTGGGTAAAATCTCCAAAAGATTAGCAAAAACAACACTCTTGTCCCCTTTTTTGACATTTACTTGCAGCAAGTGTCAAAATTCACTGCCTCTGAAAATTCGTTGACAGTAGCGCTGCAAGTGGGCTACAAGTGCGAAAATACGAGTGTGTTAGTAAAAATATTTGAATGTATAGAGTTTTTTGAACTTGCACTTGCAGGTGTGGACGCCGTGGTAGGCAAAGCCTTAACTCATGTATATCTTCGAAAATTCGATCAGTGGTTTACCGCTAGCATGTTGAGGTTGCGTTATTTTGTGTGAAAAGTCATGCAAGACTACTGATAAATTGGTGTAGCGGCCAAGCTACTTAAATCTACTCAAGGGCTTGTAGTAAGGGGTATTGTAATTATTATTATTATTAAAATATTTATTTATGAATAAATTACACGGTGAGACCGCCAAAAAGTTTCAACCTAAATTCTTAAAAATTCCGAGAGAGGGACATCTTGTGATTATATCGCGACTAGTCCGACCTCTCAGTTCCATCACAATTTTTTTTTAAAAATTCTCAAAGTTAAAAAGTAAGAATTCTAGTATTCCGACTTTTAACAATTTTTTACATATGCTTAGATTGTGAGAATTTTAAAACAAAATGCACTTTTGTTCAATAGAATTAAACGTTAAATTTAACAGTGCCAAAAGATTTTTGAAAAAAATGTATAAAGTGGGTTTATCGCAATGGAGAAGTAAATTTTTCAAAAATTTTGTACAAATGTTAGTCCTTCTTTATTTTTTTTAAAAATGGTAACAAACAGAAATCCTTATTTTTTTTACAGGAATTATTAAAACTACTAAGTACCTTTCAAAAAAGTTAAAGATAACTGAAATCAGTTGAAAATTGGAAAAATGGCAGAAGTTTTAAGGTGTTTTTTAAATCGACAATCATCGATTTTTCTGATATACGTTCACAGCGTTCAAACTGCTGCCATTTAACCAAATGATAACAAATTTTGCTCATATATGGCTTGTTAGAATGCACAAGCCAAATCTCACATTTTGCGGTTCTAGTTTTTGTAGAAAATAAAAAAAAGGCGATATCAAACAAGATATCACAAGATTGTTGTGAGATAATCTGAGTCTCTTTACGATTGAAAAACTTCTTATTTGTGCTACTTCATTTGGAATTGTGTAATTTGAATAGTAAAAAGTGCATTGCATATTTTCCAAATTATTTCCGAAAGAAATTTTATTAGAGCTCCTTGCTGTTGTTATATCCTGCGGTAAGTAAAGTATTGTGTACTTTGAGCAGATCAAAAAAGTGAAAAGTGTGTTCAAAGTTTTTACTGATGCAATGGGCTTACCATCTGTTATACTTTTCAGACTTTTTTATTCATGATGTGCGATAAAATAAACACTCTTTGTTACGTGTGTCATTTATCAAAATCATATCGTCAAGCGATTTTAGATGAAGTTCAAAACGCTTATAAAAGTTATTTTGTCCTTGTAATGCAAAAAAATGTTTCTTGGGCACCCAATTTTTTATGTTCCTTGCAACACATTATGTTGGCTTTCATAAAAGACTTCAAGAAAGTAATGCCATTCGGAACACCTGTGATTGGAAATCTGTTCATTGTCATGCTAAAAGTTCTGCTACTGTTGTGTCAACAAAAAAGTATTGAAATTCAATCGAAAAATGCAGAAGTCATACGTGTATCAAGACACTATGTTCGTATTTCTTCCCAAATAACATTCTGAGGAATTGCCAATGCTACATCCAGTTCCAGAAGAAAACGCAGCACCAAGTCTTGTCACTGATTTTATGGAAGCGTTTAACCAGCTCAATGTTCGAATGTCGCTTAAAGTACTCTTTCTGTACTATCATATCCATCAAACGACAAAAACAATGGTGGACCGGTACAAAAATAAAAATTTGCAATCTTTTATTGCTAATTTGTGTTTGTTTTTGGTACTGGATGAAGTGTTGTGAAGAGCACCAACATAAATACAATTAACAATAAAGGCACAAACATACATTCAATCAAAATTTGAACCTTTATCCCAAAAAATTAATAAAACTTTTACTATTCGCAGTCATAAGATATCGCCGTTTTTATTTTCTACAAAAACTAGAATCGCAAAATGTGGCATTTAGCTTGTGCATTCTAACAATTCATATATGAGCAAAATCCGTTATCATTTGGTTAAATGGCAGCAGTTTGAACGCTGTGAACGTATATCAGAAAAATCGATGATTGTCGATTTAAAAAACACCTTAAAACTTCTGCCATTTTTCCAATTTTCAACTGATTTCAGTTATCTTTAACTTTTTTGAAGGGTACTTAGTAGTTTTAATAATTCCTGTAAAAAAATAAGGATATTTGTTTGTTAACATTTTAAAAAAAAATAAAGAAGGACTAACATTTGTACAAAATTTTTGAAAAATTTACTTCTCCATTGCGATAAACCCACTTTATACATTTTTTTCAAAAATATTTTGGCACTGTTAAATTAAACGTTTAATTCTATTGAACAAAACTTCATTTTGTTTTTAAATTCTCACAACCTAAGCATATGTAAAAAATTGTTAAAAGTCGGAATACTGGAATTCCTACTCTTTAACTTTGAGAATTTTTTAAAAAAAATTGTGATGGAACTGAGAGGTCGGACTAGTCGTGATATAATCACAAGATGTCCCTCTCTCGGAATTTTTTTAGAATTTAGGCTGAAACTTTTTTAAAGGTCGAATCGGTCACACAGTGTTACATAAGGAGTATTCCAAGATAATCGTTACCAAGGCAAAAATTTTATATTTTAAAATATTGGATTAAATCCTATTATTTCTGGGAAAGATTTAGTCTTACTTAAGTGTCATATTTTAAAAAATTAAAAATAAATGGTAATCTAACTTTTTTTCACTTTAAAGTTAAGTATGCGTTATGCGTCAATTGTTGTCAGTAAAAATATAAAAGTAGAATATGAAAAAAAAAATTGATGAAGGTAATAGCTAGTTGTTGTAATTCAAATTAAGTAAGATAGCGGAAGCGATATTTTAGATTCTTTAAACTTGCTAAGTTATATGTAACACCCGTCACAAAAAAACAACAAATAGTCATTTCAATACAAAAGTTGTAATCCAATTTAGGTGTAACTTTATAAAAGTAAGGTTATGCTTGCAGCTTATTAATTTCGAATGTTATTTTTTCTCATTGTTTTTGCAGATCGCCAATTTAACTCGATAAAATTGTGTAACACCCGTCACAAATTTCTTTTTCTAAGCTATTACACCTCGATAGTTAGGTAAGATTTGTGTATATTTGAATAGGTGATGATGTTCTTTCATACCCTACACATATTAATGTTACGTAGGTTGACTTTTAAGTCTTGAGATATGCCAACACTAATGCGAATATATCAAAATTGGCATTGTCATGGTAAAGTTAAAGTTTAATATTTTTAATGTTGAACGTACTTAGAAAGACTTGTCCTACGAGTGCTATTTGTGTTGTTTACAGATACTTGGAAAATTCATATTGGTAAAAAATGGAATGAAATCGTTAACATTTTTGTGCGATGATTTTCTACGACTTTCGATGTGGATTAAACCAATAGCAGAGTGCCGATAGAATTCAATTTTGGTGATGAAGCACTATGTGACAAAAAATCAATTGGTTTTATCCTATTGAACCACTACCATTTTGCGTGGTATTTATTTTTTTTTTTTATTTTTGATTTTTTATTTTGTCGCACAAAAGTCCTGGCGTTAAAAGATTTAATTCGTTAAAACTTTTCCCATAAATAAAAACTGTACTTCTTTTGCGAAATTTAGAGAAAACTTATTTTGACTTGAAAAAGAATCTTTTTTTTTATCATTTCAGTAAATTTAATTTTTTTTTTAAATTTGATTTTACACATGAAATCAAATATATTGAACTCAAATAACATTGCCCATTTGTCGAAAAACATATGGTCTTTTATTTAATATATTACCGCCATTAAATATTTTAACGTTTGGACCATATTCAATTAAATAACTCTTAAGAACCTCCTTTTTTTTACTCGAATGAACATGTTATTATTTTATCTTTTAACGAATTAATTTTTAAAACTTTTCTGTAACCGGCTTAAGTTTCACAAATAATTCTTAAAATACCAATTATCTTATCGCAAATGCAAAATTTCTTTACTTTTTTTCTGCATAGCTTACTCAATCAATAAACGTTTACTTTTTCTCTTTTTTTTTTTTTTTTTTTACTCGAGAAACGTTTACTCCTTCATAAAATCGTACATTTTTCTTTAATTTATTTCTTTATCTGCTGAGACCGTAAATTGCCACGAAATGCCTGCTTATTCACGCCAATTGAAGGTAAATAATAAAAATATGTATGCAGCCATTTAAGCTAAATACTAATTCGTCTAAGTGGGCACTTTAGCGAAAAAAAGTGAGTGGATAACGATTTGCATGTAGCTGAGCTCAGGTTATCTTAAATTTTATCATTACTTTTTTTATAGAAAAAAAATATGCAACAATGACAACAAAAAGCAAAAATTAGTGAATTAAATAAATTTAATTTACTTTTTTTTTAAAATCATATAAATACACGCAATCCTTTATAAACAAATTTTCAATAAGTTAAGGATAATCATAACATACAACAGCAACAAATAGCGACAATACCATTTTTTTTTTATCTACTTCATCATCACTTACTTAAAAAATCCGTCTGAAAATTTCACCTTGAATGCTTTTATTACTCTCGTTGTTGTGATTTTTGTGCCTGTTGTTGTTTCCTAAATGTTCGCTTTTGTTTTTATTATTCTTTTTTTTTCATTTTTTTTATTATAAATATATTTTTGTATTCCCAACTGCGTCCATCTGCGTTACTTAAGATCCTGTCGCGACACTTACACACTCGAGGCTGTTTATTGTTGTTCGTCGTCTGCTCAAATAAAAGCTGACGATTTATGCTCGACAATTAATGTCCTGTAGAGTTTGCCCAAACCTAACGATTTTGTTATCGTTGAAAACCGTTAGTTAGCACCAACACAGATACACACACATACATAGATTTGCTAAAGACTCTCACACTTACCTGTATTTGTGATGACTTAAATTATATTTGACTTTATTGATTTTTACTTATACGTGGTTTACTTACGTGGTTTATTGTATAACACGGTGATTTGGTTAAGCGGCATGCGGGAAGAGAAAAAAAGTACGGAACCATTCTCTGGAGAGAATCGGAAAGGGAGTAAAAAAAAAGTTTTCTCATAGAACAAGATTGTGGATATGGTTGGTTACTTGGTTATTTTAGTTCAATTGTTTGCTTTATGCTTATGACAGAATAAATGTGAGTGAACCATTCATCGTAAGAGTGAAGCTAGTCCAGTAGTAGTATTCATTCATCATTCATCATTCATCATTCATCATTCATCATTCATCATTCATCATTCATCATTCATCATTCATCATTCATCATTCATCATTCATCATTCATCATTCAGCATTCATCATGTATCAATCATCATTCATCATTCAGCATTTATCATTTATCATTCATCATTCATCATTTATCATTCATCATTCATCATTTATCATTCATCATTCATCATTCATCATTCATCATTCATCATTCATCATTCATCATTCATCATTCATCATTCATCATTCATCATTCAGCATTCCGCATTCATCGTTCATCATTCAGCATTCATCATTCATCATTCATCATTCATCATTCATCTTTCATCATTCATCATTCATCATTCCTCATTCCTCATTCATCATTAATCATTCATCATTAATCATTCATCATTCATCATTCATCATTCATCATTCATCATTCATCATTCATCATTCATCATTCATCATTCATCATTCATCATTCATCATTCATCATTCATCATTCATCATTCATCATTCATCATTCATCATTCATCATTCATCATTCATCATTCATCATTCATCATTCATCATTCATTATTCATCTTTCATCATTCATCATTCATCATTCATCAGTCATCATTCATCATTCATCATTCATCATTCATCTTTCATCATTTATCATTCATCATTCATCATTCATCATTCATCATTCATCATTCATCATTCATCATTCATCATTCATCATTCATCATTTATCATTCATCATTCATCATTCATCATTCATCATTCATCATTCATCATTCATCATTCATCATTCATCATTCATCATTCATCATTCATCATTCATCATTCATCATTCATCATTCATCATACATCATTCATCATTTATCATTCATCATTCATCATTCATCATTCATCATTCATCATTCATCATTCATCATTCATCATTCATCATTCATCATTCATCATTCATCATTCATCATTCATCATTCATCATTCATCATTCATCAGTCATCATTCATCATTCATCATTCATCATTCATCATTCATCATTCATCATTCATCATTCATCATTCATAATTCATCATTCATCATTCATCATTCATCATTCATCATTGATCATTCATCATTCATCATTCATCATTCATCATTCATCACTCATCATTCATCATTCATCATTCATCATTCATCATTCATCATTCATCATTCATCATTCATCATTCATCATAGATCATTCATCATTCATCATTCATCATTCATCCATCATTCTCTCCATAATTGTAATAAATTATGAATATAAATTATTATGGCTGTCGTCATAATTGAAAACTTATTTCTCTCTTGTCTCATTCGCTGGCTACTGCTTTTTGATTTTCTTTTTTTTTTTGTTTTTCCTAACAGCTTCTGATTTTATCCCTATTAGTTTCGGAAATTAAAGTCATTGCCTGATTAGCAAAGCCTACAATATCTATTCATGTCGCAGCAACACAACAAGTCAATCCAAATTAAGCACAGATACAAAAGCGGAATTTAAGTAAATAAAAAAACAATCGGAAATGAAACAATTGCACCGTCTCTAAGCAGCAACAGCAAAACTTGAGGTTATTTCTTTTTATTTACTCTTCATCAGAACTCATTTGGCTGGGAAATTGTGGCCAGCGTTGGTGACGATGGCAACAACAACAACTACTGCTTAACATGATTCGAACAAACAAAGACAATTAATTGTGTCAGTGTGTTTCGTTAGCTTAACGATGCCAACAATAACGGCTATTGTGTGTGTGTCTGTGTGTGTGTGTGTCTGCGTTGTGCGGGCCAATTAAATCGCCCCCGAAAATAAAACGAATGAATTGTTTGAAGGAGCTGCTGAGGCGGCTGCTGTTATATTGATGTCGCTCATAAAATGAACACTGTTCAGACGCTTTATAGACCAACACATATACACTCACACATATTTAGCCTCAATCACAAAAGCTTTGAAGTACAATTTCATTGTCGTCACTGCTGATATGGCTTCTGCTGTTGTTGCTAATTAAGCTACAGGCCAAAGCGACACAGGCCAGGATAATGGACTGCAAGGACAATCATATCGAAAAAGCAACAACCATGCAACACAAACGGAAACAAACGAATACATTAAAAGTGAAATAAATCCCGAAAATCACCGGAACACAAAATGTTTAAGTGCACGAACAGTTAGCAGTGACATCGCGGTCTCCACCACCAGAGGGTATGAGTTTGACACACAGACAGCACAGCTCGTTATGAACTCAAGTTCGAATCCATCAGCATGCGACAGCGTGTTGTTGTAACTGATTGTGATACACTTGCCTGCAAATAAACAAACAAGCAAACATTTAAATGATTTATATCAGCAACTTATCTGCAGTATCTAGTATATAGCCCGAATATTTGTTGCATGTACTATGGGTGTGCCACAGGAATGATGGATTGACAAAGGAAGTCATTAAGTAGATTTCAGTGAATGGCGTGCCATTGATTGAATTTAATTCAATATTAATAATAAAAAGAAAACATACTTCAAGACTGTTAAAAACTATTTTTTTCGAATTCTCAAAGTTTCTTTTTTAAAAAATTTTTTATAAATTTTAGGTATGTACTAAATAATAAAATACAACTCAAAAAAAATTTCCTAACACATTACATTGTTAAGATAAGGCATAACATTAAAAATCGCTTAAAAAAAGTTTATGCAATTTTGCAAAGTGTTGTAAAGCCAATTGATACATAAAGTCTAAAAAAATTTTACTACAAAACGAAATCAACTTAAATTTAAATGAATGCCACTTGGTGCCCGTTGAATGATCTCTTAATGGCCAAGCCGCGCTAACGCCATATGCAGCAAGCATTAAAACAGAGCAAAATAAGAAAAGGATAGAAGTCATTAAAGTACGGCCCACATACGCTGTGGCGTGGTTTAGTAGCAGACGCAAACAAACAATAAAACTCACACAGTCCTAAAAAAAAACCAATGGAAAAATTGTACCAACTTAGGGAAGAGAGCCTGAAGAGCAGAATGGCTATAATATTAAAGAAATATTTTACCCTACTTCATGTAAGGATATAATATAAAAAATAAACATTTTGCCAAGTTGTTGCAGACGAGCCCAGAGCTGGGTTAAAAATTAAATGTTATGTATGTGACTGTGTGTGTTTTTTTTTTTGTGTTATGCAATAAAAAAAAATATACTTTTGAGCAAAAAACATTTAATTTGATACTAAAACCATAATAATTCAATCCTTATTTCAAGCCAGATACTCGTATCTTGAAAGTCTTAAAGCGTAGTACTTTTAATGTTGCAACAATTTGCGAAGTTAGCTGCCTAAGCAACGAAACTTTAAATTCTTGCATAGGTGTCTCGGCAAAAAAGATTACATGCCACTAAAGTCTAATTTCTCATGACAAAAATAGACAAAACATGCATGTCGTCATGAGACCACGGAAGAGAGCCGTTACAAGATCGAAAATGTATCCAGCATGCAACAGCGTTGCATGGCATTATAACTCGGTGAGTATATGCGGCAAGGTAAATGCAATGAAAAAATGAAGGATTTATACTTCGACATTACGACAAAAATTTAAAAAAAAAAAAATAAATTTTGACATCTTTAGTTAGTGGAGATAGCAGCTTATGCAACAAAAATGCAATATTTTTGCATAGCATTATTACTTGTTGTGTAGAAGTGCTACGAAAAGTTTTATTTTTTAAGGTCCCGTCACCACGGATACGACCGATTAATGCAGTGAAAATGCAACAACAATGAAAAAGCGTTGCAAGTAATTTTTAACTTCGTAACTAATGGCCTACGGTGCAATAAAAAGCAAAAGCAAAAGCAAGAGCAAAAGCAAAAGCAAAAGCACAAACCAGAGCAAAAGCAAAAGAAAAAGAAAAAGCAAAAGCAAATGCAAAATCAAAATCAAAATCAAAATCAAAATCAAAATCAAAATCAAAATCAAAATCAAAATCAAAATCAAAATCAAAATCAAAATCAAAATCAAATCAAAATCAAAATCAAAATCAAAATCAAAATCAAAATCAAAATCAAAATCAAAATCAAAATCAAAATCAAAATCAAAATCAAAATCAAAATCAAAATCAAAATCAAAATCAAAATCAAAATCAAAATCAAAATCAAAATTAAAATCAAAATCAAAATCAAAATCAAAATCAAAATCAAAATCAAAATCAAAATCAAAATCAAAATCAAAATCAAAATCAAAATCAAAATCAAAATCAAAATCAAAATCAAAATCAAAATCAAAATCAAAATCAAAATCTAAATCAAAATCAAAATCTAAATCAAAATCAAAATCAAAATCAAAATCAAAATCAAAATCAAAATCAAAATCAAAATCAAAATCAAAATCAAAATCAAAATCAAAATCAAAATCAAAATCAAAATCAAAATCAAAATCAAAATCAAAATCAAAATCAAAATCAAAATCAAAATCAAAATCAAAATCAAAATCAAAATCAAAATCAAAATCAAAATCACAATCAAAATCAAAATCAAAATCAAAATCAAAATCAAAATCAAAATCAAAATCAAAATCAAAATCAAAATCAAAATTAAATCAAAATAAAAAAAAAAAAAATTAAAATCAAAATCAAAATCAAAATCAAAATCAAAAGCTTTTCAAAAAAATTTACATCATATGCTTTTCAAAATAAGCTGACAGGTAAAAAATTATTAATTTGATCAACAATTTTTTTATTTCTTAACATATTGTCCTTAGCTCTCTCCAAAGATTTTCTCAATTCTCGATCCCTTCCCTATGGCAAGATTTTGACAATTCTTCAAAAAAGGCCTTTTATTTCAGCGATGGCCTTATCATCGGAGCCAAATGTGTGCGTTCGTGTGCTGTTCTGTGGAGGAATAGAACTTTCATTCTTTGCACATGAGACCGCTTTCACTTCAAATCGATGTTGAATGAATCCAACAGCTCTGCATAATAAATGCCGGAGATTGTTTTGATTTAACAAGTTAATCATAAACATATCGCACACCTTCTTCAAAAGTGACACAACTTAAAATTTTTTCAAAAGTGACACAACTTAAAATTTTGAAATTTTCAGGAGAATCAGAAAACCTTTTTCGTTTTCAAGCAACTTCATGAATGAACGAGCAATCAGATTACAACAAAATTTTGACAGTTGATGGAGATATGTGCATTACAAATTGATTTATATTAAAAAGTCAAAATTGAAAAATTTCGAGTTGTGTCACTTTTGAAGAGGGTGTGCGGTATAATCATAGATATAAACAATATCATCACCATGACCATGATAAATTGACTTTGGCCTTTTTTTGTTTCGATTTAGCAGGACAAGGCTACTAAAAGGTTATCCATTTCAGGTTTCGAATGTTCGTGTCAACCAAACTCAGTTTTGTATAGATAAAAATTTTACAATATTGAACATTTTACCACCAAACAATGCATTTAAATTTTAAATTTATTTAAATGCTGATTTTTCGAAGCAAATTTTCTTCAGCGACGAGGCGCATTTTGCGTTAGAAGGATACGTAAATAAGCAAAATTTTCATATATGAGGCTCTTAAAATCCCCAAGCGTTCATGGAGAAACCATTACATCCTTAAAAAGTGTCAGTCTGGTCTGGATTATGGTCTGGTGGTATAATTGGTCCATATGTTTATTGAAAAGGATCAAAAAGCAACCGTTACAGTCAATTCTGAGCGTAATGGGTGTATGTTAAGTGATTTGTTTTTCTGAAATTGATGATATGGATCTGAACAATATGTGGTTTCAACAAGATTGGGCCACAAGGAATACATCAGCACCAATTAGGGTTTTCTTGGAACAGAAATTTCCAGGACTACTTACTTCGACATTTGACGATGTCAATAGGATTCCGAGAAAGTGAGATTTGACCCCTCTGGATTTTTTTTTTTTTTTTGTGGAGCTACGCAAAAGATAATTTTTTCAAGCTCTTGAATAATCAAAAACCAACGTTCTTCAAGTTCTGGCGTAAAGTTTATTTTGACGGTTCTTTTGTCTAAGGTATAGTGTGATATAGTGTATAGTAGTTCGTTTACGGTTACGAAACGTCTCAAAAAGTTCTTCTTATTGTAAATTAAATACCAGTCTGAAAGTTTAAATGCGTTCTAGTTACAGATGGTACTTCACACATATCCATGAGACTTGCTATTGTAGTGCTATCTGTGTCAATTTTCAAGAGTTTTTCACCATATCCTCATATTAGAAAATAAGATTTTGAAAGAATTTAAGTGTCATGCCATAAAGTTCCCGGATCAAAAAATTCCCGGAACTTACTCAGAAAATTAAAAATACAAGATTATGTATACATCAAAATCGATATTGTCCCCTTCAAAGTACTCCCCATCGAGACATTTTTTATATTCGGTTTGCGGTATGATCATCATAGCCATCTTCGATTTTTCCATGATCTCATCTTGAGTACTGAAACGCGTTCCGCGGAGCGATTTCTTGAGTTCACAGAATAGGAGCAAGTCGCAGGGAGCCAAATCAGGTGAATTCGGCGGTTGTTGAATGGTATTCGTTTCGTTTTTAGCCAAATGTTCACGGATAACGATGGCATTGTGTGACGGTGCGTTATCGTGGTGCAAGATCCACGAGCTGTTTGCCCACAAATCCAGTCTTTATTGGCGAATTGCTTCACGCAAACGTCTCATAACGCTCAAATAATACTCCCTGTTGGCTGTTTGGCCTTGTGGAAGGAATTCATGATACACAACATCCTTATAATCAATGAAAACTGTGAGCATCGTCTTCTTTTTCGACTGAAAACGACGTGGTTTTATCGCTCGCGGCTCATTCGGTGCACCCCATTCACTCGTTTGATGTCTGGATTGCGTGTCATACTCATAAATTCACGTCTCGTCTCTAGTAATGATCCGTTTGATGAATGTTGAGCCAGATTTGTACTTAGAAATCAGGTCTTTTGCAACATCAACGCGGTTCCTTTATTGCATGAAATTCAGGTCTTCCGGTACCAGATTTTCAGCGACACGTCTGAAGCTCAAATCATTAACCAAAATGTTTCGAACGGATCCAAAAGCATTGTCCAACTCCTCTCCCATCTCTCTAATGGTCAATTCGCAGTTTACGATCA
Organism: Pherbina coryleti; assembly: GCA_943735915.1. NCBI lineage: Eukaryota > Metazoa > Arthropoda > Insecta > Diptera > Sciomyzidae > Pherbina > Pherbina coryleti. The sequence goes on from OX030948.1 coordinate 21,505,783, forward strand.
TTCATTCCTTGATTTTATTGATGTTTTCTTCCGTTTTCGATGTCAATGGCCTGCCACTGCGTTCATCATCGTTCACGGACTCACGGCCACTTCTAAAACGTTCTTGCCACCGATAAATAACTATTTTCTTCAAAGTATCGTTGCCTACAAACTTTTCTAACATTTGCAGATGTGCTCAATACGGCGTCACTTTCACAAATGTCAAGCTATCAAGCTAAAAATTTCATAGAATATCAGATGTGGTCACCTAAAAAAACGATAACACAAATCGTGGTGATTGAGAGTTTCACACGGTAGTGATTCCGGGAACTTTTTGATCAAGGTGGTACATACATATTTAAATATTTAGTGACTTAACAATTTAGTTTATTTAAAAACAATAAAATAACATTATAATGAATTTATTTATAATCTCTTCTTTCGTCCAGCGGGTCCATGGAACCCATTTAACCTCTAATGACTCATTTAGGTGCTGAGATAATCCCAGTGCATCCGATTGCATTCCAAGGCAAAATCTCAATCTCGTTGAACTTAATCAAGTTATCAAATCCTTTTGCAACTTCGCATTGAGATCATGTTTAGCTTTTACATTAAGTTCAAGGTTCTATTTTGAAAAAGAAATTTCCCGCAGTTTGACCTTTCGTGTTCACGATTAGTTTGAAGCAAGCAAAAAGCCGGAGATCTGGTTAAAAACTTTTGAAACTTTTCTTAAATTTTCAATTTAGAGTTAAAAACTTTGTTATCATCGTAAGATTGGCAAAAATATCTGTTTCTTTTTAAATTGATTTTTTTCCCCCTCCTTTTTATCATTATTATTTTCCTTATATCTTTCTTGGGATATTTATTCATCATTTTAGCCCATTAAAAAAAAATATAACATTTTTATCTAGGGATGAAATGATTTCCACCCATTTTCAATCGTTTTTCAAAGCATTTAAAGTTTACTTTATAAACTTAAAGCCTAAAAGAAGGAGTTAAGCGAAAATTCTTATTCATTTCAGTATCTGAAATTAGGACAACTTGACAGCCATTGCCATGGCCAACCCACAAACATTACACTAATTGCGGATCTTGGAAGGAAATTCATTAAATACCCAAAGGATAACTGTTTTATATGCATGATTATGGTATGTTTGAGATCTTTATTTTAATTTATGTTTTACCTTGGCAAGCCAGCCCAACATTAATATATACAAATACACACTCACACATGTGCATTATATTTTTCATTTGTGCTTCGCACTTGGTTGCCGTCGTTATAAGCGCACCGGAAGCGCACTTAACCACTCTCAAACACACACGCCTACGCAGAAAAATGTTATTCCCAAGCGCGCACACAAAAAAAAAAAAGACACACGCACATACTCACACTTACACTCAAATTCGTACACTCACACACGTATCACCCGGTGGTAGTAACATTTGAATGTACTTTTTATTAATGTACACCACCAGCTGCCACAATGGCCAACGACATATTCCCCAAGCAGCACCGTGACCTACTCTCAGTTGTTTTTTTTTTTTGTTGTTCTTGTTAGTGTTGCTTTTGTTGTTGCTATCAAGACTTAAATTCATTCAAAAATGGGTTCAATTGCAAAATGCTTGCCTTTTCGCTGCTGTTAGAATGAACATCGGGCTTTCAGGCAGGCACATAAAAAAACACAAAAAACAACAACAACAACAAAGCTAATGTTTTTGTTTGTTTGTTGTAAGCTTGTAGTATTGCTGTTTTTCTTTTAGTATTTTTTTTTATGTTTTTTATTCCATTATATTGCAGCTTAAATTTGAATAAGTTTGAGCTTAATTTTGGGTTGAATTTTTATTCTTTGATTTTTGTGCTTTGTTAAATTAAAATAAAACTGGGATTATTTTAAATATAACATGATGGCGGCTCACAGACTCATACTCATTATTGTCATATGCTACTAAAATTTGTTTGTTGGTTTTTTTTTTTTTTTCTTATATTTTTTGTGACTTTTTTCTTGACTCCGCTTTACTTAATAACATGAATATTTTTTTTTCAGTTTAGCTACGACGAAAGTTTGCCGCCCACAAGAATGGTCAGCAACATTTCCGCTCTTATGTTAAACATGTACGAACTCACTTCCGGTTAGTCAGAGTTTTTTGCAAAAATGGTCACTTTGGGGGGTTTTTTTTTCGTTTTTTCTTAATGCTGTTATTTTATGTTGTTGCCTAGATTTAGCTTGCAAAGATTTTAAGGATTTTGCCTGCTTTGTACGTGTTGACCGCATTTTAATGTTGTTACTTTTTAGATACCGAGCATGACGCCATGATGCTGGAGGTCGCTAGTGGCTGGTTTAATGTAAGTTTTTCCTAATGTTGTTGTTGTTGTTGTTGTTGTTGTTGTTGTTGTTGTTGTTGTTGTTGTTGTTGTTTTTGTTGTTGTTGTTGTTGTTGTTGTTGTGACGGCTGCTGCTGCTGCTGCTGCTGCTGTTTCAGTTTTGTGTTAACAGAACGACAACGTCTACAAAATGTGCGGCTCATTAAAATCCTTTTTGCGTGCCGCTTAACGTGAATGATGACGGTCTACAAAGCAGCGCCAAGAAAGAAGCAGCAGTAGCAGTAAAAACAGCATTTGAAAAGACGTCGGGGTTAAAAAATAAAAAACGAGAAAAACCCGTTAATGTGGGCTTAGCTATAAAAACATTTACAACGATTGCCTGGCAGAAAAAAGAAAAAACTGGAAAGAAAAAATAAAAATAAAATTCAACTAAACTGCGAGCCCATAAGAAATAATTCACACCAGAGCAAGCATTAAATTATAATGAAGATTGTAGTATATCCTGGTGTTTTTTTTTCTCTATAAGATTTAATGGCATTTTTTAAATATGGCAACATTAGGCAAGATTGAAAAGATTGAAAAAAAAAAATTATTAAAATGTTAAAAAAAGTTATAAGAAAAAAATTTTTTCTTGCCATATGAAGTAGCTAATAAATCAACTGGCATTGTTTGGGTCTCAGCGTGCTTGTTTAAGTGCCAAGGCAGACATTGTGAGCCCCCACAAGCAACAGCAGCAACAACCACATATATAACATTAACTACGTCCGCCATGTATTGCGTTTTTTTCCTTTTCGCCAATTTTGGCCAAATCTATTTTTTCAATTTTGTCTGCCTTCACCATAACTTCACTTAATATGTTTACCAAGTTTGGCATGCTGCATTCTGCATCCTTCACAAAGCGGCTCCTTATGTTTGCCTGCCTTTGCTCGCCTTTTCATTGGCTGCGTGGTGCACAAATTTTCATTATTTTACTCTTTTCTTATTTTAACATCTTGCAAATGCAGTCAGGACACACACATAATTCAACACTTGCGATAGCTTGCAGCAACCAAGCATGTCCTTTATAAAATATATGTCCTTCTGGGCGATTTTTGTAATTTATGTTGTAAATATTAGCGCAAACATTTTGTATTTAATTAATAATGCGCGACATGCAACAGCAACGTTAGCGACAACAACAACAACAACAACTGCAAGAACCAAAACAACAACAACAACTACAATTGCTACTGCAACATTTTCGATAATGATGCTGGTTATTTATGGTACTTTGTTAGATGCTTATGTTTGCCTTTGTGTGTGTGTGTGTGCTTGTGTGTGTTCGTGGGTATTTTGGTACTTGTGAATTTGTGTATTGGTATTTTGGTATTTTTGACTTATGTGTTTGTGTGTGTGCAGCACATAAATTATGCTCACCCTTGCGGTAGTGTTGCAAGCTGCATTTTGACGTTTGATACCATTCGAGCTTTGACTGTTCAACAACAACAACTACAAGGATTCAACTTCTAATGGCCTGATGTATGTTGGAATTTTTTGAAAATATTTGAACATTGCATTGTTTTCTTGCCATGAGACATTTATTTTGTAACAATTTTTCATTGCATGTTGAATTTTCCGAGTGGTACATGGCTCGGCCTACATGGCGTATGAGTAACTTTTATTTCATTTTTTTTGTTTATAAAGAATGTATCAAGAAGAAATGTACAATTTGTTTTTAAAATAAAAAAAACAATTATAACTAAATGGGTCTTATTTTTTCCAGAATTATAAAACTAAAATATGGAAATTATGTTTTAATTACAAAATTTTTCAAATAAACAGAGCTGTTTAGTAACATGAATTTTCAATCCTACACCACTTGTTTAAACCTTTATATTTTATGGGTTTGACTTTTAAGCTGACTTTTACACAAATCACTCTCTTACAAAATCACTCTCTTTCCCTTCTCGGTTGAAACAGGCATTACAGTTTTAATATCAGCTGTCATTTTTGACAATTTTTTTCCGAGGTATCACTCGCTGATGTTCAATGTTCAAACACAAATATATTTATTTCTGCTGAGTTTAAGTATTTTACTGTTGTTATTTTAATTTATTTGCTGTTAATTTAACATCGATGTAGCTTATGAATAAAAATTTCTTTATACAATATTGATGGCAGAAATTCTTTGAAGTTTCTTTCAAAATTCTTTCAAGGACAAGTCTTGAAACCAGGACATTGGTTCTAACGAGACAATTAGATTGAAAGGAAGTACACGTAGAAGTGTCGGAGCAAGCAAAGTAAGGTAAGGCAAAAACTTTTCGGTTCAAACAACACAAAGCATACAAAGTAATTATGTGCTAAGCAGTTAAAATTAACTTGACAAGTTAAATGACGGCAAAAAATTCATTTGGATCTAATCTTTGACCTCAAAGCCACCCTGGCAGAGCAACACGATGAACGATTTTTTTTTCTTTTATTTTTTTTTTTTTTTTTCTTGAAAGCGTTCTAAATCTTCTCTAATGTTTTTTTTTTTTTTGCCATACAATTGCAGCGCATTTCTTTGTATTCTGCAGCAAGTAAAGATACAAATGAAACCTAATCACAACATATAATTCCAGGTTCCTGTTATCAGGAAGCAGTAACCAGGCTTATCATCAGATCATGCTTGTAATAGATATGTACGTAATGGTATCAAAATGGTGACAAGCTTATCTTTTCTTGTCTTGTCTTTCGAGATATTTCTCAGATTTAGTCAACAAATATTTTCTGTAATATTTCATATATTCAGTGTGCCGTCAAGTTAAATAAATATTGGGTTCACTTGAATTTAGTCAATTTAGTTTAAGTCGATTAAATGATGTGCATCCTGTGTTACTCTTTTGAATGGTTGAGCTAATTAATCAGCTAATGGATAATATATCAGACTGTTTTTTTATTAGACTGTAACATAATTTGTGACTTAAGAGGAAGAACTATCAATAAAGTATCCAAACTAACTCTTATGCAAAAAGGTTTTCTCTAGGGTGTACTTGTTCGAAGTTAGTTATTCAAATAGTGAACGTTTAGGATTTTTATATTCAATATATACCAAGGCAGATGTAGTCGAAGCATGTAATAAGATCCACAGAGAGATATATTAAAAACTAACGGCTGTATTAATAAAACAAATTATGAACCTCTCATAAAACCTTCATAAGGAAAAAATTGAAAAAAAAATTTAAAAAAACATTATTCATAAACGTTAAAAAGCCTTAAAAATCTTTTTTCAATGCTAAATAAAAAAATTTTAAAAATTATTGAAACCTTCAATAAACCCTCGATAAAGCATTTTTATATTTTTATTTTTTTTTTATTTTTTTATTTTTTGACGTAGAATACGTCATTCTCGGAGGTAAGTAGGGTGGTTGATAGTGATCAGGTATCGGTATTTATATCACTTTTTGAGCCTTTGGTGGGCCTAAAGTACTGATCGTACAATGTTGATGTTAGCACTTGTTGGTCTGCTTGATCCTCAATGCGACAAAAATTCATGTTAGAACTCTCTTACTTATATAAACTTTACACAATTACATGAAATATAAAGCCAACATATGGTGGTTTTGTTCGCTTAAACTTGCTACCTATTTATCGACAGTTTCCGGTTTTATCGACAAAACCATAAAATTTGTATGGGAGCCCCCTAAGGAGAGGTCGGAGGGAAAAGGTGTCAAAGGCAAAAATGCTCCTTTTGCAAAAGTAATGGGGGTCGGTGATACATATTAACCCTTTCCGCCACAAACACAATAATATTTGTATAGGAGCCCCCCTAAAGAGTGATCGGAGGGAAAAGGTTTCAAAGGCAAACATTTTCCTTTTACAAAAGTAATGGGGGTCAGTCATACATATTAACCCTCTCCGGCACTCTTTTAAAGGTCATATGCTCAGGTGTATATGTAGAATAAATATTTTGTTAAATATTTTTTAAAAAAGATGTCATCAACAGTGAACTGAATAATTTTTCGTCTTGTATTACGACATAGTCGAAACTACTGTATCTTTTTTTTTTTTTTTTTGTTTTCATCTGAGCACAAAATTTGGCAAAAATATATCAAATTATTTCAAAAAATATCAAATACATGTCAAATATGTCAAAAAATTCTAAATATATAAAAATATTTTGAGTTAAAGAAAATACAAACAAAACAAAATTTGTCAAAAAATTTCAAAATATTTAAAAAAAAGATAATAAAAAAGAGTTGGCTGTGCCGTGGACACACCCGTAGGGTTTGACGTGACGAAGTTTCTTGCTGTTGTTGTTAATGTTGATGTTGATGTTGATGTCGATGTTGATGTTGATGTTGATGTTGATGTTGATGTTGATGTTGATGTTGATGTTGATGTTGATGTTGATGTTGATGTTGATGTTGCTATTGATGTTGATGTTGATGTTGATGTTGATGTTGATGTTGAAGTTGATGTTGATGTTGATGTTGATGTTGATGTTGATGTTGATGTTGATGTTGATGTTGATGTTGATGTTGATGTTGATGTTGATGTTGATGTTGATGTTGATGTTGATGTTGATGTTGATGTTGATGTTGATGTTGATGTTGATGTTGATGTTGATGTTGATTTTGATTTTGATGTTGATGTTGATGTTGATGTTAATGTTAATGTTGATGTTGATGTTGATGTTGATGTTGATGTTGATGTTGATGTTGATGTTGATGTTGATGTTGATGTTGATGTTGATGTTGATGTTGATGTTGATGTTGATGTTGATGTTGATGTTGATGTTGATGTTGATGTTGATGTTGATGTTGATGTTGATGTTGATGTTGATGTTGATGTTGATGTTGATGTTGATGTTGATGTTGATGTTGATGTTGATGTTGATGTTGATGTTGATGTTGATGTTGATGTTGATGTTGATGTTGATGTTGATGTTGATGTTGATGTTGATGTTGATGTTGATGTTGATGTTGATGTTGATGTTGATGTTGATGTTGATGTTGATGTTGATGTTGATGTTGATGTTGATGTTGATGTTGATGTTGATGTTGATGTTGATGTTGATGTTGATGTTGATGTTGATGTTGATGTTGATGTTGATGTTGATGTTGATGTTGATGTTGATGTTGATGTTGATGTTGATGTTGATGTTGATGTTGATGTTGATGTTGATGTTGATGTTGATGTTGATGTTGATGTTGATGTTGATGTTGATGTTGATGTTGATGTTGATGTTGATGTTGATGTTGATGTTGATGTTGATGTTGATGTTGATGTTGATGTTGATGTTGATGTTGATGTTGATGTTGATGTTGATGTTGATGTTGATGTTGATGTTGATGTTGATGTTGATGTTGATGTTGATGTTGATGTTGATGTTGATGTTGATGTTGATTTTGATGTTGATGTTGATGTTGATGTTGGTGTTGGTATTGGTGTTGGTGTTGGTGTTGGTGTTGGTGTTGGTGTTGGTGTTGGTGTTGGTGTTGGTGTTGGTGTTGGTGTTGGTGTTGGTGTTGGGGTTGGTGTTGGTGTTGGTGTTGGTGTTGGTGTTGGTGTTGGTGTTGGTGTTGGTGTTGGTGTTGGTGTTGGTGTTGGTGTTGGTGTTGGTGTTGGTGTTGGTGTTGGTGTTGGTGTTGGTGTTGGTGTTGGTGTTGGTGTTCGTGTTGGTGTTCGTGTTGGTGTTGGTGTTGGTGTTGGTGTTGGTGTTGGTGTTGGTGTTGGTGTTGGTGTTGGTGTTGGTGTTGGTGTTGGTGTTGGTGTTGGTGTTGGTGTTGGTGTTGGTGTTGCTGTTGCTGTTGGTGTTGGTGTTGGTGTTGGTGTTGGTGTTGGAGTTGTTGTGGGATTTGGAGTTGGTGCTTTTCGTTTAGCTTTTTTTTTGCTTCCCCATTTTTTTTGCTCTAATTTCAATTAATCTAGCAACAGTGATGCATATGCGTCACATTAGGCGGTTCCCTTAGGGTCTTTGACACGCCGTCAATTTTTTTTTTTATTTTTGTCATATGCCCGAAGATCTCACCTTTGTTTTCGTTCCTTAAAATTAACCGTTGCACCAGTAGTCACAGAGTTAAAAATCCATGCAACGTTTTTTCATGGCTGTAGCATTTTTACTGCATTATGTGATTGTATCCCTGAAATCATGACAACAAAATTTTTTTTGTAATTTAGTTGTGAAGCGTAATAACACAGCCCTGCTGTCGTAAAACAAAATTTACTGTACCACTCCTCATTAGTGAGTAATAATTCTATGCAACGATATTACATTTCTGTTACATAAGCTGCTATATTCACGACCTGACGACGCCGGAATTTTTTTTTTTTATTTTTGTCGTAAAGCCATGTATAAAAACTTTATTTTCCTTTTTAAACTTTTATCGTAGGTTATATACTCATTGAGTAAAAATTTAATGCAACGCCGCTGCATGAATGTTGCGTTATCGATCTTTGAGCGGCTCTCTCAGCGTCCCCATGATGTCAGAAATTTTTTGTCTTATTTTGTTATGAGGGCTTCTAGTAGGCCTTTATTGGCGTATCATATTTTTAATCCTAGCACTAATACTCAGCGAGTAATAATTCCATGTAACAAATTTTCAGTTGCGTTGCTTACGCAGCTCCCACTACGTCCTTATGCCGTATTAAATTTTTTTTTTGTTTTTTTAATATAGCCAAAGAATTAACCTTTACGGTCATACTAATTTTTTAATCATAGCTCTTATACCCAGCGAGTAACAATTCAATGAAACGCAGATGAATTTTTAAAAAATTAATTTTTCAACTTTTTTGGAAACTAGAGCAGTATAACGTAACTTCGTCACGTCAAAAATCTTAAAACTAAAGATATCTGGGGGGAAAACCCCGTTTGCAGCGTGTGAGGCTTTATTGCAGCAAGTAGTGGTTACCATGGCGTATGAGTGATTTTATGGAGATAAGTCAAAACGAATTTTCTAAGCTTAAGTTTAAATTTTCCTCTAAGTTTATGTACAAAAAGTAAAGTTATTTTATTTTTTTTTTCTAATTCCTTAGTTTTGAGGAGTTTTAAAACGTTTCTAAAGCAATAATTATTGCTTGATGTTAAAGCTCAGGGACGCTGCATGCCTTCTATGTTGTTACAACGCATGTTTTCCATTGCGTTTGCCATAACTTTTTTAATTGTTGCAACAACACCCAAAATAACAACAACAAAATTGCATTTTCCGCCAGTGCTATCGTATTGATCGTAAACTGGTAGCATTTTTTTATATCACTTTTGCCGCATTCGGGATTTAATTTCATTATGCGACTTAAATGCGTTTTCAGCACAGTGGTGGCCAATATAAAATTATAGCAGTCATGCTCAGCATAGCGCGGCATGTACAAGCAATTCATTGCTTATTTTGTTGGTCGTTGATGTTGTTGTTGTTTTTGCTGTTGTTGGTGTTGCTGGTGTTGTTACTGCTGCTGATGTTGTTGGTGTTGTCATTGTTATCTGTGTAACTTAAGCTGCTTTTTATGAATTTCTTTTTTTCTTTTTTTTTTTTTGTATGTTTGTTTTCGTTTTATTTTGTTTTTTTTTTTCGTTTTGCTGTTTCTCGTTTTTTTTGATGATAGGGGTGCATCGTAAAAGCGTTGACTTTAATTTCTTCTCGACAAAGCGTTGAATCGTAAAATTACGTTTAATGTTTAACGATCAAATTATTGTTATTACAAAACGGCAAATTGTAAAAACTTGATGCTGCAGCTGCGAATGATTTATTAGCAGCAACAACGGTGTTGGCAACAGCAACTTTGGCAAATTGAGGTTGTGTATGGAAGAAGGTAACCCCAAAGGCATTGCTTTGATGTAGCGCATAGTATTTGCAAAAGCACACAGTAATTTCTTTGAAATGTCTCAAGAATCGTTTTACGTTTTATAATATTACCTTTATCTGTTGGAACACGTATGTAAGATAAATTAATTCCATTTAATATGTATGTGTTAAAGTTGCGCAATGTAGCAAATACTTGCATACATTTTGATAGAATAGGTCTTTAAAAATTTTATGTTGAAATATTAGCTGTGGAAATTATATTTAACAAAATTATTATTTTGATATTTTCTAAAAGCATTGAAAATATTTAATGCTTCAATGAAGCTTTATACTATGTTCAGACTGAGTTTTAAATGCGCATTTAGAAGTTCGAAAATTCTTACAAATGTCAAGTGTTCAAACTATGTAGAAGCCCTTAATTCGCATTAAAATTGACAGATTTCTTAATATTATTTCTATGTTCTGAAAATGCTGACATTGTAACAAAAATATGATTGCAGGAACGAACCAGAAAGTTTTCGGAAAATTGTAAACATTTATTATTTTTGTTTGACTATATTTATAAACAACTTTATTAATAATTAAACAAATGTATCATTGACAAATTAAATAAAACTCACAATTAACCCAAACGATTTTTTTTTATATGATTTGCAATTAGCTTGAGTATGCGAGCCTGCGAAGGTGTCAATACTTTTCCTTCTTCGCACACGGTGTAGTCACTATAGAACGCTAGAATTCCCTTTGCAATTTGGTAGGCATACACTGTGAAAGGAAATGTGGCTCCAGTGAGTCTGCAAAATCTTCGGGTGGACCTGCTTTTAATACCACTGTTTCTGTGGCTACAAAAACACTGCGAGCATATTCTACCGCTCAGTAATATTTTGTCCAGTCACCTCTTGCTTTGGCGTTTCAGTAGCAGTCCATCCTGTCGCGAAGTCTGTTGGAAAGCTTGTGCAAACCTGTTTCAACTTCTTCAGCTTTGTTACGTCCCAAAACTATTTGCATGGTATGATTTTTACCAAAGAGAAATCTTGAGTTTGCTTTCCATTCTTGTCGTAGATCATTCAGCAGATTATTGTGCATATTTTGCACCTGAAAGACAAGGATGAGAGGATGTTTTCCCACGCAGCGGCGCACGTCTTCTATAATTTGTTGTTTTCAGCCTTTGCGATCGGTTTTCACCAACGGAATCTTCTTATTTATTTTTGAAGACTTTTTTTGTGTACTTAATTAATAAAATTAAGAAAACAAAAAACAAAAACTGTTCAAGTTTATCAATCGAATGGTGAACAGCTGATTGAATTTAATAACGAGTACTGTCAAAACAAACGAGTAAAATGTATTCGAACTTCGAAACAGGGTCGCAAACTGCTAAATGCTCATTTGAAGTAGAATTTATGTGAATTTACTTGACAGAATTTTATATGGGTAAATTCGCATTTAGAGAAGTATTAAGGAAATAAATGCGAATTAAGCTCTAAATGCGAATTTAGCACCCAGTCTGAACATAGTATTAAAAAGATTCATATAAAAATTTCAAAAATATAAAGGTTTTTTCAATTTCTAACAATGTTAAGATGCGTATTGTTTTGAACTCAGTAAATTTCTAGCCGATTTTTAAATGAAGTAAGTTTGAAAAATTCAAAGGAGAGTAAGTCTTTCATTGTAAATTGTTAAACAAATTATAAATAAACTCGCTAAAAGTCTTCTGAAGCACTTCTCGTGGAACAAGAAAGTAAAGCTCGCTCACCGTATAATGAAACATACGTTCATTAGTTCTTACAAAATATTATCGAGGGATAATATTGCATCTGTTTGCAAGTTCAGAGAGGCTACTGGTCTAAATTTTGCCTTAGAAGCATCTGTGATAATTATTAGAGGCTATATTCCGAAGATATCGATAAAACACTTTAAAAAATTTTCACGTCAACCCTTTTGGGTCCAGGGTTCTTAAATTTAGAAGAATTTACTTCAGTATTAATATCCTAGCCAATTTAGGTCTCTGAATATCAAAAATATTGTTTCCAAAGTATTCTAATTGTTCCATCCCACATTTGTGTTGGTTGGGTCTTAAATTATACAAAAATATGGAATATACTAAAAACTAACTTTATTAAACATTATTACATTATAATTGGAAGGAGTTTTCAAGTAAAAGACAATCTAGGCTATTATTTCAAGTAAAATAAAAAAAATAAATAACTGGCCATTTCAGCCCTTGAAAGGACTTTGACCTAGCTTCTTATGATCAATTGTGTTGTGCGTGTTATTAAGTGTGTACACAATTGACCGAGAACCAGACCTACATGCTTATCGCCGACTCCGAACGGCTATGAACGGAATGTTCTCGTTCTCAAGAAGCTTTACATGGTATTTTGATTACTCTCTGAGGTTTGCCATTGTCTGCAGAGAGGTGGCGGCCGTACAGAACAATTATTTTAATTCAAATAATTTTCTGTCGCTGCAGGGGTTCTAACCTAGGTCTCCAAAGTTCGTTGACATAGCGGCCACGCACTTTAACCAACTACGCCACGGTCGCCACACATTATTTCAAGTGTCATAATAGAAAAAATAAAAAAAAGTTACAGTAGTTTCGACTATGTCGTAACACAAGACGTCGAATTAGTCAATTCGCTTTTGATGACATCTTTTTTAAAAACTATTTAGCAAAATATTTATTCCATACACCTGAGGATATGACCTTTAAGAGAGTGCCGGAGATTGTTAATATGTATTACCGACCTCCATTAAAAGGAAAATTTTTGCCATTGACACCTATTCTCTCCGACCACTCCTTAGGGGGCTCCCATACAAATTTTATGGGTTTTGTATATTTATTCCATTCACCTGAGCATATCACCTTCAAGAGAGTGCCGGAGAGGGTTAATATATATGACCGACCCCCATTACTTTTGTAAAAGCAACATTTTTTTCTGTGACACCTTTTCCCTCCGACCACTACTTAGGGGGCTCCCATACAAATTTTATGGTTTTCGTGCCGGAAAGGGTTAACATATATGACCGACCCCCATTACTTTTGCAAAAGGAACATTTTTGCCTATGTCACCTATTTCCTCTGACCACTCCTTATAGAGGCTCCCATACAAATTCTATGGTTTTTGTTTATTTATTCCATACACCTGAGCATATGACCTTTAAGAGAGTGCCGGAGAGGATTAATATGTATCACCGACCCCAATTACTTTTGCAAAAGGAACATTTTTGCCTTTGACAGTTATGTCCTCCGACCACTCCTTAGTGGGGCTCCCATACAAATTTTATGGTTTTTGTATATTTATTCCATACACCTGAGCATATGACCTTTAAAAAGTGCTGGAAAGGGTTAATATGTATCATTGGCCCCCATTATTTTTGCAAAAGAAACATTTTTGCCTTTTACACCTATTCCCTCCGACCACTCCTTAGGGGGCTCCCATACAAATTTTATTGTGTTTGTGCCGGAAAGGGTTAATATGTATCACCGACTTCCATTACTTTTGCAAAAGCAACATTTTTGCCTTCAACACTTATTTCCTCCGACCACTCCTTAGGGGGGCTCCCATACAAATTCTATGATTTTTGTTTATTTATTCCATACACCTGAGCATATGACCTTTAAGAGACTGCCGGAGAGGGTTAATATGTATCACCGACCCCCATTACTTTTGCAAAAGGAATATTTTTGCTTTTGACACCTATTCCCTCCGACCACTCCTTAGGGAGGCTCCCATACAAATTTTATGGTTTTGTCGATAAAACCGGAAACTGTCGATAAATAGGTAGCAAGTTTAAGCAAACAAAAACGTCAAATGTTGGCTTTATATTTCATGTAATTGTGTAAAATTTATATAAGTAGAGAGTTCTAACATGAATTTTTGTCGCATTGAGGATCAAGCAGACCAACAAGTGCTAACATCAATATTGTACGATCAGTACTTTAGGCCCACCAAAGGCTCAAAAGGTTATATAAATACCGACACCTGATCACTATCAACCACCCTACTTTCCTCCGAGAATGACGTATTCTACGTCAAAAAAAAAACATGCTTCGTTGAATTTAAGACAGAAATTATATCAGTATCTGCCAAAAATCATTATTGCAACACTTTATAAAATCCTTTTAACAGCACTGTTTTTATTTTGATAGTAATTCAATCCACTCTCCACTGTGTCAACACGCCAAACTCTTCTACACCACACATCACAAATCAAGCGTTAATTGCTGAAGAATTTTGCAAATTCGGGTCTGAGTCGTGAGCAAATAATAACTTTCCTATCCTTTTTCGGGAAAATAAATATTCTTTCACCTCTCTACCTACTAATTACTTACCATGCAAACATGCATTACCAATAGAAAATGATATAAGTCAACTTGAACTGACAATAGCTTTAAACAAGCTAAAAAGCAAGACTCCCGGCTCGGACCGAATATTGGGCCCCATGATTCGCAACCTATCTTGTACTACAAAACTCAGACTTTTACGGTTATACAATAATATTTTTAAAAATTATTCTCCTCAGTCATACAAAATAAGCACAATATTCCCATTCTAAAACCCAATTCTTATAAGACTTGTATACAATATATGGCCTATATATAGGCCCATATCTCTCAATCCCTGTTGTTCAAAAGTCCTTGACAAAATAGGAGCAAACAGATTATGTTGGTTTGTCTCAACAAATAATCTACTCAATAGCTGCCAAATGAGTTTTAAAAAAGGAGGTCTGTATCTGATTCTCCAGTTTATCCGGATTATGTGATTACAAACACACTCTCAAAAAAAACCACTTATCAATTGTATCTTTGGACTTTGCCAAAGCCTTCGATAAAAAAAAAAAAAAAAAATAAATAACTGGCCATTTCAGCCCTTGAAAGGACTTTGACCTAGCTTCTTATGATCAATTGTGTTGTGCGTGTTATTAAGTTTGTACACAATTGACCGAGAAATGGACCTACAGGCTTAACGCCGACTCCGAACGGCGATGAACGGAATGTTCTTACTCTCAAAAAGCTTTACATGGCATTTATTACTCTCTGAGGTTTGCCATTGTCTGCAGAGAGGTGGCGGCCGTACAGAAAAATTATTTTAATTCAAATAATTTTCTGTCGCTGCTGGGGTTCGAACCTGCGTCTCCAAAGTTCGTTGACATAGCGGCCACACACTTTAACCAACTACGCCACGGACGCCACAAGCCTTCGATAAAGTTGGAATAAATTCCATTTTAGACCAGCTAACAAAATGGAAGCTAGGTCCTAATATCATTAACTATGTCTCTCATTTCATGACAAATAGAAAAATTAAAATCTTTCCTTTTAATAAGGAAAACTATTAACAATAAAAAAAAAAAGAAAATCACATCCGTTATAATAACATCATTAACGTTATGCAACTCATTAGATATCCCTATCGCGGAAATGAAACAAACAACATTTAAAATACCTCCTTGGCATCTAAAGTCCTCAATTATATGCACATTTCTTCGCGAACTTTCAAAAAACTCCACTTCACCCCTAGTATATCAACAAAAATTTTTAGAAATACAAAACCAATTCCAAGATCGTACAATGATCTACACTGATGGATCAAAATGTCAACACCTAACAAGCTACAGCATCACAACTATAAATGCCATACTACAAATTTCACTTCTCCCAAGCTACTCTTCTGTCTTCTCTGCTGAAATAATTGCAATTTATAATGCTCTTAATACCCTTAAATCCAAATGAGGCAAATACGCAATATGCTCCGACTCACTCTCCGCAATAGATTCCATATTAAATATTCAAAACAACAGCTTTTACCCAAAAACTATTAGAATCATCTTAATGCAACTCTTCCCTAAATTCATTCTGATCTGGATTTCTGGTCATGTTCAGATACCTGGTAACGAATTTGCAGACCAAGCAGCTAAACTAGCAACGTATTCTCCTCTAATATATTCTTCCAACCATAACTTTAAGGACATACAAAAAAAGTTCAAGCCTGTGTTAGATAACACGGGCGCATAGGTCAGACGTAGAATACGTTAGTCATTAACAGCCTTGTTCAATAGATTTCCTTAAACAACCTTTAAACGCTTGTTTAGTTACGCACTGTTTAAGGCTTTACGCAGCTTCTATGCAACCTTGCTAACATTGTTATTCATAAACATTTTTTCATTTTCTGCTTATGATTGTAAGGTTTGTGTCTGAACTATAGAAAATCTCTACGAAAATTAAGAATTTCTATGGATTTACAATGGCCGCCGCATAAAAAAATGCTGCAAAGGGCGCATATGGAGCATGTCTTTGATATTAAAAGAAAAGACAATCAAAAATCATGGTTGTATTTACGTAACCTTTAAACGCCAATTTCGGCGTTTAAGTTACGCAGCTCTTAAACAACTACGAAAAATGTTTATGAATAACGTTTTCTTGTTTAAAGCCCGTTTAAAGTTACGCTGCCTCTAAAATGTGTTTATGAATAAGGCTGTAAGACATTTAGGATGTCTTAAAGACGTGGCCAACTGGGTAAGCACAATTTTGTTTCTATGCTTCGCTAATCAATGTTGTGTATGTACACATCGTTCGCTACTTGGTCATTATACTTCTTCTCTTTCTCACACTGGTTCTGTGATGAACACACAGATAACCGTACTGCTCTTGTACATGATGTTATAATATGTACATAAAATACAAAGCATATAAAAATTAATACTAAATTTGAAGGAGTTAAATTTTGATTTACTTATAGAATCAAAAAAATTATATGTAGCAATGTGATTATTTAAATACAAATCAAAAGAAGACATATTAAATATGTTACGACCATACTTGAATTTTCTTCAATGCATGCATAAAGTATTAAAAACTTATAATGAAAGTGACAAACATTTTCTCAAAATTTTGTGCTCCAGACTAACACCCCCGTATAACGTATTCTACGTTAAAAAACAAAAATCGGTAACGCACCAAATTGTAAACCTCAAGGGTGGTGTGGCAGTGGAAATACAATAAAATGTTCTTTTAATATATTAGCTGCAGTATTCATGAAATATTTTGAACCTCTTATATAGCCTTCATAAGAAAAAAATCGGAAAAAATTAAAAACATTATTCATAAACGTTACTGAACGAAAAATCACTATATTTTTATGAATACGGTCTATGAGTAAGAATTTTTATGAATAAGATATTGTTATGAATATGGATGTAGGTCTTTAATTATCAAACTTTTACTAATAACGTATTACTCTAAACACCGGTTTTATATGTAATTCTAACAAGCACACTTTGAGCCTTCTTTTTCGACGTAACCGAATGCGGCCCTTTGAGAATGTTTATGTATTTGTGCCAACCAACACGAATAAGAAAAATACCACACTTCTTTGCAATAGTGTTTCTAGTGTTTCTTTTTTGCAATTCCTTATATCTTAGTTCTTTGACGATTGCAAACGTTCGGCAAGTTGCAATCGTCTCGTTTCGTCTATTTTGGTCAGGCCTTAATTGTGCGATTTATCGTTGCGGAAAAAGAGCTGCGTTTTTTTCTACATTTTGCATGTATTTTCCAACAACAAAGATCGGCGGCCGCAACGATTTTTGATTCTGTTCAGGCTCTTTGCACGAATTTTTGAAATATCTTTTAAAAATTTACTATTTGAAAATAAAACTATCACATCTAAAGGAAATTTATATAGAAAATATTAAAATTAAAAATCAATATATTCAAATATTTCTCACTAGCTGCGTCCATTAATGCCATTATTTTCTTTTTTCGTTCCTTAATATTATACTATTTTTGACAGTCGGTGCAATTATGACACCATATGTCAAAAATAGTATAAAACTATAGAACGAAAAAAGAAAATAAAGTAACCATGCTAATGGCATTAATAAAGCAAACTAATAAAGCAAAATATGCAGGCAAATGACAATCAGTGCGACACATTCGTGGAAAAATGTCGAGTTGTCACTCCACCCTACATAATTGCATTATTTCAGCACGCAATCGCTCATAAGTACGGCCAAATATCCCTGTTATACAACTCTTGCAACAAAAACAAAATGAGAATTATAAGAACTAAGGTTGCAACTGCAAGAGAACAGAGTGCGATGCTGTTGCTGCTTGTTGGAATATGTGTGTACGTGTGCGATGCTGTTGCTGCTTGCTTGTATGGAATATGTGTGTACGTTTCTCAAACTGGTTCTGTGATGAACACACAGATAATCGTACTGCTCTTACACATGATGTTATAATACATAATACATATACAAAGCATATGAAAATTAATACAAAATTTGAAGGAGTTAAATTTTGATTTATTTATAGAATCAAAAAATTATATGTAGCAATATGATTATTTAAATACAAATCAAAAGAAGACATATTAAATATGTTACGATCATACTTGAATTTTCTTCAATGCATGCATAAAGTATTAAAAACTTATAATGAAAGTGACAAACATTTTCTCAAAATTTTGTGCTCCAGATTAACACCCCCGTATAACGTATTCTACGTTAAAACATTTGAAAACCGTTTCTATTGGAAAACAACTACAACTATGGCGTCTAACATCCAATTGTTACCAAGGCATAAATACCTCTAAAATAAATATTAATACTTTCCTTAAATTCAACCATAAGGAACACTTAAGCAGACTCGATATGGTTAAATTTGAGCGCCTTAGATTAGGACACACAAAACTCACTCACTCCTATCTTTTTGATAATTCCCCTCCCCCTAACTGTCCTTTCTGCAACTGTACCCATTTTTCAGTTAAACATATTATATCTGATTGTAATCATTTTACTTTTACGAGAAACCAATTATCCTCTAATGCTAATCCTCTTTTCTATTTATCAAATCCATCTTTAGGCTGTGAACATAGTAGACGCGAGTTGCTGATCCGAGCCGATTGAAACTCAAAAACGCATTCGGGTAAAAGAGATGCATGACTTGCGTAATGTATTGCTCTAATATGTTTTTCGGCTCGGCTCAGCAACTCGCGTTCACTATGTTCGCAGCCTTAGAAAGCATAAAAAAAATAATGAAATTCTTAAAATTAGGTGATTTATATCATTTAATATAATTCTCCTTTTTTCACTACTTCAAATTAAATATTAAATTTATTATAAAAATTGTTAAATTATCAATGTTTTAATGATTTATAACTGAATTTTCTAATTATATAATATAATTAACTCCATATACATGCGAACAATATATGTATATCTATATTAAAATATTTAAGTTTATTCTAAGAATATTATAGCTGAAGGCCATTGTCGCTATTGCTTTTTCTTCTATTGTAAGCTTATAATTTATAATTATATGTTAAGGGGAGATACGCAGTCAGAACTTTTTTTTTTTTTCAAAAAATTTTTTTGCATTTTCTTAAAGCCTTAAATCTCAAGAATATGTGGTGAAAATTTCAAGTCGATATCTCAAAAAATAAGAAAGTTATAGTCTACTGAGTGAACCGCCTTCTAGAGCGCGCAGTGCTGGCGCTTATTTTCAAACGCGTTTTGCTCGAAACCATGTTTTCAAAGTCGGTGACCAAGATTTCTCAAAGCTTAGTGAAGCGATCGTTTTGATTCTTTTGCAGGCTTATTGTACACATAACAATCTCGTACTTGTCATAGGATTTTTTTTTTTTTTAGCTTCGTTCATTTTTTATAGGCAAAACTA
Organism: Pherbina coryleti; assembly: GCA_943735915.1. Taxonomy (NCBI): domain Eukaryota; kingdom Metazoa; phylum Arthropoda; class Insecta; order Diptera; family Sciomyzidae; genus Pherbina; species Pherbina coryleti. Next base: position 21,525,518 of record OX030948.1, read on the forward strand.
TGACGAATTTTTGGTCGAAAATCGTTTTTTTACGTTCGAAAGTCTGTCATTTTGTGAAAAATCAATATTTTCAAAAACGGCTATGACAAGTACGAGTTTTAAGTATCTACTTTAATAATATATTTAATTTTTTTGTTTCAGATGAATTAAGGAGGAGCAATCTTGGTCACCGCATTTCACCTTTTTTTCAGAGCGCTCTACAAAAACTGCTGTATCGACATTAATATTAAATTTTTTAATAAAAAAAAAAACTAAAAATACTCTTGAATGTGTATATTTTAAGGTATAAAAAGCCTCATTTAAAAATATCCCATAGGTTTCCTTAAAAAAATTCACAAACATGACCTTTTTTTTCGGACTCTGGCTGCGTTGCTCCCCTTAATAAATAATAATAATAATAATAATAAACACGGAAAATGTTTTTATATTCTACAATATTCTGTAAAGATCATTATTTCAAATAGGTATAACATCCTTGGTTTCCTTACGCAGATATAATAAAATTCTTAAAAGTACACAAAATTGACTATTTTCCATTTTCTTTTAATTCATTCTATGATCTTTTTTCCTATCCGCCCAGTAGCGGCTTCCGCTGGATAGGTCGTATGACTTGATGTAAAACAGTGATGTTAACGTAGTTCCACGCGTGGTGAGACTCGAAAGCTTTATTCGAGAATCGAAACACGTACACGATCGAATGCACGAAGTTCTCTCAATCAGTTGACGCTGAAACTTCAAGGTGAGTAGTTCACGCCGCTTGGTCTTGTGTTTTGCACTGCACAAAAAAGGTTGCGGTATATGAAAATGAGTTTTTGTGTAGTTATGAGTGCAGAATATGTAAATAATACTAACAATGATAATGATAATGCTAATGATAATGAAACTGATAATTATAATGATAATTATAACACATTTCTTGCTTAATACCTGCACTACAATTTTTGTTAGTGTAGAGAGCAAGAGAGCTATTAACACAATGACAAAAGTCGAAAATAATAGTTGTATGCGTGTGAACACCACTGATGTAAAACGAAGCTACAGCGAAAAAAGTATTTTATTCGGTATCTGATGGCGGTCTATTACTAAGCGTTTGGCAGTCGTAAACTGGGTTAGAGCGTTGCCATCTATAGGTTTACATTCACAGACCATTTTCTATGGTTAACAAAATATCGAAAAAAACATGATATGAGAGAGAAATGTCATAGAACAGAGAAAAGTCATGTAGAAGTGAAATTTTTTAATGCCAACAAAAAAACAAAAACTAAAATAAAAATAAAAAAAGATGCCAACACTGCTGGCATTTTTCACTCTCTATTTTAAAACTTCATTACTCCTCTGCACTCTGTGCTGAAAGAAGTGTCATCAGTGTGGCACCCTTTGGGAGCAATTAGCGCTGCGTTAATAGCATCCGCAGGGCGCGCACCACAGTTTCAGCCGCTCCTGCGGTGTTTTAATATATTAATGCATTCGCAAAACAAACAAAAAAAAAGCAAGAAACAAAAATTATTATTTAATATTTTAAAATTTATACCTTTTGTTTTCCGCATACATTTTGGCTCAACAAACACGACAGTTTGCGACACATGCAGCTCAAGGTTGCACAAGGCATGCACAAGGGCTCGAGCACTTAATTTATTTGTGGTATTTATTTTGCTTTAATTGTGACCCAGTTATTATGTCTCAGTGGATAAGCTGCGCTGTAGCTTCTAAGCAAACAAAACAAGCTATGCTGTAACACACTTAATATGAATTATTTAAATTATTAATATTAAGCCTTAATTAATAGTTTGCAAAATCATGGTCTAAATGAGCTCTGACCCAAATGAATTTATGTATTTTGTGTTTAGCTTGTAATTAATGTGAATTTGATTAATTTTTGAGTAAATTTTGTGGCAGTTAATTAATGCAGTTATTTGAGTAGGATTTGCAGCATTTTCCACACGCTTTGTTAATCATGCATGTGACTTGAAATGTTTTAAGAATGTTGCTGCAGTGGAATCTCAAGGATAAAAAAATTCTCTATTTGTATTGAAAAAATGTTCAATAGCATAAAAATCTTTTTTGAACAAAACAGAAACAGCTTTCTGAGAAAATCTCTGCTCGCTGCAATTGAGCTGCATTCACACGTTGTTTACACACACAGTTGCAGTGAATTTGAGTAAGAAAATAACTGCAAATAAAAAATATTATTTTAATATGCTACAAATACAACAGCAGCAGTATTCAGAGGCTTAAAGATACACTTGCACACGCTCTATGCAATGTATTTATGTAGACACACGAATAATTCTGTCAGATACGTTTTCATGCAGTTTGATGTTAAGTAAACACACTAAAACCAATGCATGTCATACAGCAACACACACACACACACACACACCACACTCTCACACATGTATCATATGAAACGCATGCATTCACTTCACTGACAGCTACCTATGCATTGCATTTGAATTGAGGTCGGTTGTGCAAATATTTATCGAAGGTAATGGATATTTATTCTAAGGATACGTTAACAGTTTTTGCCGCGGCTTCTACTTTACTTATTTTTTTTTTTTTGTTTTTTTTTTTTTTGAAAAGAGCTTTCGGCATTACATACTCTGTACTGCGTAAATGCTATAAGCGTTTTTGACAAAGTTAGCAAGCTAGTTCGCTAGAACACTATGAGCATTGTCAGAATGTTGTCGTTTCACGCTACGCCTCGTTGATATTTTTTAGTGCGTCCTCATTATTTTTGTGTGTCGAACATAGCAGCAAAAACAACAACGTACTTGCGGAATACCTATCAAGTACAGACTTTTGTAGCGGAATTGATGATATGATACGCTTAAAGCTTGCCTTGAAAGCTTGCCAGTCTGTTTATAAATCAGTCCAGTTTATAAATCACTAAAGTTATAGAAGCTTTACATAGATAAAAATTTAATAGAATTTTTTTCGAAAAATTCAAAATAATGTAAACTGAATTGAAAATTTATAAAATTTTTGAAAAAGCCAGGCATTTAGGCCTTGATGGTAAGTCGAAATTACACTCATACTAGATAAAGTGCAGATTTTTAAGTATCTCATTAAGATTTTTAAGTATCTCTTAGCATGTAACACTTCTACAGAGACTGACATCTTCTGGTAAACACTTCTTTAGGTGCAATTCAACAAGAAATTTGATAAAGAAATACATAGAAAAAATAAAAAATAAAAAAATTGGAGTCCAACAACAAGATTAATATTAATAACCATTGTATTTTTTTGGCAAAATTTAAAATCTTCTCTACTCTACTCCACTAAACTATCACCCCACTTTCGAAGCAAGGCAGACTGGACTGAATAGGTATTACAACTGAAATCCTTGGCTTAAAGATAAAAAAAAAAATTTTCACAAGAGCCAGATATCAAAAAGTGCCTACATAACCCCAGCAGAAAAGTGGACCAAATTTGAATTAGTTCTGAGCTAGTTCCAAAAAGGACCAGTACTAGTTCCACTTCAATACCCTTTAACATTGAACGAACTGACGCTTTTTGCGGGTTGATGTCGCAATTGTCCCCATAAACATGTTGGTTAACATGGAGACAAACATGCGTAGTTGGTTAAAGTGCGTGGCCGCTATGTCAACGAACTTTGGAGACCCAGGTTCGAACCCCAGCAGCGACAGAAAATTATTTGAATTAAAATAATTTTTCTGTACGGCCGCCACCTCTCTGCAGACAATGGCAAACCTCAGAGATGAAAAATGCCATGTAAAGCTTCTTGAGAACGAGAACATTGCGCTCATCGCCGTTCGGAGTTGGCGTTAAGCATGTAGGTACACGCAAGAAACAAGTATTTTATTGTTATTGTCGGATATACATATGTTTAAAAATTCAATTCCAGATCCGCTAGAACGACTAACAGCACGAGTATTTAGGTAATTTTTACAATAAATTGCAACAACTCCACCCTTTTTAAAAGAACGATCGTTTCTAAAAATCTTGAAATTATTAATATCATAAATACCTATAACTAATATCCCTACACAGCCAAGTTTCCGAAATGCAAATAATGTCAATTGAAGAGTTTTCAAAAATGAATTTTAAATAATCCAGCATGGCCAAGTTTAAGCTCCGAGCATTAAAGTGAACCACATTAAAGCCATTACGTTGTTTACATAATACCTGAACTCATACCTTTAGATTTTTATCAGCGCCACTAAGTGAACCAAATCAAAGAGAGAGATCATTACCGGCAAATTAGAAAACAGAAAGATTACAATTAGGAGAAAAGTAAAAGAAGAAGAAGAGTAAAAGTTGAAAAATAAAGAGTAAAAAATTAAACTTAAATCAATCAAATCAATAAATCAATAAATCAAATCAAATCTTCAAAATAACTGCTGGGACATGACAATATTTATTTAATTTTTTTTTATTTTTTTTTTTTTTTGTGATATATTTTGTGAACTAGTTGCTAATAATTTTTCCTTGGAGCGACCCTATATCATACGTGATACCTTTCATACCATTATATATACATCATGCAAACCAATTCTAGAAAAATCATCATTCATAACCATCTTGCCTATCGTACATCGTATACATCATACTAAATTCATTACATGACATCCATCACACGATATTTATCATACATTCCCATCATACCAAACCAATCATACTCACAATATCGCATCCATCATGTCATACCCATCATACCGTACCCATCATTCATACAGTATTCATCATTCCATATCAATCAGACGCTATCAATCACATGATTTCCATCGCAATATTATTATCATACTAAACATCATATCACACCCGTTATATTATTCTCATCATACGAAGTTTTTCATACTCATGGGTACGCGATCAGTATACTGCACCTATCATGCCATACCCTTCATACTATATTCATCACATGACATCCAATACACAATATTTATTATACATACCCATCGTACTAAGTCCACCATACTCACAATATCGCATCCATCATGTCATACCTACCATACCGTACCCATCATTCCTTATCCATCAGACGCTATTAATCACATGATTTCCATAGTAAGATTATTATCATACTAAACATCACATCACACCCCTTATATTAATCCCATCATACAAAGCTCTTCATACTCATGGGTACTCGATCAATACACTCCACCTATCATGTCATACCCATCAAACCATATCCATCATATGATATTCATCACACGATATCCACCATTAAATCACACCTACTACATAGCCAACATAAAAAATCCATCATAATCTTCCCATAACGCACCACTATACCATATCCATTACACCATACGCATCATACGATATCCATCTTAAGATATCCATCACACGATATCCATCACACAAAAAAAAAATAAAAAATAACTGGCCATTTCAGCCCTGGAAAGGACTTTGACCTAGCTTCTTAGGATTGTGTTGTGCGTGTTATTAAGTTTGTACACAATTGACCGAGAAATGGACCTACAGGCTTAACGCCGACTCCGTACGGCGATGAACGAAATGTTCTTATTCTCAAGAAGCTTTACATGGCATTTTGATTACTCTTTGAGGTTTGCCTTTGTTTGCAGAGAGGTGGCGGCCGTACAGAAAAATTATTTTAATTCAAATAATTTTCTGTCGCTGCTGGGGTTCGAACCTGGGTCTCCAAAGTTCGTTGACATAGCGACCACGCACTTTAACCAACTACGCCACGGACGCCACAAGTGGTATCTACAGATAGACAATATCAACAACCTTCAAATCTTTACAGGGGATGTAGTTCTACTTTACCTTGACGTGACCAAAGGACAGCAACTTCCAAACTTCCATCACACGATATCCGTCCTTATATCACCTATCATGCCACTCCCATCATTATTACACCAAAATTATTTTACTCATCATCCATTATACCACAGCCATCACACAATAAACATTATTCTTTACACATCATACAACATCCATGACACGATATCTATCATACGATACCCATCTTAGCATACCTAACTTACCGGACACATTCTATACTCATGATACCATAACCAACATACCTAGCAGTACCAAAGCTTTTTCTCGTCAAGTCTAGTTTATTTCTAGACAATGTCTTTATTGGAAAAAGCAGTTATTGGTGGCTGTGCTGTAGTTAAGTATGTTTTGTGTGGGAGTATTGAGTATGGTGAGCATTTCTGCAATTTTCTGAGTGCCTCAAAAAAAATTACTCTAAAAAGAGTATTTCTTATGCGTGTTTTATGAGTAAGCAATAAATATACTCCTCAAGGAGTCTTTAATATGATTGTAAAATGATTGCTCAGACTTAAGACTTTAAAAGGAGTATTTTTAAGAGTGTTTTATGAGTATGCAATAAAAAGATTTTGCGGAGGAGTCTTTGATATGATACTAAAATTATTGCTCAAAAATAAGACTCTAAAAAGAGTATTTTTTGAATGCATGTCTTATGAGTACGCAATTAAAAGACTCCTAAAGGAGTCTTTGATATGATTGTAAAATGACTGCTAAAAAATAGGACTCTTAAAAGAATCATTATTATGCTTGCTTTATGAGTTCTCATAAAAAGCACTCATTACAAATAAGACGGTATTATGATTGTTCATAACAAAGACTCACAAAATATTGCATGATATATGTGTAATTATAAAAAGGCCTCATAAAAGACTCTTATATACGAGTGTTTTATGAGAACTCAACAATTAGATTCTGAGAGGATTTTATAAACTTTATAGTTGTATTTTTATTTTCTCAATTTATAAAAACGTTGCTGCATTTGTATGTCTAACCATCACGGCTGATCCTCTGTAATTTGTAATGTGATAGTAATTTGTGAGAATGTGAATATTTTTTCGAAGTGAATACTCCAATACGTCATCATTTATCATTCAGTCGTTTAGCGTGCAGTTGAGGAGCTTGCAAAAGTCGAATGATCGAATGAAGTCAAATCGAATATGGCAAAGTGAAATTTTTAACTTTTAATTTTTCTACAATTACTGTTTATTTGAAATTTTTTAAAAAGAAATATTCTTCTCATTTTTTTTCAATTATAAATTATTTTAAATAAATTTTAATTTAAAAATATAACACAAACGGATCATATAGCTGTTACTTCTATGAGTTCTGAAAGAATCTTTATTATGAGTCTTTAAAGATTCCATTACATGATTATTAAAAGAGTATTAAATATGGCTATTAAAAGAGTCTTAATTTTAAGTCCAAAAGACAAATTTATACGAGTTCTAAAACAGTATTAATTATGAGTATTTAAAGAGTCCTTATTATGAGTCTTAAAAGAGTATTAAATATGAGTCTTAAAAGAGTCTTAATTTTTAGTCTAAAAATTGTATTTTATACGAGTTCTAAAAGAGTATTTATTATGGGTCTAAAAAGAGTCTTTATTATGAGTCTTAAAAGAATATTAGTTATGAGTCTTAAAAGAGTCTTCATTTTGAGTCCAAAATGAGACATAAAGCAGTCATTATTATGAATCATATTTTGCAGCCGGAAAAGTACTCATAAAAGAGTCTCTTTTGAGCGCATTATGACGATTAAAACTCATTTATATGAGTCTTAAAAGAGTCTTTGGAATACTATCTTATTTAGATACACGTTTTTAGATACACTTTCAGTCACTTTCTAAGTCTAATAAAACACGCTCACTTCTGTGTGTACCTCGTCCATTATTAGAAGTAAGCTTTGTCTGAATACTTCAAGTTAAAGTACTAAATTTCTTGTTGAAAGAGCGTTAAAACCAATTTTTCATTTTTTTTAAATAATTTTTTTTTACACTCTTTTTTTATACTTATTATTATAGCGGCTTTGAGTTTCATTTACGGTTAGTGTTTAAGGCGATTTTGTAAATTTCATTTCAAATTACATTTGAAACGCTTAACCCATTTCTTGACATTGTTGCGTATACGCAACACCAACTTTAATTTTAAATACTAATGTGTTATAGAATAAAAACCATGTCGCTATTGCATTAGGCCTAAAGGTTGACATGTTGCTAATATATAAATGGAAACAAAAATAATAATCCATCCGTGGAAAGGGGGTTATGGGGGTCTTGAAAAAGTCTCCAAAAAAGTATCTTTTTTAGAAAATTAATTAAAAATATTTATATTTATTATAAAATTAACATTTGTCTGAAATATTGCAGTCAATAGACCAACCTAACTGACACACTCCATAATGACCGAAAATGTAAACCTTACCTGTCTTGGTGACCACTTACGTCATGGTGTTGCGTATACGCAACATTGGCCGTTAACTGCCATATAGCTTTTTTTCCAAATTTTTAATTTATTTTTGTTTGCGAGTTAGGTTCTTGATATTATGATACAATTATGACTTCGGGAATAAACTTCCATGATGGGATCTGTATTGGTCTGTTCAACCAGAATTTGGTGTGAAAATAGTTAGGATGTCGTTACCTCGCAACAGATTCCGTGACATAAAAAAATATTCTCATTTGACAGAAAACGAACACATTGATACGGCTGATCGATTTGCAAAAATTATACTCCTTTTGACAGTGCTAAATGAGAGATATATGCAATAGGGTTTATTTGCGACTTATTCAAGTATCGACAAGTAAATAATCCCATATTTTGGAAGGCATTCATCTAAAATGTTAATCCGCGGAAGGCTTATCAGACTCTGGTTCAAATATTGGTGCATGTGTTCTGTAGCGCATAATGGAGGTGCTTCTGTAGCGCATAACAACGATATTGATCTTGGAGCATTATTATATTGTATTCGCTGGGAAATGTTGAGAATCCTGAGCACTATTCAGTTCATTTTGATAAGTTCTTTGCATCTTACTATCTGATGTGTTTACTAACTGAGTGACGTTTTCGTGAGACGGAGACAATCCGAAAAAATCGCATGTGTGCTGCGGATTCTAATTTGAAAGGTGGAAACGGTCTGAAAAACTGCATGTTCGACAACATGTCCGATGAAATGTGGAGGTTACCATTGCTACCAATCACGTTCCTCTCGAGCCAGTAGCAATGGCTCAACGATATGATAGAAATAAGAAGACAAAAATGTCCATAATTCCTAACGTTATGGCTGAATATAATAAATATATGGACGGCGTCGATCTCCACGATAATGGAGTTGCTAGCTATAGAGTTGTGGTTCGAGGGAAGAGGTGGTGGTGCCCACTTTGGACGAATACTATTAACAGCACGGTTGTGAATACCTGGAAAATACACGTCATGGTGTGTAAAAAAAAAAAATACAATACATTTATCACAATTGAGTTTTAAAGTGGAAATTGCCCGCCTTCTAATGTTCACTCAACAGCCTGATAACAAATTTGAATCCGATTAAGTTTCTGACAATGAATTCCTAGATCCCAACCTACCTAATTTCAATCAGCCGCATCATATTATCAATGAAGACAAAATCAAAAAGAGAATGCATTGCAAGGTGTACAAAAGTAATTCCATTTTTCGATGCTTCAAATGTAATGTATCCCTCCACCCACAACAGTGTTTTGAAAAATTTCACAAAAATATGAATAAATAATTAAAAAAATGTTAATACATATGGATAAAAATAATAAATATGGATGAAATTTATTCTACAATTTTCAAAGGTAACCAAAAAAAAAAAAACAAAAACAATTAAGAAATGATCTTCCACTGGTCCCAAATTTAAAACCCCAACGGCCGAACCAAAGTCATAAGCAATCAATAAAATGTTTATTTGTAAAAAAATTTTCGTTAAAGTTTTAGCAGAAAATATTTGCTATTGTTTTTTGATAGTCACTTTGTACGGGAGGTAGGCGTGGTTTTCATCCCATTTGGTTGAATTTCATATTCAGAGTGTATATTAAATAGCAAAGGTCATATGCAAATTTCAAGTTCATATATTAATTTTTGTGGAATTTTAAGAGATTTTACCGTTTTGATAAAGTCACTTTGTGTGGAAGCTAATCGCGGTTTTCATCCGATTCGGCTCATTTTTAAACTTGACCTTTATTTTTTAGATAAAAGCTTAAATATAGAATTTCGTGATAATAGAAAATTACGGCTGTAATCGTGATCACAGACAGACAGACGGACAGACGGACAGACAGCCATGTCCGGCTTAATCGACTCGGGCGGTGATGCTGATCAAGAAAATATACATTTTTCTATACCTACCACGCCTCCTTATGGGCGTTACAAACCGAGTGACAAATTAATATATCCCTTTTACGTTTTTTAAACGTGAGGGTATAAAAATAAAAATGTTGTTTAATTCATGCTGCTTAACCGCCAATGTTGCGTATACGCAACAAATTTTTCCGACTAAACGGGAAAACTAATTTTTATTTTTCAACTTAAAAAACCTTATTCGACCTCCCAATGTCACATCTTTAAAAGCGTTTAAAACAAATTACAGTATTTCGGGTACCGGCCAGAAATGGGTTAAGTTTGTTTCTACTAACGTTTGATACTACTTTGTCAGATAGTTGTTTGACTTCGTTCTCAGTTCCATGCACATCGGATTCAGTTCACCACCTCTTCATTTTGTGAACTTACATCTGAGTCATACAAAATTTCACTCCAATAATTTAATAAACTCAGATCTTAACTTGCAAATCAAAATGATTGACAAATGTATTCAAAAATAAAATTCCCATAAATACTTTCAGTTGAAAAATATCTTCATAAAGAGCATAACTTTGTTTAAACCATTTTTAAGATATCGCCTTTATAATTTTTAAATAAATTTATTTTGAGTCTTGTTCAAACAAACTGAGATAACTTTACTACCTGATATTTCAGTTTGTTTTAATTATTTTGCTCATTTAAGCATAAAATAGGTAAATTTACATATTATTTTTAAATATAAAATCAAAAAAATAAAAACACAACTTCTCAACGAACATATTTCCTTTCGCTGCTTCCCTTCGAATGCTACACTTCGTTCCAACAACTTTCAATAATGAAACAAAAATATATTAAAATAAAAATATAGTAAATGCCAGAAAAATCAATAAATAAATAAATAAATAAAAGTCAATAAAGCGAATGTGTGCAGCTTGCAAACATTATAAATATTCATAAATCTGCTTGTAGTAAATTTCTAATGCACTTGTTTGCTTACCTTTAAGTAAAGGTGCAGTCTATGTTATGTAAATATCGTACGTGTTGGCATACATGTGTGCGAATGAGAATGTTAGTCGGTGTGCATTTCCCTTTAAAAGTTGTTTACAAATAGTGCTGGTGGACAAAAAATAAAACAGACAAAATTTATATTCTAATAAAGTTGAACTCAATGGCACGTGGAGTTTCTGTGAAGCTTTCAATCTGCTTAAGTAGTATTGCTATCTCAATTCATAAATAAATTTTTATTTTAAGACAAGTATTTTTGTTTCATATAACTTTTGTAAATTTATATATAACTGTTTAGTTTTTTCGTTTAAAAATATAATTTAAATTAATGTTAACCGCTTGTTAATAATTTGAATTAAATTTTATTTGTTTTTTATAACTTATAACTTGATTTTTGTATTCTCTAAAGTCCCCATAGAGTTCTTTTTTTACTCTAAATATAACAATTTTTTTAGTTCTTATGCAGAGCAAAAGCACTATTCACTTTACAATCTACTACATTCCTTCCATGAAACAGGGAATTCTTTAAACGTTTCCGATAGAAAATTTTTATGGAATGGTTTTATAAACAAGATAATTTAGATACTTTGAAGTGAAAATCAAAATATTTGTACGTGCTGTAAGCTATACAAAATTTTTATAGATACAATTTCAACATCAGTTTTGAAGCTTTAATTTGTCCTCATACTTCAACATGTTCAATTATAAAGCGGTACATTACTGTTAATAAAGGAAGAATTTATAAGTACCTTAACCCTCTACTGCATAAAAATTCCTTTAGGCACACTTACGTTGTTATTCAAATCTAGAACTGAAAACCTTTTTTTTTTAAATTCAGAAATCAAACTGATATATTCTATGCACTTCGGGCAACATTTTTTCTTCGGCCAACTTTTTCAACAGTGCCGTGCACATAATAAAGAATGATTTCATCGTATTCGTTTTCGACCTGAATTGCAATTTAATTTAAACTAAACCTAACTCTTACTCTTACCACAATGTACCCAAGAGACGAAGTTTGAGGAAAAATTATTTTGTTGTTGTCTAATGCACAAACAAATTCTCAGGAGATTTTTTTACTAACATGTTGCTAATTTGAAGCGTGCACATAATTAAGAACGATCAGTATATTGAGTTGATAAGGTCATTTCAGTAGATTTAAATGTACTGCACGGCTATTAAAATATTGTAAACATTCAATTGATTTTAATAAAAGTTAAAAATAAGAAAAAAAATATGGGAAAAAATAAGTCATGTGACCCTGTGACTCGCGAGTTGATTGTAACACTGTTTAATGAAAAAAAAGTCGTATAGTGAAATCGCCAATATTATAAAATGTTCAAAAACGATGGCTTTTAATGCTATTCGACATTTTCAAAAATATTCAATTCCAAATAATGTGCCCCGAAAGCCTAAACAACGTAAAACTACTAAAATGGAGGATAAACTGATTGTTCGTGAGTCAATAAACTTTCCGCACAAATCAGCTAAACAGATTTTAGTAGCTGTTTTTTGGTGAAAATGCGTCTGGACCTTCCGTAGATACAGTTAAACGTCGTTTGAGAGAAGCTGGTTTATTTAGACGTGTTTGCAGGAAGACCCCTTTAATGTCCAAGCAGAATCGTAAAAAAAGAATTAATTTTGCTAAAAAATATGGGCACTGGACTGTTCTTTGGATACTGGATTTTCTGATGAAACAAAGATTAATTGAGTATGGTCAGATAGCAGATCATATATTAGACGCCCGGTACAAACTGAGTTTAGCCCAAGGTACACACTCCCAACACTTAAGCACGGCGGAGGTAACATAATGGTATGGGGCGGTATGTCATGGCGCGGCGTTGGTCCACTAGCAAAAATTGAGGGTCGTATGGACAAGTTCCAATACACAGACATCTTGCAGAACAATTTGATACCATATGCAGACGAAAACTTACCCGTGTGTTGGATACTACAACAAGATAATAACCCAAAACATACCGCTGGTCATACGAAGAAGCCGTAGCGGTCCCGCTGTGACTCAAAGGCTTTATATCTAGACAGTCAGATATTATTTTGTCTTGAAATGAAATGGCAAAACTTATTCAAACCTATAATTTTATAAAAAAAGAATCGATAAAATATGATAAAACGGGGCATCAACTGAAACCGGACAATCTATACTTTGAGAACAAAATTATTTCTATAATTTGTATAGACCCACATATCATTTTTAACATTACTATTAAAATCTTCTTGATCGTTCCGTTAGTGCGTCTAAAATACAATATTAAAGCCTTATTCTACAACCAATTTTAAAGCCTTATTCCACAAATAATTTTTATCATTTTTGCATATGAAAAGCAGCAGCAATATTTATAACATAACATAACTTAACATAACATAATATAGCATAACATAATATAACATAACATAACATAACATAACATAACATAACATAACATAACGTAACATAACATAACATAACATAACATAACATAACATAACATAACATAACATGACAAAGCATAGCATAACATAACATAACATAACATAATATAACATAACATAACATAACATAACATAACATAACATAACATAATATAACATAACATAACATAACATAACATAGCATAACATGACAAAGCATAGCATAACATAACATAACATAACATAACATAACATAACATAACATAACATAGCATAACATAACATAACATAACATAACATAACATAACATAACACAACACAACATAACATAGCATAGAGCAATAGCCAAAATCAATGACTTAAATTCGAATTGTTTATCCACTCTTTTCGAAAGATTGAGCCCGAACGAATTATTTTCTACTTCCAAACTTGAAAAAATGACTCAATACTAAAATATATGCTTACATTGAAGAGGTGGAGTCTGCGGCTGATTGTTCTCACTATGTACAGGGTTTCGAAGCTATTGAACATCGCTGGGAAAAGTGTATCGAGCTAAAAAGAGACTATGTGGAGAAATTAAGACAGTTTTTCCCAAATTTCTTTTGTTTTCTTTTAAAGTTGGGTATTTCTGGGACATTTCTCGTACCTAAGCCCCTGTCAGTTTAAGAAACTAAAGAAAGAAATTACTTTGAGGTTTTTTTCCTGTAAGGTGATATGGTATTATAAACATGCACCTATATTAAACACTTCATCAATCTTTATGGTGTTTAAACAAAAATTGTACCATTACCGCAACATCTCCATTGCAAATAGCAACTCTCAAATCGCAAATATGCTCAAATAAGCAAACCATAAGTGATATTTTTATTTTTTTTTATTGTACTATATTGCATCTTATTGTTTCTAGAAAATAACGCTAATTAGATTGGTTTTACCTCCATCTTTATTTGATTGTGTTGATAGCTCATTCACAACTTTAAGTCACTATGGAATGATAGCTTTTTATGACAACTATTAATTTGAGTTTCATTAAATGATTTATAATTATCTCTGATTCACATGCAAACAAGAAGTTAATATTTTTCTAACTAAACTTCTGTTATTCAAAATAATCAATATAATTTTTTTTTTTTTATTTTTTTCTCTCATTGTCACATAAATAAGTTTTTTTTATTCAACTTTTTCTATATTTTGCACATTTGACAAAACTTTTTGTGCTTAAATCTATACTATAACGCACATACTAGTAACATAGCTACAGATAGAAAAAAAAAAACATGGTTTTTGTTTTTGAAAGAAAACAATCGACAAAGTTCTGTGCCTTTGTTCGTTTTCATAATTGTTATAAATGTTCAGAAAGAAGAAACAAACTTTTAATTGTATCATTTGGAAAAGTCCAGAAGGAAACAAAACAAAAATGAAAAAAAAAACAAAAACAAAATATTTGATATACGGCCATACTAGGCGAATGAACTTTTTGCTGGTCAAATGAATATGGCTAGAGATGAAACAAGTGGGAAGAAGCAAGCTTAAGCTGAAAAAATCTTATAATCGGCGATTATCTCAGCTGGTCGTTTAGTCGTTAAGCTGCATTTTTTGAATAATTCGGGGTATTAGCAAAATACATTAAAAGTGATGGAAAATACTAAACAAAAGAGAAATTTTCAATCGTGTAACTTTAGTACAAATAAAGTCAGGAAATTTTCACTGTTACTTGTAATAGTTTAAATGTGTTTTAATTCAATCTCTTTAAACGTTACAACAAATGTTATTATTTTCTCCTAACATTTGTATCTTTTCCATCTCTATTTCACCTCAACTTCATCACCCCAACGTGATCTCTCAACAGCTCTATATTAGAAAGCCTTTTGGCAATGAAAATAACAATAATAATAACTAAAACAACAACAACAACAACAACAACATTTAACGTCTAATTGTACAGCAAATTTAATGAGAATTTTTCTACACCTACTCCCCTCGCACGCAACTATGTATTTGTCTGTACATTTTACGGCTTTTGCTACTGGTAAATATGTTGTTGTTATTTCGAACTTGTTTTCTGCTAACTTACTTTCAGTTTGTTGTTTTTTGTTATTTTTTTTTTCTTTTTATTATTTTAACAATTTCCCAATTTTTGCTCTTTTACCTCGCATGCACCCAGCAACAAAATAATATTGGTGGCAAAGAACTTGCAACAAAAGCCAAGACTGTTACTGGCAACATTCTGGCATATTTTACCGCTTATCGCTACGACACCTCGACAGCATTTAGTGCTCGTCAGCTGGCGTTAATTTTATGTACGTACCAGTAGGTACAGCTCCTTTCTTTACTTTTGTTTTTTTTTCTGTATTTATTCTTATTCTGGCCTTGTGGTGTTAATTGTCAAAATGTTTATGCGACAAGCTGCTAGAAAGTGAAACTGAGCAACACTGTTTCTGTGAAAGAACATTATTTTTGCCAATATTAAAGGCTGCCAAAAAGGAGTGCTTAAAAATTGCAAATATTTAGCCAGAGGTACCAACTGAGTTGCAAAACAGTTTAGAAAATAAGTTCACACGAATGCAAAAATGTTATTGATCATCTTGGAGATACTTTGAAAAAACAATAAAAGTATGTTCATTCACTTCCCACTATATTTTTATTTTTATACTCGAGACTTAAAAGGCAACCCTCGTATACCTCGTATAGACGTTTATGAAGATGTTTTAAAACAAGATACAGTAGTTTCGACTATGTCGTAACAAAAGACGTAGAATTATTCAATTTGATTTTGATGACATCTTTTTAAAAAATATTTAGCAAAATATTTATTCCATACACCTGAGCATATGACCTTTAAAAGAGCGCCCGAGAGGGTTCATATATATGACTGACCCCCATTACTTTTACAAAAGAAACATTTTTGCGTTTGACACCTATTTCCTCCGACCACTCCTTAGGGGGGCTCCCATACAAATTTTATGGTTTTTGTATATTTATTCCATACACCTGAGCATATGACCTTTAGGAGAGTGCCGGAAAGGGTTAATATATATCACCGACCCCCATTATTTTTGCAAAGGAAACAGTTTTGCTTTTCACCCCTTTTCCCTTCGACCACTCCTTAGGGGGGCTCCCATACAAATTTTATGGTTTTTGTATATTTATTACATACACCTGAGCATATGACCTTTAAAAGAGTGCCGAAAAGGGTTAATATGTATGACCGACCCCCCTTATTTTTGCAAAAGGAACATTTTTGCGTTTGACACCTAGTCCCTTTGATCACTCCTTAAGGGGGCACCCATACAAATTTTATGGTTTTTGTATATTTATTCCATACACCTGAGCATATGACCTTTAAGAGAGTGCCGGAAAGGGTTAATATATATCACCGACCCCTATTATTTTTACAAAAGGAACATTTTTGCGTTTGACACCTATTCCCTCCGACCACTCCTTAGGTGGGCTCCCATTCAAATTTTATGGTTTTTGTATATTTATTCCATACACCTGAGCATATGACCTTTAAGAGAGTGCTGGAGAGGGTTAATATGTATGACCGACCCCCATTACTTTTGCAAAAGGAACATTTTTGAATTTGACACCTATTCCCTCCGACCACTCCTTAGGGGGGCTCCCATACAAATTTAATGGTTTTGTCGATAAAACCTGAAACTGTCGATAAATAGGTAGCAAACTTAAGCAAACAAAAACATCAAATGTTGGCTTTATGTTTCATGTAATTGTGTAAAATTTATATAAGTTAGAGAGTTCAAACATGAATTTTTCTCCCAGTGAGGATCAAGCAGATCAACAAGTGCTAACACCAACATTGTACGATCAGTACTTTAGGCACACCAAAGGCTCAAATTGTGATATAAATACCGACACCTGATCACTATCAACCACCCTACTTACGTAGAATACGTCAAAAATGGTAGACATGGTCAAAGGCATGGTCATGTTTTATAACCCACAGTGAATATTAGGGTATCCCAAATGAAACTTTTTTTCGAATTTCATAGTTACTCAACCTTTGTTTGATAGCTTATGGAATCAAGTATTTTTAAGATTTTTTCCACATTTTTTGGAAGAGGTTTAGAGATCGCGCTATTCAGATTTTCCCAAAAACTCAGGAATTTCGGAGAATTTTTGCATTTCAATCATAAGTTGGGCAATAACAGACATTTTCTTCAAGTTTTTGAGTCATCATTTCGAAAGACAAATATCCAAACTGTACTTTAATGTTCATAAATCAGAAGTGTTCGTGAAAATTGAAAAAATTTTTTAAAAAATGCTTCATATCTTTTAAAAATTTCATCAAAATGGAAAAAATAATGATGCACTTTGAACTATGGCAAAATTTTAAGCAATTTAAAAAAAAATTCTTGATTTAACTCTTGCCGTGCTGAATTTATGTCTTTTAAAGCTTTGTAGCCGTTGATTGAATCGTTAAATCGTTGATTGGTGCATCGACTATGAAATTGCTAAAAATATGCAACGTGTAAGCCTGCTCTTTCAAACAGGTGGAAGAAAGCATGCGAGGTGTAAATCTACTCTAATAATCAGCTGGTAGGGGAATTAAAAAACAAACCTGGCAAACAAAAATACTTCTCCATTTCTGTCAAGTTTTCACTAATGACAGTTTATTTAAACACCTTTGCTTGCAACAACAATATGCGGCATGGGTAAGTGTCACGGCTACTTTCCTTATGGGCTGTTGTTTATTATGGAATGTTTGGTAAACATATGTATTATGTGGTAAAACTGAACTTTTTGGATCTCTGCAGTAAAAATTTTACAAGAATTGCTTGGCTGGTAATAAAATTAATATTAAAACTCTAAACAATTAGTAAATTATTTATATCTAACATTTTCCATCTTACTTGTAGAAAAATAAATATAAGCAATCAAAAGTTTGTCCGGCTTACGCTAGGGCAGACAAGCGATTTCGTTGTTGCATCCGCTCTCACTCTCACTGTTTCTTGACAGTTTCACATTGAAAGCAACAAAAAAGGTCGGACCAGGCCATAGAATACATAGAATGGTAAACAAAAGGAATACATTCCTGCAGCTCTTTAGTTCATATCAGTAATGCCAGATTGTTGTAATTTTCCCTAATTGAGGTTATTTTTGACTCATGTTTTATTTAAAAAATTTAATTTTTGACCATAATGGTAAATTTTACAAAAATAATAATTTTTTAGTCTTGTTAATTTTTTAAGTTTTTGCAGCACTGTTACCCTTCTGACAATATGCACAAGCAGTTAAAGAACCCGAACAGAAAAAAAGCAACTGTCGGTTGGCGATCCTCTCTCAGAGAAATCCGCTTAGAACACGTCAAGAATAGGAGCTGTTGTCGGATCAGCGTTTCTTTTCGGTGTGTGAATGGTACAAATGTTATTTTTTCATGTTTTTGTTCTTTCTTTATAAATATATGTATGTATACTAACAAAAAAAAAAAAATGATAACGGTTGATAACACAGTGCGACAATTTAAGGGTCAATTGGAATAACCTCAAATATCTAAATGGTTTCTAATGGTGGATGGTCTATATATTATGCCCTCATACTCAGTTTTATCGGATTAGGTCAAATAAGAGAGAAATTCAAGGTCAAACTTCACCTTTAAGTCACAAATTTTTTCTTATAACTCTTAAACTAAATTCAAATTCTATGTAGTAACTGCATCTAAATATTGGCAATGGATGATTCTTTACATTCTAAGACCATTTTTTGCTCAAAAAGTTACGTAAGGGGTTTAATATTTTCTTCGAAAACAGGACTTTTTAAAAAAAAATAAAATTTTCAATAGTTCAGTTACTATGTATTTGTCTTCAAAAACAATCAGATTTTGCTGAATTTTTGCATACACCTTAAGTAAAATAAAATAACCCACCTGTGAAAAGATCACAACCATTACATCCGAATATCTTTGGATTCAAAGATTACCAACGGTGGTAACTTCGTTAATGTAAGCCCTAGCGTAAAATCATTCAAATAAAACTTAAAGACCCAACAATTTTCTTCAAAATTGTCCTTAAAATTTAAACCGAAAGAGTTACCGTTTTAAAGATATGCGCGTAAATGTGTAATTACAACATATATGAAAAATATATGAACTTGAGAAGAAATAAAAATAAAAAAAAATTTTATTTTAACCGTTTTAATTTTTCATATATGTTGTAATTACACATTTACGCGCATATCTTTAAAACGATAACTCTTTCGGTTAAAATGTTAAGGACAGTTTTAAAGAAAATTGTTGGGTCTATAAGTTTCATTTGAATGATTTTACGCTAGGGCTTACATTAACGAAGTTACCACCGTTGGTAATCTTTGAATCCGAATATCTTTGGATGCACACATGTAATGGTTGTGATCTTTTCACAGGTGGGTTATTTTATTTTACTTAAGGTGTATGCAAAAATTCAGCAAAATCTGATTGTTTTTGAAGACAAATGCATAGTAACTGAACTATTGAAAATTTTATTTTTTTTTTAAAAAGTCCTGTTTTCGAAGAAAATATTAAACCCCTAACGTAACTTTTTGAGCAAAAAATCGTCTTAAAATGTAAAGAATCATCCATTGCCAATATTTAGATGCAGTTACTACATAGAATTTTAATTTAGTTTAAGAGTTATAAGAAAAAATTTGTGACTTAAAAGTGAAGTTTGACCTTGAATTTCTCTCTTATTTGACCTAATCCGATAAAACTGAGTACGAGGGCATAATATATAGACCATCCACTATTATAAACCATTGAGATATTTGAAGTTATTTTTTCGTGTCGCACTGTGTAATCACTTCAAAATTATTATTTTGGGAAAAGGTGTATTTTCTCTGAAAGTGGTAAATTTCAGTTCGTCTCTCTGGCAACACTGGATACGTATTATAAAAATACTATAAAAAAAAATGTTTTGGCGTGATCCCCAAAGTAAAATTATTTCATAGTCTTGAAAATAACACTGGATGACGTCATGCTCTCTCTCTCTCTCTCTCTCTCTCTCTCTCTCTCTCTCTCTCTCTTTCATTTGCGGAACGCGTAATCTTGTTTCTACCATTCTTGGATGAAACTCAACTAAACTCAACTTTATTTCTGTATTAAGGGGAGCAACGCAGCTAGAGGCCGAAAAAAAAGGTCATGTTTGTGAATTTTTTTAAGGAAACCTATGGGATATTTTTGAATGAGGGTTTTTATACCTAAAAATATACACATTCAAGAGTATTTTTAGTTTTTTTTTTATTAAAAAAAATTTAATATTAAGGTCGATACAGCAGTTTTTGTAGAGCGCTCTGAAAAAAAGGTGAAATGCGGTGACCAAAATTGCTCCTCCTTAATTCATCTGAAACAAAAAAATGAAATATATTATTCAAGTAGATACTTAAAACTCGTACTTGTCATAGCCGTTTTTGAAAATATTGATTTTTCACAAAATGGCGGACTTTCAAACGTAAAAAAACGATTTTCGACCAAAAATTCGTCATAGTTTTGCCTATAAAAAATGAACGAAGCTAAAAAAAAAAAACCCTATGACAAGTACGAGATTATTATGTGTACAATAAGTCTGCAAAAAATCAAAACGATCGCTTCACTGAGCTTTGAGAAATCTTGGTCACCGACTTTGAAAACATGGTTTCGAGAAAAGCGCGTTTGAAAATAAGCGCCAGCACTGCGCGCTCTAGAAGGCGGTTCACTCAGTAGGCTATAACGTTGTTATTTTTTGAGATATTAACTTGAAATTTTCACCAAATATTCTTGAAACTTACGGCTTTAAGAAAATGCAAAAAAAATTTTTGAAAAAAAAAAAAGTTCTGACTGCGTATCTCCCCTTAATCAAAACTCAATTTGAAAAATGCCTAAAAGTATGCTAATGTTCTTATAAAAAGGCACGTTCAGATGCAACTTTTTATTTTTGTGGTGAGAAATGTCAAATACAGCTGTTCTAAAATTGTAAAATTATTTAATTAATTTGCGAAAAAAAAAACAGTAAAGCGAAGAAAAGAACTTGTAGAATGTGTAGAAGATGAGGTCTTCATATCAGTATAGGACGATAAAAATTATTTAAGCAGCGCAAGGAAGAACTCGCATTTGTTTGTAGAGATAGCTGCAGCCTTTTCCTCAAGTGGAATTGATGTCAGGGTAGTGAATGTGCCGAAAAAATATGAGAAGACAAAAGTAAACAATGAAATGTCACGCTAAACACAATTCTGCCGACACAGCTCTGCTTGGAAAGCAATGGTTGAACTCGAACTAAACCCACACTAAAGCCTCTGTGTAGACATGGCATATGACATTTACATTTTCACCAAGCATTGTGAACTTTAACAGCTTTTTAGAGCTTTCAAATTGTTAATGATTTCCCAGAATACGAAAATTTACTTTACATAACAAGAACATTAATATGAGCTTCTTTACTGTTTCTTGTTACAGGGGCGGTTCCAGGAATATATTTCGGGGGGGGTTTCAAAAATATTTATGTACGTTATATATATAAAGGATAGTTAAATTTTAAAGGCCGATGTTGATTTTAAATAAAACACAAATTATTAAGGAAATTATTGTCGTTTCTTTTTATTATGATAATATTGGTATGGTTCAATTATGCATGGAACAAAATATCGGCTAAATGGCCGCCGCGACCTCGGCGGCACACCTCCATCCGATGGTCCAAATTTTCGATGACGCCGAGGCATAAGTGAGGTTCTATGCCGTTAATGTGCCGAATTGGCGGGGTGCAATAAGGCCAACGGCAATAAGGCCGAATTGGCTTTATTTCCTTTTCAAAGAGAAATAAGGCCGAAATTGTGAATTTGGTTTTATTTCCATTGGAAAAGGAAATAAAGCCTAAAAAAATTTAGCAAAATGGTAATAAGGCCGAAAAATAATTTTTGCAAACTAAGGATTATTTTTTATAATTATTTTTAATAAAAAGTACGCACCCTGTAGTCTGTTCTTTGAAAAGTTACTGGACTCAGCGTAGGTACTCAATTTGCAAGAGAACAGTTGCCATTGTCAACCTCAATGTGCTTGTTTTTGTATCAACGCGAAAAATTTATTAGTAGTAGTTCAATAGTGAAGGTGAAGAAGTTTTAATATTATATGGAATGAGCGCCGCAGGCAAAAAATTTTTATTAAAAATCGCGGCGGTTTATTATAAACCTGCGGCGCTCATTCTTTATAATATTAAAGCTTCATTAAAAATTTTAGTAAAAATCGCGCATATTTTATAAATTTTCATTCATAACTTTTACGTTTATATTTTACATTTTTTTCTCGACCACTAACAAAAAGATGTATGTTCTTTAGCATTTAAACGATCATATTTTTCGCTTTAAATGGATACATATTTCTATTATTAGAATAAGATATCCTAGTCTTCTCAATAAAAAAATATGTCAATTTTTCAGACTTTCACGATTTTTATCTCCTAAACCATTTGAGACCTACCTATTTTTTTTTTGCAGCATTAGATTTAGAAGTTCCATACACATTTAAAAAACAAAAAAAAAAAAAAAAGAAGCGTGTACCTAGAGTGCAATTATTCCAAAATATGTACACTTTTCAAACTTTCACGATTTTTATTTCCTAAACCATTTGAGACCGACCTTTTTTTGCAGCATGTGCATTAGGAGCTCCAAATGCACATTTAGAATAAAAAGAAAAAAGGAGCATGGGCTCTAAAGTACAATTATTCCAATACTTTATATCTTTAATTTTTCATTAAATAAAATTAAAAAACTTATTTGATGGCGTTTTAATATTGGTTCCTTTTAAAGGGAAATAAGGCCAAATTGGCTTAATTTCTTTTTCAAATGAAAATAAGGCCGAATTCGGCCGAATTGCCGTTGGCCTTATTGCACCCCGCCGCCGAATTATATCATCCTTTAGCTTTTGAATTGTTGCTGGCTTATCGACGTACACCTTTTCTTTCAAATAACCCCAAAGAAAGAAGTCCAACGGTGTCAAATCACATGATTGGTGGCCAAATGACATCGCCACCACGTGAGATTACACGGCCATTGAATTTGTCGCGCAAAAGAGCCATTGTTTCGTTAGCTGTGTGGCAAGTGGCACCGTTCTGTTGAAACCACATATCGTCCACATCCATATCTTCCAATTCGGGCCATAAAAAGTTCGTTATCATCTCACGCTACCGAACACCATTCTCAGTAACTGCCTGACCAGCCTCATTTTGGAAAAAAATACGGCCCGATGATGCCGCCAGCCCATAAACCGCACCAACAGTCACTCTTTGTGGGTGCATTGGATTTTCGACAATCACTCTTGTATTATCATTCGCCCAAATGCGGTAATTCTGCTTATTGACGAATCCACTGATGTGAAAATGTGCCTCATCACTGAAGATGATTTTCTTCGAAAATTGATCATCCACTGTTGCCATTTCTTGCCACCATTCTGACCGTGTAAATGCAAGTCTTTATGCATAATGTTCATCAACGACGAACGTGATAGGTGCAATTGTTGGGCACGACGACGAGTTGAGGTGGACAGCTCTTCAGCCACACTATCGCGAACAGCAGCAATATTTTCTGCAGTACGAGCTGTACGAGCATGCACTGGTGTTTTCACATCTCCTACAGACCTGGTTTGTTCAAATTTTTGCGATTGTACGCACATTTGGACGATTAAATTGACCGAAAAAATCACGAAGTGTTCGATATGCATTTTGATTTGAAAGCTCATTTTCATAATAAGCCTGAATAACTTTAACGGTTCAAATTGAGTTAGTCTGAAATTGAGAAATGTCAAATGAAATGCAGAATAAAAGTTGACATTTAGGTGTGGTTTATATTCAACATCGGCCCTTAAAATTTAACCACCCTTTATATACATTAGAGCGGGATAATTTTTTTTTCAAAAAATCGTAGGCTTGGGAAGAAACCGTTAGTCTTAAATCTATTTCGAGCCTCTGGTTTTTCAAAAGAAGGTTATAATTTGTGTTTTGCTGCAATATGTGAAAAAATTATTCCACTTATTGGAAAAAACTTTGCTACGAAAAAAATAGCCATCCACATTTCACTCCATATTCACTCCATATGATTGTGTGGTGCTCAGGACTATTTTTTGTGTTAAATACCACAAGCTGACGCTGCGGTGAAGATAATTATAATAATAAAAGTTATTTCTCTGTTTATTTGACTCGAATACAAATCTTAAAGGCCAACATAAAACCAACATCAAAATAAATAAAAACTACAAAAACCGGAATTTTCCTCCATTACTGTATAAAAAGGAATTTTAAGTCTACACTTCCGATACTATCGAAACTGTGGGTTTTTAAATTAAAACTGTGCGGTGTTTGGATATATTTTATCCAAAAAATGCGGTGTTTTTGTGATTTCAGGTTAAGATTGTATGTGTGACTGTTTACAGCTACAGGCGCAATATCGCAAAAACAAACAAAAACTGGAACAGAATTCAGTATTTTAGCAATACGTGTAGAAACAGCTAGAAACGTCTACAGCATAGGGGTGTGAATATTTAAAGTAAATTATAAAAAACCAATTTTTTTTCTTTTTGGTACTCTTAGCCCACATAATAAACATCAGTAGGTACATTACATTTAAATACAGGTTCTTTTAGAATTTCGGGGGGGGTTTGAACCCCCAAAACCCCCCCTGCATCCGCGCCTGTCTTGTTATGTTAACAAGCAGAATAGAACTGTTAATCTTCATTCTTTAGTTTTTTAAACACGGCTTTAAATATTTAAACAATTTAAAAAAATTGTGTAAAAAAATTAACACTCAAGTACGGAAAACTGGGAGAGTCTTAAAAGAGTCTGAAATAAAAAATGTATCTATTCAGTTTATCCAGCAAAACAAATTCAGTTTATCCAGCAAACAAAAGTAGTAAAAACAAATTCCTGAACGGAAAATTATTTATAGGAGTTTTGAACAAAAACTACGAAACTAAAATTTAGTTTTCTTTACATATTAAGTGGATCGTTAAAGGCAAACCAATTTGACCCCAGGGTAATGCTGCAACGAATTGGAATGTGTGTAAAACGGCTTTAATTTGCCCGTTTCACTGTATGTCGGAGATGTTAGTACATGTTTTTGTGTGGCTGTGAGTTTTACTACATGCATGGTTGTATATGTGTTTGTAATGCACTAATACTGCTTCTGTGTGGGTGTCTCAAATGATTATGTTGCTTGATTGCTTCTTTTGAACAATTTGAAAACGCACAGAAAATTACTTCTAAACTTGCACAAGCATACTTACATGCGCAATATATATACATATGTTACATAGTAATTTAAAAAAAAAGAAAAAAAAAATATAAAAAAATAAACATTGATAAAAGAAGGACATACAACGAAGCTAAATGGAAGAATACAAAAACACAAGAAATGCACTGGTAAAAAACATCAAGAAACGTATTGAAAGAATCAACGATGAAATGTAAGAAAATTGATAAAAACAAAACTGTAAAGCTGTAAAGAAAAACAAACAGTATAAATAAAGCAGCAGGCCTCATCAGCAGCATCATCATCATCATCATCATCATCAAGGCTCATGTAAAATGTTGAAGCCGTTTAAAAATTTACATACTTCGCTTGACATTCCCAGGCTGCTCTTGTCTTGCATTGCTTCAGATGTTGCTGCTTCTACTCAGTGCTGTTGTTGTTGTTGTTATTCCAGCTGATTGATGTTGTAGTTGTGCCAAGTAAATGTTCCTCGTTTCAATTACATTCCTACGCTGCGGGCGTTCGATGTAAAATGATGAAAGTGTCACCGTCTATAGACAGAGTTGATGAAGGGGACACTTTTTGTGGGTGAGAGAGACTGTAGGAAGACATATTTCAGTGGTTGAATGTGAGACATAATAAAAGCTAGGAAGACAGCAGCTGCTTAAATGAGCCTATCAAAAGCATTTGTTCTATGCAAGAGATCGTTAAGGACTCTTTCAGGTCTTCAGAATGACGAAGTTTGTTTTTTTTTTTTTTTTTTTTTTTTTTGATGAGAAGCATATGCAATGAGCAATTTTAGAGAGCCTCAATGAAAACACCATTTTAAATTTAATCATTTTCAAAATTTTATATGACTTTTCTCCTTTCCTTATTTCCTTATGGTTGATACTTTCGTACCTTTGCTGATTTATGTATGTATTTTTTCAGCCACATAAAAAACTTTTATAAAAAGTTTCAACCACTCCTGGTGGCAAGAACAATCCACCAAAACAGCCTGTTTGCTTTATTGCTAGGCTTAAATAAACCTACAAACAATGTATATGAGAATGTTTCATAAATTCTGTCTAATTTCAATTCTCATCGCATGTTTGTTTGTGCAAATAGTACCTGATCCTAGGTTTCTGCTCAAACTTTTACGAGTATAACCGCCATTATTGCAGCTACTTGCCGCTTTAAACGGATTAAGACAGCCACATGTTAAACGCGCCCCCTACGACGAGACGCCACCAACAATGCTTTCGTAATAAACTAATGGTAGGAACTACCTGTAGTAAACAGTTAGTCAGCCCGAGAGCGAAGCTATCAACTACGGTGGAAGTTTATTGTGTTGGCTCAGGTTTTTGTGGTTCGTTGTTTCAGTGTGTTGTCGACATGTCTGACTGAGTGTAGATAAGTGGGTGTATGTATAATAGAGTTTTGTATGTATGGGCGCTATACATATGAGAGTCTCATTTATAATATATTGCATTTTAATAAAGTTATCTAGTCTACGTGGAGCTCAACTTTTTTATACTTTTGATCCCGTTTTTTATTTACTTTGGTCTTATCTTCAAAAGGTGGATGATTTGAAATTGGTTGAAAAAAACACTAGGAACTTAATTTTTGAAATAATTTAATCTGTTTACTTTTTTGGTGTATATAACATAATGATAGTGTTAGATGCTAGGATGTTGCTCAGTCAGCAAGAGGCGGCGCTGAAACACACAAATAATCTCAGCCATGTTTGGGTGTAAAGGAACTGGCACGGGTAGGCGGTGGTTCAAGTCAACTGAATAGTGTGCTACGTGAATTAGAAAGCTATCACAAAACACTTGTAGGAAGCATAGATTCCAAAATTTTAATTTCCTCAAGTTTGTACTCAATTTTTCTCAAAGTTTCTTCAGCCAATTCTAAAAATATGGATACTATCATCTTCCTTAAGCAGATCGAATAATAAATTTTTATGCACTGAATAAATTGACGACGACAGCAACTACAAACTGTCAAATTAGAAATAATTCTATATCGACGTCAAATTCTCTCCATAGCAATACTTGTCAAAAAATTTGACCGACCTCATAATGGCGCTGTTTTCGTCAATGCAATACAAGTTGTATTACAAGTTTCCAATACCAAAAATGTCTGATTTTATTGACAAAGTCTGCAGTTGTCTTATATGAATATTAACCAAAACCATTTGTGAATTATAAATATTGATTGTTATTGAGTAAAAATGTTTATAAACTTATATGATGATAATAACTAATATTAATTAATATAACTAGGATTAATCCTTGTCAAAATTCTTTTTTTAATAAATATACAAATTTTGGACCCAATCCTTTTCCAATTTCCTTCCCAACCATCATCCCCATTTTTATACTTATAAAGGCTGGTTAAATTTTAAGGGCCGATGTTGATGTTGAATAAAACACAAATTGCTTAGGAAATTATTGTCATTTATTTTTATTATGATAATATTGGTATAGATCAATTATGTATGGAACAAAATATCGGCCAAACTGCCGCCGCGACCTCGGCGGCACACCTTCATCCTATAAGTGAGGTTCTGTGCCTTTAATGCGCCAAATTATCTCATCCTTTAGCTCTTGAATTGTTGCTGGCTTATCGAAGTACACCTTTTCTTTCAAATAACCCCAAAGAAAGAAGTCCAACGGTGTCGAATCACATGATCTTGGCGGCCAATTGACATCGCCATCACGTGATATAACACGGCCATTGAATTTGTCGCGCAAAAGAGCCATTACTTCGTTAGCTGTGTGGCAAGTGGCACCGTCCTGTTGAAACCACATATCGTCCACATCCATATCTTCCAATTCGTGCCATAAAAAGTTCGTTATCATCTCACGATAGCGAACACCATTCACAGTAACTGCCTGACCGGCCTCATTTTGGAAAAAATACGGCCTGATGATGCCGCAAGCCCATATACCGCACCAAACAGTCACTGTTTGTGGGTGCATTAGTTTTTCGACAATCACTCTTGGATTACACTGTGCGACCGTCCAAAATACCTGGGCGATAATGCTATTTTTCTTGTAGGTCTTGTCGTTTTAAAGAATTTTCTATACTTGAAATTTGCCGGACAACCCCAAAATCTGGACTTATGGTAAAAAAACCGATTTTGCCTACCTTTGCCCACTTATTGGCTTATAACTTACCTGATAGCCAACCGATTTTAAAAATTTAAACGGGTCCTGAAAGACGATACTTGAACCATTCTAACAATATATATACTATTTGGGCAACTTGATAAATCCGTGTGTATTTACTCTGCAAATACAACTTTTTTCAATGTTTTTGACTTTTTTCAACTTTGACGATTTTTTTATACTTTTAATTATATTGAGACCACACTAGTCCTGTACGGATTCATAGAAAACATTTATTAGGAATTTTAACGCAATTTAGTTTTTTAATATTGGTCATTAAAATTTTTAAAATCGGTTGGCAATCAGGTAAGTTATAAGCCAATAAGTGGGCAAAGGTAGGCAAAATCAGTTTTTTTACCATAAGTCCAGATTTTGGGGGTGTCCGGCAAATTTCAAGTATGGAAAATTCTTTAACTCGACAAGACCTACCAGAAAAATAGCATTATCTCCCAGGTATTTCAACTTCGTTCCATTTTGTCGCACTGTGTTATCATTCGCCCAATTGCGGCAATTCTTCTTATTGACGAATCCACTGAGGTGAAAATGTGCCTCATCACTGAAGATGATTTTCTTCGAAAATTGATCATCCACTGTATAACACGCGTTGCTCGATTGTGTTTCTTTCCATGGTTCAAATTGAATTAGTCTGAAATTAAAAAATGTTAAATGAAAAGCAGAAAAAACTTGACGTTTAGGTGTGGTTCACATTCAACATCGGCCCTTAAAATTTAACCACCCTACTTATCCTCAGTATTTTACTACTCCTTGTCCTTAACCTTAGCTAATCCTATCCTATCCATGTCCTATGCCAATCCTTGTCCGTTCATGTCTGTATTGCCCCAATTCTTGTTATAATCCTTGTCCAAGTCCATATTCAAGCCTTGGTTTAAGCCTTTGTCCTAATCCTTATCTTCTTCCTGGTCCAAACCCTTGTCCAAATCCTTTTCCTCATTCTTTTCTAATCCCTGTTCAAATTTTGATTTTAATTTGGATTTGGATTTTGATTTTGATTTTGATTTTGATTTTAATTTGGATTTGGATTTTGATTTTGATTTTGATTTTGATTTTGATTTTGATTTTGATTTTGATTTTGATTTTGATTTTGATTTTGATTTTGATTTTGATTTTGATTTTGATTTTGATTTTGATTTTGATTTTGATTTTGATTTTGATTTTGATTTTGATTTTGATTTTGATTTTGATTTTGATTTTGATTTTGATTTTGATTTTGATTTTGATTTTGATTTTGATTTTGATTTTGATTTTGATTTTAATTTTGATTTTTTGATTTTGATTTTGATTTTGATTTTGATTTTGATTTTTATTTTGATTTTGATTTTGATTTTGATTTTGATTTTGATTTTGATTTTGATTTTGATTTTGATTTTGATTTTGATTTTGATTTTGATATTGATTTTGATTTTGATTTTGATTTTGATTTTGATTTTGATTTTGATTTTGATTTTGATTTTGATTTTGATTTTGATTTTGATTTTGATTTTGATTTTGATTTTGATTTTGATTTTGATTTTGATTTTGATTTTGATCTTGATCTTGATCTTGATTTTGATTTTGATTTTGATTTTGATTTTGATTTTGATTTTGATTTTGATTTTGATTTTGATTTTGATTTTGATTTTGATTTTGATTTTGATTTTGATTTTGATTTTGATTTTGATTTTGATTTTGATTTTGATTTTGATTTTGATTTTGATTTTGATTTTGATTTTGATTTTGATTTTGATTTTGATTTTGATTTTGATTTTGATTTTGATTTTGATTTTGATTTTGATTTTGATTTTGATTTTGATTTTGATTTAGATCTTGATTTGGATTTTGTTACAATTCAGTACAAGAATGACGTCATAAATTTTTTGACTATTTTCATAAAAAAAAATCTTTATAAAAAAATAAGGAAACTGTCAGTTCGTTAAATAAACATGACTATTCCTGGTCACCTTAATCAAATCCCAGACATAAGGGCTTGAGTGATTTTCTGAGCTGATTTGCTTTCTTATAAATAATCAATATTTTGCCAGCACTTAGGAATCCGATATCATCACAGTCATAAATAAAAACAAGCTATTCAAGACTCCTTTTTATTTAAATAATGACTTACAATTACTTAAGTGATTACTTGGTAATCGAAATAAATAGCTTTCAAAATAGCAAAGAAAAGCAAAACTATGTGTTAACAACAAAAGACGTCAACGTCAAAGAAAGGAAGTCAGAAAAAGTCACAAACGGAAGTGCAATGCGCAGTCCGACACGCACAGGATTGAAAAGAATAAAGAAAGGATAAAAATAAAAAATAGTGCAGAATTGTGTGGAAGCAGGCCAAGAGCGGAACGAGTAGTCAAGCGGTTGACTAGAGCAGAAGCAGTCAGTGAAGCTGAAGTTAAAACGAAAACATGGCCACGGGGTATTATGAAGCATGTAACAAAGTAATTAAGACAACGGTCAACAGAAGAAGAAACAAAATGGAAAAAAAATAATCTTAAAAGCAACAACAACTTTACTAAAACATAACAGGAAAACGTATAAAAACTGGAAAAACTGTAGCAACTTTAGTCAAACGTTGTAAAATGAACAACAATGCAGTGAGTTCAAAAATAAAAACAAAACAAAACAAAAGAAAAATAACAGCTGGACAAAAGAAGCTTGAAGCTGTTGGCTATTGAAAGAACAAAAATTGTTGTAAAATGTGTAAAAGTCCATAAATTTAAATTGCGTTGCATTGTTTTTGTTTTTCTTCTAAGTTTATGAGCAAAATCAGCTAAGTGGAAGTTGCTCTGCTGATGCGGAAGCTAGTGCCTGGGCAGCTAAAAAGGAGCAAAGGTTTAAAAACTCAAAAAACAACAACAAAAAACATCAAAGTGTATCAAAATTATTAATTCGGATTTCATGCTACTAACAGTTATATCCATCAGCTCTATCATTCTGAGATGACTTTGAATAAATAGGCATAATTTATTCTATAGGTAGAGGTTTATTTTCTGCTAAATGCGAGCCAGCTGGACAGCATAGAGAGAACAATAGCAAACTTGGCGCCAGTTCTAGCTAGGAATCCACTTCGTTCATTGTTCTTGGAAGTTATTGTTTTTAATTGTCATCGATGCCATGGCGTGTGGTGGCATGTCATATCTTCTTCCAAGAGAATTTTGCAATCTTACCGCAGCATCGTCGTCATCAAGATGATTATCATCAACATCGTCATCACAAAAGTCTCGAACTTTTCGCCCTTAAATGTAGAAGACCAAGCGACAGACAAAAGGCAATCATTAGTGCTTTAGTGCTGCCACCTTGACGCAAAAAAGATGGTTTTTGAAGATTGCATTGTGTGCAGTGGGATATAAAAAAAAATTAAGTGGCAAACAAGACAAAAGCGTTGAAGGTGTCTTCATCAGCAACACCATGAATGCTATCAAAACCAGGCCACTAACCAATAAACGCACCAGTCCGCCAGCCAAAATCTTGAGCAACAACAATTGAACTAAGCCACAAACTTTAGGAACACCACGGCAACAACAACAACAAAAACAACAACAACAACAACAATTAGAGCAATTACACTAACAACAAAAGCAATTACACCAACAAAAACCACTAGGTTGGTATAATTGCTCAAGTGTGTGGAAATTGTTTGCACACCTCGATGCCACGCCACGTTCAACGAAGTTACTGGTTACTGACAAGCAGATTGCTGCTGCACTCGAAAATTTTCGGAGTTCATTATGAAAGAGATTCGTTAAATGGGCTTTGTTATGAGCAAAGCAAAGGGATAAGTATAAAATAATTAAATTTTATTTAAGCTTTTAAAAGCTTTGCCGATTTTTCTACCGTTAAGCCAATCATTTTTGTCTAAAGCGTTTAAGGGGACATATAGGTTACAAATTTTTTAAAAAAAATTTTTTTCAGCAATTTTTTTCATAGAAGGAAAAACGATATCGTTTTCAAATTTTGCACTTTCAAATTCGGTCGCCCGTGTGGCGTCCGTGGCGTAGTTGGTTAAAGTGCGTGGCCGCTATGTCAAAGAACTTTGGAAACCCAGGTTCGAACCCCAGCAGCGACAGAAAATTATTTGAATTAAAATAATTTTTCTGTACGGTCGCCACCTCTCTGCAGACAATGGCAAACCTCAGAGAGTAATCAAAATGCCATGTAAAGCTTCTTGAGAACGAGAACTTTCCGTTCATCGCCGTTCGGAGTCGGCGTTAAGCATGTAGGTCCGGTTCTCGGTCAATTGTGTACAAAACTTAATAACACGCACAACACAATTGATCATAAGAAGCTAGGTCAAAGTCCTTTCAAGGGCTGAAATGGCCAGTAATTTATTTATTTATTTAAATTCGGTCGCCATTTTGTTTTTTTTTTTTCGGCGGATAAAAATTATCCTAGTTTAGACGGTGGCCACTTAAGCAAGGATTAATTTTGTTTTTTATTTTTTCCTAAGATGTTCCAGACTGGTGATATCCTGCACACCGTCAATTTTTTTGGTATTTTTAAAAAAAAAAATCAAATAACGTCAAAACCCACTTCAAAAATTCTGAAAAAAAACTTTTTGTATTCTTTAAATGTTAATAAATATGTGTGCAAAATTTGAAAACGATATCTTTTTTCCTTCTATGAAAAACAATTCCCAAAAAAAAATTATTTGTAAAGATTTTTAACCTATATGTCCGCTTAAACGATGGTGTTTGCCGAAAACACATTAATAACTCAATTGACTCAATTGACTCAATAAGTTCAATTGGTCCAGTTGGTTTAGTTGGTTCAGTTGGCTCAATTGGTACAGTTGGTACAATTGGATCAATCGGTACAATTGGCTCAATTGGTACAATTGGCTCAATTGGTACAATTGATACAATTGGCTCAATTGGTACAATTGGCCCAATTTGTGCAATTGGCTGAACTGGTACAATTGGCTCAATTGGTTCATTTATCTCAATTGGTTCAATTGGCTTTATTTGTAGAATTGGATCAATTAGTTAAAACGGCTCAATCAGTTCAATGACTCTGTTGGTTCAATTGACTAAATTGATTTAATTGGCCTAATTGCTTCAATTGACCCAATTGGTTAAATTTGCTTAATTGATTCAATTGGTTATATTGTTTCAATTGGCTCAATTGGTTCAATTGGTTCAATTAGCTCAATTGGTTCAATAAGCTCAATTGGTTCAGTTGGTTCAATTGGCGGAATTCGGTTAATTGGTTCATTTACCACAATTGATTTCATTGGCTCAATTTGTAGAATTGGATCAATTAGTTTAAATAGCTCAGTCGGTTCAATTGACTCTGTTGGCTCAACTGACTCTGTTGGTTCAATTGACTCAATTGATTCAATTGGCTTCATGTGTTTAACTAGCTTAATTGATTCAATCGGTTCTGTTGTTTCAATTGGCTCAATTGGTTCAATGGGCTCAATTGGTTCAATGGGCTCAATTGGTTCAATTGGTTCAATTGGTTCAATGAGCTCATTTCGTTCAATTGTCTCATTAGGTTCAATAAATAAATTGACCTCAATTGGTTCAATTGCATCATTAGATTCAATAAGTACATTGGGCTCAATTGGTTCAACTGGTTCAATTGGCTCAATTGCTCCAACTTGTTCAGTTTGATAAATTTTTTCAGTTTGCTCAATTAGTTTAAAATTGTAGTTCATATGACTCAATGGACTCAACTGGCCTACTCTACTAAACTGGTTGAATTGGCTCATTTTACTGAATAAGCTCTTTTGACTTCTTTGGTTTCTGTTGAAATAAATTAACTCATTAAGTCTTATTGGCTCTATTAAGTCAATCGACACAATTGCTAAAGTTGGCTCAATTTGCTAAATTGGTTTCAAAATATTACTTTACTGGCTCAATACTCTCAATTGGTTAAGTTTTTAAATTGGCTCATTGACTTCATTTATGAAATTGCAACATTTGGTTCAATTGGTGCAGTCATTTAATTTTTCAGTCAGATCTGGTAGTTTAACTGGCTCAATTGTTTTATTCAACTGTAGTTATTTTATTAGTTATATAAGTTAAATTGATTAAAGTTGCTCAATCGGTAACATTCGAAAAAATTCCATTACCATATTTATTTACCTCAATATGCCTAATTGGCTCAATTGGTTCAATAGGTTAAATTTCTTCAAAAAATTCTGATGATTCAACTGGCTTAATTGACAAAACTGGCTCAGTTAGCTCAAGTGATTTAATTAATCTCATTGTTTAAATGGCTCGATTGGTTCAATTGGCTCTTTTGGATATATTTGTTCGATTTTATCAACTGATTTAACTGATTCTATTGAATCTTAATCGGATTAATTTTAATAAATAAGTTGATTATTCATGTAGACACAATTATTAATGTTGGTTCAACTACGTTATTTGACACAATGGATCGAAATAACTTGATTTGATTGGTTCAGTTGACTAAATATTAGTTGGCTGAACAAGACCAATTCACTCGGTTATATAAGAATTTCGGTAGAAACTCTAATGGTTAAATTTTCCCAGTACATCTAAATGGCTCAATGACAGTACTATTATCAATTGATTTTATAGGTTATTTGGTTCATAAGCACAATTGGCTCAATTGGTTAATTTAGCTCTATTGACTCCATTGGCTTATTCGACTAAATAAATTCAATTAGCTTAATAATGAAGTCAATAAATCCTTATGCTAAGCTTGATAAATTGGCTTAATTGAATTGTTTGGCTCTAATAGCTGAGCTTGTTTACCTAGCCTTATTTGGTTAATTTGGATCAATTGGCTTGGTTGTTGTGATTTCGTGTATTTAATACGGAAAATTTAATGGTCAAACTGGCTCAATTGATTCATATTAACAAAATTAGCTTCTTTGGAACATTTCAGGAAATTTCCTCGACTGGCTCAATTGTCACAATTAATTGAACTGGCTCAATTGGTTTAAAAAACTAAATTTCTTCAAAAAACTCTGATGTTTTTATTGGCTGGCTCTGATGTTTATAATTGGTGTAATTGGCTCGATTGACCTAATTGATCCAATGTGCTCAATTAGTACAATTGGCTCAATTGGTGCAAGCGCCTCAACTGATATAATATTGAGTCTATATACTTTGTTGCTCACTAAACCCTATATTAAATAGAATTTTTATAATTTTTCACGATGTACAAGATTTTCTAAAACTTTCAGCCCTTTAACTTAACGCCGTGTTGGGCAAAACTTGAAATCTTCTTTTTGTTAAACTAATTTTTTGGTAAATATTTCAATGATAATTGAACTTGGATTCAAATTACATTAAATGCAGCAGAGATGTTCCAACTACGTTGTTGTTTTTCTTCCTGTTGTTGTTTTCCCATGACCGCTAACGCCCTCAAAATAGAGCAGATAGACCGACAGCATCAGCAAGTGCAGAAAGTGCCAAAACTTTAACTGTTCGATAAAGTTTTCTAATTGTATGTCCGAAAACAATCGTTTAATTGAGTTTATTTCCTCACAACCAGACAGACAGGCGAACACACCAATAGATAGAACCACAGATAGACTGACAGCCACATAGACAGACAGCGTTAGCTGGAATTCAATTTGAAGTGGCATACTTTACCTTTTTCTGAGACTTACACGAAAAGGTGTTGCTTCAAAGTAGTCTGAAGAATGTCGATCAATGCTCCATAAGTTGTGTTGAACAGCTTCTAAAATTTTTGAACTTAGTCTATGGTATTTTCTTTATTTTTTTTTTATTTTTTTTTTTTTGTTTTTTGTCTTCATTCTCTTGAGGCTATTATTTGGAGTTGACTTACATTGCATTGTTAGTTGGAGAAAATATAAGAGAAGTTAAGGAAAACGAGTTACTTGGCAAAACTTATCGTGTGAAAGTGGAAACCATGGGAAAAACATTGGATTGGCAAGATTAAAATAGTTTAAGGATTTTTTTTTTTTTTATAAAAGCATCATTGTTTTAAATGGTTCATTGAAAATTAACAAATAAAATTATTCACATTGAAGAGTATTTGTATGAAAGTAAATAAAAGTTAAGGATTTTTTTTCTTAGATTACATAAATGATATGAGGTTTTGACGATACAACGTTAGGTTTACCAAAAGGGTTCTTAAAAAAAGTGTAAAAATGCCTTTTTTCAAAATATTGGCGTTGCACATCGGCAGATCGCGTAGGTAACAGCTTATGCAACAAAAATGCGATACTGTCGCTTTATAGTATTACTCGCTAAGTAGAAATGCTACGAAAATTTTATTTTACGACAAACAAAAAAAAAAAAAAAAACAATGTCTGTACCTCATTGCGAAAATGGAAAACAAAAATGTTGAGCCATGACACACAGTGGTATTTTTTGTATGGAGCAGCTGAAATAAATGTGAAAAACCAGTCAATGATTTTCAATGAAACTTTGTTCATTTACGTGTGTTTAAAATGAGCGAGAATCGCCTTCTTTTTAATATACAGAGGCCCGATTTAATAAGTTTCCACAAGTCAATACAAAAATGATGTGTATGTTTCACCCTGTGTGACCCATTTCTCAATTCCGCAACTATCTCAGATAGAACCAGTGTTGCCAGAACTTTTTTGAGAAAAGCGCGAGATTTAAAAAAAATATCGCCCAAAATCGCCCAATGAAAAAAAAAAATCGCCAAAAATCGCCATTTTTTCTAAGAAATTTATTATATTAGAAAAAACAAAACAAATTATATACATTTTTTTTTCAAATAATATTGAGATCTGTTAATAGTATTAGATATTCTAATTTTCATATTTATGAGATCTAAAAAAAAATAAAAAAGATTAAAAATAATAAAAAAGCTACTTCATTTTATACGAGAATTTTGATCGTTAAAGAACATTTTTTTAAAGACTATAACTTTTTAGAATTTTTCAATATGCAACTTTAAAAAAAAAACTTTTTGCAAAATACGTAGTTCCTTCAGCCATATTAGACTCTTCCTCCGTTTCGTCAATTCTGGAAGTATTGTTTAGTTCATACATTGATTTAGTTTATACAAGATGAATGCCAACTTACAAATATTGTCAAACATTTTTCCGCCTACGGCTGTCTTAATTTTGTATGCCGATTACCAAAATTCTTCACTTTCAGATGGCACTTTGTTTTTGAAAACATTGCTCCATGGAAATGTCAACAAAGATTCGTATTCGATTTCTTCTGCACGTCGCTCTTCAAGAGATAGATAATGAAGAGGGAGTTCACGGAAAGAAGGTCTTATATAGTTTAAACATCTTTCCGGACATAAAATAAAAGCATTTTAAAAATTTCTAACAGACTAGGTAATCGTTTTAACATTTCCTTGATTAAAACTATAATGAAATTCTGGCATTTTGATAGTATGTCTATCATAACAATATCATCACTTAATTTGTGAATTTCTTCATGGAACTGATAATGAAATGTAAGGTCATTAATTCTTTTATAATTGCTTTTATCCGCTAAAATTTTATTTAAGCTGGATGTAGCTAAATTACCAAAATTGAAATTTTTGACAATGTCTTCTTTTATAATTTTTGAAACATGTCTTTGAAAAAATGTTGTGATTTTAACGTAAGCTTGAAAAAAGTCAACTTTTTCTCGTTGAAAATATAAATTAAGTGAGTTGATGTTTTGAAGAAACGGTCTCAAAAAAATAAGTATTTCGATATAAATAAATTATCGGTAAGGGCTTGTGAGCTGTGTTCAGTCGCATTGTCAACAGAGTGTTCCAAACACTTAAAATAATTGTTATTTTCTTTAATTGAAATTTTAAACACTTTAGATGAGTTTATGAAAAAAAGATTGTTTTTACAAAAATCGCCCAAAAAATCGCCAGGCGATTTCCTAAAAATTTAAGCGCAAAAACAAGAAAAAAAGCGCCCAATTGGCGATTAATCGCCCAATCTGGCAACGGTGGATAGAACACATATTCATAGTTCACTGAGAGAGTTTTAGGCTGAACCATAGAAATAAAATATAAGGAAGTGGTGTTCTACTCACACATACTATGCGTGTGTTGAAGAATTTTTCAAGCTTTAAGACGAACATAAATAAAATAAAAAATTAAATAAGCATGCGTTGTGCCGTGAAAAGTTGTGAAAGTTCATAAAAAACACATAATAAGGAGGTTTAGTTTCACAGGTAATCTTGCTTTATAGCTTGTTGGTTTCCCGCCATTTGTGTGCATGAGTCATGTGCAAGAGCTTCTGTCAAAACAAAAGTTCAGCTTCATGAGCGCATTTATTCCTTAGGGTGGCAAACATTAGGGCCCTAATTTTTTTTTTGATTGAAGATAAGTTTTAATCAGGGACCGTAAGTGTTATAAATTTCTTCAAAAAAGTCAATAAATAATGGTTATTTTTACCGATTTTTTTGTTTTGTTTTTTTTTATTATTTACTTTTATTTATTCGGTCAAAAATACCAGTTAAAATATGTTTATTTTTCGGTTAAAAATAGAAGTTAATATATGACATATTTTTTCGGTCAAAAATTTATATATGACAGTGATATCCTATATTAAATACTAGGTTACCCGGTACACAATTTTTGCACCCAAAAATATGCTAATGAGCCGAACGACTAGTCGTACCATATGTGCCGTATTTCACGGGACGTGCCGTATTTTGCAAGATTTTTTTAAGTGTCCTGCCGGTAAAAAATTGTTCCCGTATTTTTGGTATTTTTTGTAAAATACCTATGATTTCAAATATAATAAAAATTAAATAATAAAAATACGTCTGAACACCAAAAAGTTTTCGCCTTTCTTTACGATATAACCTAATGCGGCCCTGTTTGAATGTTTATGTATTTGCATTAACTTCATTGTATTTGTAAAATACTTCATTTCTGTTCAACTTCACCGCTTCCTTATCTCTTAGTTCTTTGGGCTGAACTCGCTCTTGTTCCACGGCAACGGTACTACTTTCAGTGTTGCCAGATTGAAGTAAATTTCTCTAATTGAGGTAATTTTCGACTCATTTTTTGGGCAGAGGTAAAAAAGGTAATTTTTGATCAAAAGTGGTAAATTTTGCGAAAATAATAATTTTTTTAGACATGTTATTGGCAGTACCGTTACCTTTCTGAACATACTCACAAACAGTTTAATATTTTTGTGAATTATCCTGTGTAGCAAAAAAAAAAAAAAAACCAAATATCTGAATTATCCATCTCTGGTTGCTGAACAAATATCCCTTTTACATTGGTCAAGAATTGAAAGCAATTTTATGGATTTGTTGGCTGTTGTGCTGCGAATTGGCTGAGAAGAAAAGGGAAAAAATTGACGGTACGCTTGTTTTGTACCGTCAACTATTTGGGTTCAAAAGAGAACGTAAAAAAAATTGCTTTCAACTCTTTACCAATGTAAAAGGGGTAAAAGAAACAAGTGAATTAAATACAAAAAAACAAAACAAAATAGCCGGTAAGTCCCGGTTTATACATGTCAAGAGTTAACGGTCAACTTTTTGGTGAGAGATAAATATATGTATGTGTGGTTGTTCACGTATTTAGTTGTGGTGGTTCACAGTTGTGGTGGTTCACCAATTCAGTTGTAGTGGTTCACAGATCATTTATATTTTGTATTAATATATATTTTTATTTTCTTTGAACAAATTTTATATTTTTTAAGACAATATTTTTGTAACAATTTGAATCGTATTTTATAACTACTGAAAATATTTTTTTGATAGTTTTTTGATAACAATTTTTTTGATAACTTATTTCTAATTAAATTTTAAAAACAAGTGTATAAAGTGTAAGTGTATTTTATATGTGTGTGATTGTGAGAGCACCACATTATTCCCCCCCATAGAATTTAATTGAGTTGGCCAAGAGATTAAAATTTACCTTTTTTTTTGTGGGTCTGTGTGAGGAGGATAGCGTCTCTGCAGTGTCTCTGTCCATGAATGTCGGTTTGACTCTGTCGATGTGAACTGTAACTGTGTTATTATTTTTAAGAATTGTAAAATTTTTGTGTGTTCTGTCGAGTACTTTGAACGGTCCTTCGTATGGATTCTGTAGTGGACGTCGTATTGTGTCATTTCGTACGAATACGTATTTACAACCCCATATACACTAAGGGAAATAACGCATATTAGCATTATCCACGCCTCAGTATAAATTTTATTCAAATATTTACGTTGATAAATCAAATGTTTTCCTTACAACTCGTTTTTTCCCGTATTTGAATTTTATTTATACCACACACGTACACACATATTCCATACAAGCAAGCAGCAACAGCATCGCACACGTACACACATATTCCGACAAGCAGCAACAGCATCGCACTCTGTTCCTGAAGTTTATTTCTTGCAGTTGTAGGTTTCTTATAGTTCTCATTTAGTTAATGTTGCAAGGGTAATATAGCCTGAATATTTGGCCGATATGATTTGTGAGTGCGATGGTGAGTGCGATGCATGATGAAATCATGTAGGGTGGAGTGACAGCTCAGTATTTTCTCAAGAAAGTCTTGAACCGGTTGTCATTTACCTGCATGATTTGCTTCTATTCTCTATCTTTTTATAGTTTATACTATTTTTGACATTTGATGCCATAAGATTGCACCAACTGTCAAAAATTGTTTAAATTAGAGAACGAAAAAAGAAAGTAAAATATACTACCAAATGGCATTTGATGGACGACGCGGCTCGTGGGAAATATTCAAATAAATTATTTTTCAATTTCAATATTTTTTATATAAATTGTCCTTAAATGCGATAGTTTTATTTTAAAATAGTAAATATTTACAAGATATTTGAATATATTCGTGCATAAATTCGGTTTAAATATTTTAATATTTTATTTAATTAAAAAAGTATTTAAATAAATTTTAAATAAAGAGTGATTTTTTAAGTGCCTGATAACTTTTTTTTAAAAAAAAACGCATAAAATTTGCAAAATCTCATCGGTTCTTTATTTGAAACGTTAGATTGGTCCATGACATTTACTTTTTGAAGATAATTTCATTTAAATGTTGACCGCGGCTGCGTCTTAGTTGGTCCATTTGGAAAGTCCAATTTTGGGCAACTTTTTCGAGCATTTCGGCCGGAATAGCCCGAATTTCTTCGGAAATGTTGTCTTCCAAAGCTGGAATAGTTGCTGGCTTATTTCTGTAGACTTTAGACTTGACGTAGCCCCACAAAAAATAGTCTAAAGGCGTCAAATCGCATGATCTTGGTGGCCAACTTACCGGTCCATTTCTTGAGATTAATTGTTCTCCGAAGTTTTCCCTCAAAATGGCCATAGAATCGCGAGATGTGTGGCATGTAGCGCCATCTTGTTGAAACCACATGTCAACCAAGTTCAGTTCTTCCATTTTTGGCAACAAAAAGTTTGTTAGCATCGAACGATAGCGATCACCATTCACCGTAACGTTGCGTCCAACAGCATCTTTGAAAAAATACGGTCCAATGATTCCACCAGCGTACAAACCACACCAAACAGTGCATTTTTCGGGATGCATGGCCAGTTCTTGAACGGCTTCTGGTTGCTCTTCACTCCAAATGCGGCAATTTTGCTTATTTACGTAGCCATTCAACCAGAAATGAGCCTCATCGCTGAACAAAATTTGTCGATAAAACACATTTCGAACCGAACACTG
This sequence comes from Pherbina coryleti, assembly GCA_943735915.1. Taxonomy (NCBI): domain Eukaryota; kingdom Metazoa; phylum Arthropoda; class Insecta; order Diptera; family Sciomyzidae; genus Pherbina; species Pherbina coryleti. The sequence goes on from OX030948.1 coordinate 21,567,931, forward strand.
ATTTTGGTAATAAAATTCAATGATTTGCAAGCGTTGCTCGTTAGTAAGTCTATTCATGATGAAATGTCAAAGCATACTGAGCATCTTTCTCTTTGACACCATGTCTGAAATCCCACGTGATCTGTCAAATACTAATGCATGAAAATCATAACCTCAAAAAAATCACCCTTTATTTACGTAGTCGATTTATGCAAATGCGTTATTGGTGCAAAAATGACTCGCTTTTTGGATAAATTAAAAAAGGTTTTGGATAAATTTAATATTTTTTTCCCTTAGTGTACTAACAAAAAATTCTAACGGTTCTTAGTTATTTAAACATTTTTTTAATTGTTTTATTTTGGGAAAAGGTAAATTTTCTCCGAAAGCGGTAAATTTTTCCAAATAGTGGTAAATTTCAGTTCGTCTCTCTGGCAACACTGACTACTTCATAGTAAGCTAGAATGACAGAAACAAGATTACGCGTTCCGCAGTCCCGCTATCTAATGCGCTCTTTCTCAACTGAGTGCATGACGTCACACACCACTTCTGCTTGAAAAAAACGTATACAAATATGCGATCGCTTAGGCAAATTGACAAAATTAAAAATAAATTCTTTCGGATAAAAAATAATAAATATTCTATGAATAAATTCATAAAAATATGAATGTTTTCGTATACGAAAATATGAATATTTTTAATTTTTTAAGATTTTTATCTCCTAAACCATTCGAGACCGACAAAATTTTATTTCACCACTAGGCTTAGGAGATCCAAATTCATATTATAAAAATAAGAAAAAAATAAAAAAATATTTAGGCGTGGGCTCCAAAGTAAAACTATTCCAATTTTTGACAATATCGCTTGTGACGTCATGCTCTCTCAACTCTCTCTCTTGTTGACAACAAGACAACATGAAGACAAATAAAGCAACAACCAACAACAACAACAACTGCTCTGTATAGAGCAAATCACACAGCTTGACTTTGCATCAGTGATGCCAACTACACGGAAATTACGGGCTTCTACGGATTTTTAAGCCTTGCACAGATTAACGGACAACAGCGGCAAAATAAGGTAAATCTACGGATTTTTAAGAATATCACACAGAATTTTCGTAGATTTTTCGCGAAATTTCATGTTCAAATTAATTTGAATGGTAAAAAAATATAATCAACACTCAAAAATTCGTTTACTTAATTTGTTAAAACTTTGTGCATCAACACTTGCAACTAATAAAAATGTGCAGCCCTGAAAGTTGCACACGTAAGCAATATAAAGCTCTAAACATGTTCTTCAGAGTGAAAATTTTAAGCAACACAAAGGCAAAAACAATTTCTGATCAACTTGACAACTGCTGCACTAACAATAAGCAATATTTTTTATTTTCAGAATTCGTTCTACTATATTTTTATAATATTACACTTGAAATGCAAACTGAATCCTTAAGAATACACCTATTGTATGAAAGTTTTATCACTTTTTATAAAACAATTTTAGATTTTTACATTAAACCAGATATAATTTAAATAGCAAAGCCGAAGATATTGATATAAGTAACTCATGCAATTACTTAAACTGCAATGAGGTGTACCTTCAAAATGTGAAGCGGAAATTTTAAACCTAGGTTCACCCAATATTAACGATATTCAGCAAGTTCAAAAATTTGGGCAACTGAAAAGTGCCATGCCCCTCTTTAAACACCCATTAAATGTAACCAGTGGAATGGTACTTGTGATTTGAGGTCGAATACCAATTTCCAATGCTGTGTAAGCTATAACTCTAAAGCTATTCGATATCGCAAATTCGGGTCGTATGGGATATGCGCCCACCATAGATATTCGGTGCACTCCTTCTCTATACTCTTACTGATTTAAAACAAAAATTTTCAAAATCGGTTGAAAAACATAGGAGAAAATGGTTCTTAACTGTTCTAGTTTTAAATTAAAAAAAAAATTATATAAATTTACACGGATTTACACGGATTTTTTATGTCGCATTTGTGGATTTTTACTCTCTTCGGGTTGGCATCACTGCTTTGCATACTGTTTCGTTGGCCGCTACACCAACTCACTAGTAGCCTTTGCATGATTTTCCACTGTGATGATACGATCTAGGTTAACCGTGATACAGGGTGCATCGAAGTAGATAAAAACTCAGTCACTATTAAGCGTTCTTTCTGTCAAAATAAAATCCGGGTAACTTTCTCGGCATAATTGGCAGTATAAGAAGAACCTAAGTAGCTTGAGTGGATCACAGTGGAAAGTCATGCACAGACTACTCGAAAATCGACTTTTTTTCAAATGATCGCCATTTGGTTTTTTTTTCGGCGGAAATAAATAATCCTAGTTCAGGCGATAGCCACTAAAATCAGGACTAATTTGGTTTTTTTGTTTTGTTTTTTCTCAGATATAACAGACTGGTGATATCCTGTACACCGTCAATTTTTTGGTATGTTTTTAAAAAAAATCAAATAACGTCAAAAACCGCTTCAAAAATTCTCAAAAAATATTTTTTGTATTCTATAAATGTTGATAAATATATGTGAAAAATTTGAAAACGATATCTTTTTTCCTTTTATGAAAAAAAAAATTCCCAGAAAAAACATTTTGTTTTTAAATTTGTAACCTATATGCCCCTTAATGATATATCATAAACGCATTACAAAAACAAACCCATACAGCAAAGGGAAGAGAGCTTTAAGCTTCATCTCAATGTACTTGAACGTGTAACAACCAAAAATAGGAGCTGTTTTCAAAAAATTTTTTTAGATATAAAGAGTCATTATTTTTTTTTTTAATTTATACACGTTATTGTACATAAAAAATACTTTATAAAAATATTTTTTTTTTCTTTTTAAATACAGTTCTGGCTTTTATATAGAGGGCGCTGAAAATGGCATTGAAAAAAAAACATCCAAAACGGTTCGATGGATATGGCCTTTCCCATGAATCGGAAATAAAAAATTCAAATGACATTTTAAAGCATATACCATATATTAAGCATCCCCCCTACGCAAGACCGGGGTCTTTTTTTAATTATGGCGGAAGTTGAAGTAAAAAGTTCGAAAAATTGATACATTTTCGCTTGCTTTTTTGTTTATATAAAAAAAAAGCAAAAAAAAGTAGATACTTGAATTTAGGGGGGGATGCTTAAAGGACAAAATAAAAAACAAAATGCAAAAAAAATCATTGAAATTGAACTAATGGATTTTGAGTTATCTATCGAACCGTTGTAAAAAATTAGTTTCGAGGAAATCGCGTTTAAAGTTTTTTATTTGTTGTATGGAGCTTAGGCATAGGTTAACGAAAACCGTTATAACTTCTGTTTTTTTTTAAATATCGGTTTAAAAATGTGTATGTATATTCTTACAACTATAAAAAATACATTAAATAAAAAAAAATTGTTTTTTTTTCGAAAAATTTACACGTATATTATACCTTAATAGAAAATAAGCAAAATACTGATTTTTTAACATAGGTTAACGGTTTTCGTTTCTTCTGTTTTTGACGTAGAATACGTCATTCTCGGAGGTAAGTAGGGTGGTTGATAGTGATCAGGTGTGTATTTATATAACTTTTTGAGCCTTTGGTGGGCCTAAGGTACTGATCGTACAATGTTGATGTTAGCACTTGTTGGTCTGCTTGATCCTCAATGCAACAAAAATTCATGTTAGAACTCTCTAACTAATATAAATTTTACACAATAACATGAAATATAAAGCCAACATTTGATGTTTTTGTTTGCTGAAACTTGTTACCTATTTATCGACAGTTTCCGGTTTTATCGACAAAACCATAAAATTTGTATGGGAGCCCCCCTAAGGAGTGGTCGGAGGGAAAAGGTGTTTCAATTTCAATTTTCAATTTATTAAGTAATAAAGTTCACATGTAAGACATAGTCTTTTAAATGCAGTAAGAACAACATAATAACAACGAGTAATAAACAACTGGTAAATACATATAAATTAAATAATAAAAGAAAAATATTTAGAGATTTAATTACAAAGTAATACGAAATATTATAACCACAAGTTGACATAACAACAATTCAAAGTGACCAAAAATTATTAGTTAAAAATCATTCTTATTCTAAGACAAAAATAAAAAAAAAGAAAAGAAAAATTAATAAAGAAAAGGATAGTATTAAGAAAAGTGTTGAAAAATTTCATACTTAAAGTTGCGGTTATTTTGTATGCATTTTATTCTTAAAGGCAGCGAGTTCCAAATTCTGATTGCGTTTACAAAAAACAATCTGCTGGAGTTTAAAAAATTAAATAATGGTATTATCAGGCACATATTTCTGGTTGATCTACAAAATTGTAGCTTCTCAAAAAGGTATTTAGGTGTCTTTGTGTGTAACAATTTATGTAAAAATATGCAGTTCCTAGCATCAAGATAGTTGAAAATATTGCAACCTAGTATCTTACTGCTCAAGTGGCTGATGCGGTCAAATTTTCGAAGGCCAAAAACATATCGTGTGGCGTTATTAAAAGCTTGTTGTAGCTTAAGCTTGGACCTAGAATCAAGTGTGCTATAGACAATATCAGAGTATGAAATGAAAGGCACTATAAGCTGGAGCACTAACTTTTTTCTAGTATCAACAGGTACAAATGACGAGGTCCACCTTAGGTTCCTAAGAGCATAATAGACCTTATGAACAACAGAATTGATGTGATCCTCACAAGAAAGTGTCGAGTTAATAATATATCCTAAATTTTTAACTTTGTCGACAAAGTTCAGCCCAACACCGTTTAAATAAATAGTTGATATATTTGAAACAGAAAAACTAGTTTTGCAAATAGGCAAAACAAATGATTTAAGTGGATTTAGTCTAAGCTTGTTTTTAGCCCATTAGCCCATTTAGTTATTTCATTTAAATCCTCATTCATCCTAACACATAAATTACCAACAGCACCAATGGGACTGTCTAAGTACAGTTGTAGATCATCAGCATATGCATGCATGCTAACATGACGACATCTGATGAAAATATCGTTGATGAACATTGAAAATAATAACGGACCAAGTACTGAGCCTTGGGGCACCCCACAGGATAAGCAACAGAAAGCAGACAGACTATTTCCCACCCTTACTCTTTGAGACCTTCCCACCAAGTAACTATTTAACAGACGGACTGCCATACTAGAGAATCCAAAGTTAACGGCAAGTTTTTGACACAGTATTGAGTGATCAACAGAATCAAACGCCTTCGAAAAATCTAAGAGACAGAGCAAATTTATGCGCCCCAAATCGTAGGACACTCTGATGTCATCTAAGATCTTTACTATAGCTGTAGAGCAGCTATGCCCTGGCCGAAAACCCGACTGAAATGGGGACAAAAGGTCGAATCTTTTTATGTGTTCCGATATTTGCATGGCCATGAGAGACTCAAAAACTTTTGACAAGGAAGACAACAGACTTACGGGACGATAGTCAGACGGATCGCAAGCATTAGTTTTTTTCGCTATGGGAATAATTGTCGCTGCTTTCCAGACATCTGGGAAGCACGAGCTTGTAAAGCAATGATTGAATATATGGGTAAGCGGGCTGAGAATGTGTGGTAAAATAATTTTTATAAATTTAATTGATAGTCCATCTTCACCCGTTGCGTTGGATTTTATTTTACTAACACACCGACCTACATCACATTCATTAACAGCAACAAACTCGAAATTACTTAAAGCTTCATAACTTAAAGGATTCGGATTAAAAGCAGTCACATTTTCAGGCGGTGTGGAGCTGGCTATAAAGTAATTGTTTAGGGTATTAGGGTCAACCCGACAATCGTCAGATTTCACGCTGCATACACCAGCTTGCTTTAGATTGCTCCAAAGATTTTTAGACGGTAGCGAAGAGCTTAATTTGGACCTGAAAAATATGCGCTTTGCTGTTCTGACCGTAGAGTTAGCTATGTTTCTCGCTATTTTGTGTTGTTCCCAATTCGATGTTGTGGGATTCCTTTTCCAACGATTGTAAGTTGTATTACGCTTTTTTAGGGCTAATTTTACATTATTTGTGAACCAGGGACAACTGATGTTAGTTACTCGGCGAGTGACTAAAGGAACATGCGAGTCATAAAGAAGAAAAATTGCATTCATAAAATACCCTAGCTTCTCATTCACAGAACTCATTAACCAGCACTCAGACCAGTTAATAGAACATACGTCACTTAACAAAGAGCCCTGATCAATGGACTTATAATCCCTAAAGGAAATTGTTTTTTCAATGCCAACTTGTGACATATTTACATTTAAAGAACAAAAAATTAGATCATGGTCAGAAACAAAGGACAGTTGATCGAAAAGCAAGACAGAAGAAATATCCGAGACAACAAAAATATCTAACAAGCTTGGAGACGCGTTATTTGCATAGCGAGTAGGTATGCTTGTATTTACGGTTTGAAGACCAACTTCAGAAAGTCTATCAAGAAAGCGACTAACAAAATTGTCTTTACATAACATGTTAATATTAAAATCACCACACATAACATAATTTTCGTAGCCAATCGCACAATCTGACAGAGTAGAAAACAATTGATCCAAGCAACAGTTACGATAGGGATTATACACACAAGACACAAATACCTTAGCACAGTTAACACGAATTTCAATATTTATAAATTCTATCTCAGAACCACTGGACATTCCTAACAGATTCACATTTAAATTATCCTTACAGTAGATTGCAACACCCCCGCCTTTCTTATCAGCACGATCATTACGATAAAGCTTAAAATTGTTTATATTCAAACAGGAATCATTTATGTCTTTATGAAACCAGGTTTCAGAAACACAAATAATATGAACAGCTGAATTTTCAAAACAATGCCGAACAACATCAAGTTTAACATCATTAAGGCTTCTCGCGTTAAAGTGGACTATATTCAGACCAGAGAATTGCTTACACAGTACGCCAATCAGGGTTTTTTGGATATCGCTAGTACCTAAGACACTAGAAACCACAGAAAATTATTTGAAAAAACACAACCATAAGTATGATATAGGGAAAAGAAATATATAGAAGAAAGATAAGAATAAGATAAGAAGAAACATAAAGAAGTTAAAGGAAGTGAGCAAATAGAATAAATCAGAGATAATATAATAATGAAATATAATGAAATAAAGAATGAAACATTAAATCCCAAAAATAAAATACATAAACATAGATCATCAGCATTCATCTTCGCGCACAGCAGCACCGATGACAGTCTGCATTTCATCGATACTATTAATCGGCATTGGCTCCCCATTTTTCCGCATTCTGATGAACACAGAGCCACGTAGAGTAAAAACGTTGAAAATGGTTTTTGTTAAAGGTAAAAATGTTCCTTTTGTAAAAGTAATGGGGGTCGGTGTCACATATTAACCCTTTCCGGCACAAAAACCATAAAATTTATATGGGAGCCCCCCTAAGGAGTGGTCGGAGAGAATAGGTGTCAAAGGCAAAAATATTCCTTTTGCAAAAGGAATGGGGGTCAGTCATACATATTAACCCTCTCCGGCACTCTCTTAAAGGTCATATGCTACGGTGTATGGAATAAATAAACAAAAACCATACTATTTTTAAGGGAGCCCCCTAAGGAGTGGTCGGAGGGAATAGGTGTCAAAGTCAGTCAAAAATATTCCTTTTGCAAAAGTAATGGGGGTAATGGGGGCATATGAACCCTTTCCGGCACTCTCTTAAAGGTCATATGCTAAGGTGTATGGAATAAATATTCAAAAACCATAATATTTGTAAGGGAGCCCCCCTAAGGAGTGGTCGGAGGGAATAAGTGTCAAATGCAAAAATGTTCCTTTTGTAAAAGTAATGGGGGTCGGTCATACATATTAATCCTCTCCGGCACTCTTTTAATGGTCATATGCTCAGGTGTATGGAATAAATATTTTGCTAAATAGTTTTTAAAAAAGATGTCTTCAAAAGCGAATTGACTAATTCTACGTCTTGGTTACGACATAGTCGGAACTACGGTATCTTTTTTTTTAAAATATTGATTTAAAAATGTGAATGTATATTCTTCAAACTATAAAGAACACATTAAACAAAAAAAAATTTTTTTTTTTCGAAAAATTTACCTTAAGTTATTTGTATTGAGCTCAATCTCAGCTTTCTGCATGTGAAAGCTAGTTCAAAACTAGTAAGAAATGATCTTCGACTGGGCCGAAGTTAAAATACCCCCACGGCCGAACCAAAGTATATTCAAAGTCTTAAGCAATCAATAAAATGTTTATCTGTAAAAACGTTTTCGTTATATTTTTAACAGAAAATATTCGCTTTTGTTTTTTGATAAAATGGCTTTGTATGGGAGGAGGGCGTGGTTTTTACCCAATTTGGTTGAATTCCATACACATAGTACACGTTATATATCAAAGTTCATATGCAAAATTTCAAGTCCATACATTAATTTTTGTGGATTTTAGAGAAATTTTACCTTTTTGATAAAGTCACTTTGTATGGGAGGTAGGCGTGGTTTTCATCCGATTTGATTGAATTTCATACGTAGAGTGTATTTTGAACATCAAAACTCATTTGCTAAATTTCAAGTCTATATATTAATTTTTGTTGAATTCGAAGAGATTTTACCGTTTTGATAAAGTCGCTTTGTATGGGAGGTAGGCGTGGTTTTCATCCGATTTGGCTCATTTACGAACTTGACCTTCATTTTTTAGATAAAAGCTTAAATATAGAATTTCGTGATGATAGCTTTAAAATTACGGCTGGAATCGTGATCACAGACAGACGGACAGACGGACAGACAGACGGACATGGCTAAATCAACTCGGGTGGTGATGCTGATCAAGAATATATATTCTTTTCTATACCTACCACGCCTCCTTATGGGCGTTACAAACGGAGTGACAAAATGAATATACCCCCATTTACGTTTTTTAAACGTGGGGGTATAAAGATCAAATTCTTGTTCTCAGGTAGTTAGGCTTAAGCTCAATCGACTCAACTTGGAGATCAATCTCATTTTTATACATACGACCTCAATGTAATTTCAACATTTAAAATAACATTGCATACTTGTAGGCTTGCTTTTTTTAATGCACATTCCTAGAAAACATTGCATTGCATAACATTGCCTTAAGGGGCTTCCACACAATACAACCGCTGCACAATCGCTACAGCAGTTGGCAGTTTCAATCATTCGACCGTGCAATATTGCAGCCAACTCGTCGCATGCTTGCATCCAAACAATAGAATAATCGCACACAACCATCAAATAGCAACCGATATTGGTACAGCCGTTGTATCGTGTAGGAGCCCCTTTACTTTAATTTTAATACCAATTAGCATAGAGTGGGCGCATGCGAACTGTAGGGTAGGTTGTAAGGATGTTTTAAATTCTTCAAGTCTTTTGTTCGTTTCTATTATTTTTACAAGTTATTTTTGACCCTGTTCAAAATAATTTCAAGAAAATTTTAATTTAAAAATAGACAATTGACCAATACTCTTGGTTTGGTAAAATTCTTCATATTTCCCCTCAAATTGATATTCTCTACCAATAATAATTGGTTCACTAAATTTACGGCCTTGATTCTAAAGTGTCATAGGCACTTGTTCAGTTCATTAGCTTGTTGTTGTTGCGTAGAGTTTCTCATGCGCATGCATATGAAACACAACAACCGCTGTCGCGCTTATGCTTGTGCGGTATCTAGCGGCAGAAGTGTAAAAGGTTCTAAGTGCATCGAAAAGAATTTGAGTGCAATGTTTTGCTTACGTTAACATTTTTGTGGATTTAATGTTTAGAATTTGTCACAATATTTTTGTTGATATCTTTGGGTTTTATTATTGTCATATGTTGGACAATTGTAGCTACGCATGAAAGTCTTTTGGGTGGTCGGTTTGGTAACTATGTATGTACATATGTAAGTACACTACAGAACACAACTTTTATAAATTATTGAATTTTTTTAATTTTAATATCATTTTTGGATGTTAATAAAATCAGAATTGCTTGTATTTTCCCAATTTTTCAAAATAGAATCAAAATGTATGATATACATATATTTTCAATTTTATCTGTAGAAAATTTGTATTTATGGAAAAAATAAATGTAATCGTCAAGTTTTATACATTTTTCAACTTTCTATAGGTAAAAATTACAAATTCATACAGTTTCATAATTTTTTTTCTTTAAAAAGTAAACTTTTGAAAAAGAAAAGTTGTTGTCTGATTTTCCTATCTAGATATTAAGCTGTCAAAATATTTACTTATATTTTTGAAAAAAGCATCTTAAAAAAAAAAATTTATTGCCGCAAAAATACCTCTGTGCTACACTACGGAGGCAACCGCTTAATGCGGTAATAATGCAACAAAATTTAAAAAACGTTTCATGAAATTTAAATTGGTGATTATGAATGCTACGTCAAATTTTTCAAAAGCAAAAGCAAAATCAAAAACAGAACGTATATACATCCAACTTATTGTTCTTTTGAATTCCAACCACGAAACGACAACCCAACTTTCTCTATTTATTTCTTATCTAAATACATCGTAATATTATCGTAAAAACAATTTATTTTAAGCTAAGAAAGTTCTGGCTTAATATTATGCAGGTAAAAGTAAATTTATGAATTGTCGAAATTTAAACCAAATTGCTGAAAACTTCCACTTTTAAAAATCAAATTGCTCGGTTTTCAATTTAGTTGCCATAACACAAATGAAAAGCTGCTTCATATCGTTCTCACCTTGATTGGGTCTTATATAGTTTTTTTCTTTTATATATTTTTTTCTTATCTCTTATTTAGAGTAGCACAAAACGAATCATTGCAATGTTGCGCAACGATGTCCTTCTTCAAGTCCTTCTGCTCTATCCGACCGCAAGGTGCTTTACTTTAACCGCTTTTATGTTGCCATTTAATGTTTTAACTTTTTCATAGTTGCAGTTTTGTTGTTGTTTTTTTTTTTTTTTTTTGGTTTTGTGCTTGTAACGTTATGTCCCAGGTATACGCGGTTAATTTCAGTTATAATAATAGTCATGCTGGTCTTGCAGTCGAGTAGGTCAAGGAAGCTGCTATGGAGCCGTAATGTTTTGATTACGCTCTGTTTCACTGTCTTCGGTTATTTCTGTATAGCTCTCTTTTTCGCTCTCTATATATATATATGTATTGCTCTCACTACTTTCGATTGCTACACAGCTTCACAGCTTCTTTCCCAGTTGCTACCATCCTGACAGTTTTGCTTGGTTGTTGTACAAACAAGTTTTCTTTAATTTTCGTCCTTCCCTATACAATGGGTGCACCACCACTCCACCATTTTCATAATTTCTCTTGCTCTTCTTCAGCTCACGTTTACTTTGACTTTGAAGTCATTTTCACTACTAATTGTAAAGAAGCTCCAACGTAGCCTGACTGTAGTGCTGCTGGGTGGCAGAGTAGAAAACGCTATCAAGTTGTTGGCTGCAGCACTTAAGTTTCCAAGTATGTACTTGGACTTAAATGCTGCTCTGGATTGAAAGTCATTTTATGCACAACATTTTTTATTTTCTTTTTTTTTCTATTTTTTTGTTTTTTATCCTCTGTAGTTTTCTTACTTTTTATTTTGATCATAATTGATGGCATGTGCGTTTGTAGATTTTGAAGAGATTGTACGATAATGAAATCTTAAGTATCTACAATTAGTTGCTGACTGTTAAAATGTAATGTAAAGTGAAATGTATTTGCAAAATTGCTGATCTAGTGTAGTAACTAGTTGTTGTTGGATAAGAAAATGAGGTAAAGAATACAAAAGATTCCAAAAGTTTTTGTAGAGTTTTATAATCTTTAAGTTACAGCGGCTTAATGATTGCAAAGAGTTATATTTTTTTCCGAGATCCTGTCATAAGTACCTTAGCTTAACTCAAGCTCCTCTTCTTCGCTATAATTATCTGCGTAAATATTTTTAAGAACAATTTTTAAAATATTATTTTCTCCACTGCGAGGTGCTATAGATACGTTTGCAATCCGCTTTAAATGTTTTCAAAACACATACACACATGCACATGTCCTATACACGTGCGCACAATGGCAGCCACACCAGCATAAATAATCGCAGTTTAAGCGCAAGATTTGTAACACATCATAATTTAAATTCGTTCTTGTTGTTATTTCAGCACCTTTGCAAGCAGAGTATCAACACACACACACACACATCCACATATACACCGTACCACCCACTTAAGCGCCCAGCGAGTCCACTCGCGATGCTTTTGAAGTATTAAACATAGTGAATTCGCTGTCTTGCTTCTACCTAACAAAACTTTTGCACTCACTCACACACTCTCGCACTAGCCAGTGTGTGTGTTGCCACGGGAAACAAGAATTAATTGCATTTGGACGGACGTACGCGCGAATTGTTCGAATGTGTTGCTAGAGCACACCGTGTGTCTGTGTGTGTGTTGTTGTCTGCATGTGTGTAATTCAATGCATTTAAGTTTGTGACAATGCTCACACTTTCACCTGTTGTATAAGGAGTAGATTCCAAAAGAAAAGTTACGGTTTTGAAATAAAAAAAAAAAATAATAAAAAATCTGGGAAAGTAGCTACATTTTTATGAAGATTCCAGCAAAAACCATTTAAGTCTTTGCTTAAATTTTACACAGTTTTTTAGGCCAAGTTTTCACCTCGAAAGAAAGTTGTATTGTAGCAGAGGAACGATACATTTGTTTTAAAGGGTTTTCCATTGAGCGAGTCTACACGGAGAGAAATAATATTTCTCTATAAAATATTTTACTTGATCTAAGAAAATTTCAAATTAAGCCTTATTAAAAAAAATAACGAGCGAGCTTAACAGCAGTCACGTATCATATGTAACATCTAACACCTCACTTTGGTAATAAAAAATATAAACCGTGTACACCAAAAACAGCTGTTTGGTCTTGTTATCTTTTACTTTGGATGTTGGAAAAAATAAGTTTATTATTTTTCTTTTATTTTGACCTCTGGCAAAGGAAATTTTGATACTGAGCTGGTAGCCGCTGGGCGAAGGCTACACAGGTTTGTGTCTAAACTAAATAGTAGCATGCGCTGTAGTTTAATAAAATTGGACAGGTGTCCATATGTTTGAAATTTTCTCAATTCTAGCAGAATAATGCTTGAATTGAGAAATTTATGCTAGAGTGTACACTGAGAGCCTATTTGCTTGATTCAAGTTTAAAATGCTTGATTTTTTCTCTCCGTGTAGTTGTGGATAATAAAACATATATAATTTGTGAGATTATGGGGAAGATGTATCTACCAATAAAAAGAAAAATTATTTCCGTGATTTCCGTGAAGCTTAGGCTCTTTATTCTGAAATCTGGTGAATTATAAAATCTGACTTTTCTGGGGCGTAAGGTCTGTACAACCAAATCGGATGCTGTTCATGCAATTTTTAAAATTTTTAAGATACCCCGAAACGGCGATGATACAGGGTATGATATATTCTTTATAAAATTAATTTTACACGTGATATTTTTTGAATTCACAGCTGAAACAATAAATGGAGTAAACTAACATATATGAACATTGGACAAATGTAAAGAATGCCGAATGGGAATGAAATTAAATATTTTGCGGTATTCCAGGTTTTTATGTTATGCAAATTGCATGTGTTTTTTCGTTATGGTTTTTTGCTTAAAATAACTTGAAAATTTATTTCTGCGGTCACATTTTTGTTGTGTTCTGCCAATTATTTTGCCGTAAAAAAGTGTTTTTAATATATACGCGGTATACTTCGCTGCTCTTTAAAGTTGCACAGACACTTATTGACATATTTTAGTCATTTGACTTTAACGTGCTTTTCACTGGACTATTTTAGATGAAAATTATTATTAATTTTGTTAATTAGTTTCCAAGAATTTTAGATATCTACTTAATTCTTAATTGGTAGGAATCTAAGAATTTTATATTTCGCTAAAACTTAAAAGACGAACATTAAACAGCATTATAGATCAGTTCTTTCTTTAAATTTAATTTGAATGAATGAAAAGTGTTGTCGCACAAAAATTTATTTGTGCTCAATTCAACATTTTTTTTTTTTTTATATAAAAATAAATAAGAGTTAAAAAAATATATAAGAAAAATTAAATAAGTCAACTGCAACCGCAGCTGTCTTATGCAGCTTGTAAGCTTGGCTTCACTCTGCACTGAGCGGTAAACTTTTGTTTCTGCCACTTAAAGTGTCACGACTTATTTATTTGTTTTTTTTTTCAAACATTTGTTTTTTTTTCTCTCTTTTTTTTCAACTTTCCTGTTATCCACATCAGGTGTTGGCCAAAGCATTCCATGTTGTTGCAGTTGCTTTCATTGCCAGAATTTTCGTTTCTGGTGTAGTTTTTTTTCTATTTTTTGTTGTAAGTTTTTTTGAGAGTTTTTCGATGAATATATTTAACTTGCATCTCATGAAAATTTCATTTACCTTGCATTGTCAAACTTGGAATATAGCAACGACCAACGGGCACATGCAGTGCAAGAATAACAACAACAATAACGGCAACAAAAACAACAACAATAAAAAAAACAGAAACAACACCAAAAACAACAAAAACAACAACAACAACAACAACAACAACAACAGCAACTAATACAGCCGCAACACTCCGGGTAGAAATAGCGTTCACCAGCAGCAGTCGTGGTAATATCTGTCAAAATAAAAATATGCTGACGTTGCAAGTACAGGATCTCGGTCTCCCGGGCTAAGTTCAGCGACCACAAAAATATCAAAAACTAAAACAAAACCACCTTAGCAACTTGTCATTAAAAAAGGTAAGAAAAAAAATAAAATATTAATAAATAAAGAATTTAAATGAAAATTAAGCTTAAACAAAAAATTTCCGCATTTTGAATTGTATTGATATTATTTACATTTATTTCAAAAATAAGAATTACTACCTAGCTTTTATAGCTTATTTAAAAACAGAGAGATAGAGAAAGGATTTCAACAATATGACAAAGATTTCTCGACAGATAAGATTCTTCAATTTTTTACCAAAATGGATAAGGAACAGGTATTTCATTGGAAAAGCACAACATTGGAGAGGAACAACATTGGAAAAGCACAACTCCATTCTCTTCATCGGAGATGAGTAATTGAGCGTTTAACTGCCACCCAAGAGCTTCCAGGTCCGAATACACACTTTGGTCATGGCCCTGTGTCTTAACATATTTTTAGTTTTTCTCTCATTTCTAATCAACTGAAATTTAAAATTATCAATTCTTGCAATTTGGAACTTATAGTTATTAATAGAAAAGTTTGTGGAGAGGATCGCTCAGTAACTTCAATTGTCTGAGGTTAAGGCATAATACTTACCTTAGATTCAAATTCACATATCTCTACAGCATTTCGCACGCTTAGAACATCCTTAAAATGTTCCCACTTGATTGTCCCTTCCTTCTCACTAATCGATCACCCCATTTCGAACCCAAGCAAACTTGACTGAATAGGTTTAACTCCTGAAACCCTTGGTTCAATGCCTATATACCCCCAATATTGGTGAGTTGGGTCAAAAATGCGCTATTTGTTAAAATAAGTGCAAACAAACATTTCTGATATCTGATATATTGATTTTAAATGATGAATTGATTTTAAACTCTTGGGCTTGAGAATCGTGATCGATTCTCAATAGACTTCAGTTTTTTCACTGGAAATTAGTGTTGTCCATGATACAATTATACAAGGTCACTCCTACCTTGTATAGTTGTATCATGGTGTTGTCAGATGAAAATACCTCAGAAATTCTCTCTGTTTCGCATTGAATTACCATACGTCAAAAATACGACAAAATACCACAAAATCTCGCAAATAACGACTCAATTACTACTCTATAAGTTTTTCTCTCTCACCAGGGAAATATCGCACATGTGGTAAAATTTTACTCGTGTGACATTTTTCTAACATAATACGATGATTTTTACCTTATTCAGCAGCATTCCACAAAAGCTCAAAAAATACCGAAAGTATTTACCATTTGTCGTGCAAAACTGGCAACGCTGGAAATTGTATATTACTTATCACTTTGTAGCTTCAGCCTAAAAGTATACTTTGATTTTTATATTATACAATGCAGGGTGGGTCAAAAGTATTTTTTTCGTAATCCTCTTCAGGAACGTGTGTTTTCGAACACAGGGTGCTTTGTAAAAATTAATCTATATGAAAGGTGAAAAAATTTAAGAGTTAACAAAAATTTTAATTTTAGTCAATTCGCAGGGATCAGTTGCTAATCAACTACTTACTAAGGCCTCGGTAAACAACGCTCTGTTGCATCAACACTCTTTCACAAGCAGCCCTTGTCAAAAAAAGGAGGCGATAACATAGTTTGCACAATTATTGCTCCTTAAAAATAAATCACAAGATAAAAAAGCTTTCAATTAAAAAAAAAAAAAAAAAAAAAAAAATAAAAACAGTGCATTTACAACTTTCTCGTAATGTAAGAGGGTATATGCACTCAGAAGACCAAAGTTTTTATTTTATTTTTGCAATGAATATTGTATAAGTAACATGCACATTTTTTAGACATCTCCGAACGTCTTTTTCAGAAAAAGACAAAATTTTAAACGCGATTTTCTCAAAATGAATTTTTTGATGTTAGTTACCAAGATTTTTAGAAAAGGTATAAACTGGTCTGTCAAATTTTATGCATCTTTTAAAGTATATTTTTTTAGTAATTGATTGGGGGTTTTTCTCACCGATAGATATATTTCATTTTGTAAACCATTTAACGCCAAAACTTATGTTAAAAAGCGTTATGTTATATGTTGAGAATCCACCATTTTGCAAAACATTAGTATATTGCTTATTTTCTATTAAATACAAGATTATACCTTATGTCAACTTTTTTTCCTTTAAATTTTTTTTTTTATTTCAGATAATGCAGATAGCCTGCTCGAAAGAAAATTTTATATATTCTTGATCAGCATCACCATCCGAGTCGATTTAGCTATGTCTGTCTGTTTGTCCGTCTGTCTGTGATTACGATTACAGTCGTAATTTTCAAGCTATCCTCACGAAATATTCAATTCAAATATTCAATATTTAAGCTTGCATTTAAAAAATAAAAGTCTAGTTCGAATATGAGCAAAATCGGATTAAAACTATGCCTACCTCCCATAAAAAATGACTTATCAAAAAGATAAATTCTCTTATAACTCCACAAAAATTTATATATAGTTCAAATTTGTTAAAAATTTGATATGAAGAATAGCCAATACAAAATCCTTTTAATAGATTATTGTGATCTGCTGCAACATAGTTAAGTTAATACTTAATATTAGCTGCTTTTTTTTCATGGGAGATCAGATCATTTATGAAAAATATGGCTTAGATCAACTGTGCGATGTTTTTTTAATCACAAACAGATGGCGTCATACTATACATAGCGGCCGTGGCGCAGTGAGTAGAGTGCGTGACCCATACGCCAGAGAACCCTGGTTCAATTCCATCTGACAAAGAAAGTTTTTTCAATTGAATTAATTTTTCTGTTTGGCCGTCACCTCTATGCAGACAATGGCAAACCTCAGAAAGTAAATCATGCCATGTAAAGTTTTTTGAGAACATGCACATTAGCCGTTCGGAGTCGGCATAAAACTAGTAGGTCCAGTTTTCGATCAGTTGTGTTCAAACATTTAATAAAGCTCGTAACGCACTTTGATCATAAGAAGTTCCGTCAAAGTCCTTTCAAGGACTGGAATGGCCAGTTTATTATAATATTATTCTTAATTTAATAACACAAATTTCTATTAAAAGGTTTGTGTGTTGGCTATCCTTCATAACGTTTATTATTTATAAAAGGATTTCGTATTGGCTATCCTTCATATCGAAAAATATCTATTAAAAGGTTTGAGTATTGGCTATCCTTCATATCGTCAAATATCTATTAAAAGGATTGTGTATTGGCTATCCTTCATATCTTACCATTGTAAAAGATGCGTCCTTAAGGTCCTGTAGCTTAAGTGGAGCTATATGGTGTGCCAAGCCATGAATAACACGTATATTATAATATAAAACTACTAAACATAACAAGAACAAAAATGATGGCAGCGCCGAATTGCTCTTCAGTAAAAAATTTTTTTTTTCGCTCTCCTAAAAAGTAATGGTTATCAGATAGATTCAAAACTTTGCATTTGTAGTGACGATATAAAAATTGTGTTTCAATAAACTTTCTTCCGTTTTTTTTTATGAAAAGTTAAAATTATTTTGTTTTAAATATGAATAGATTTTTTCTAAATTGAAGTCTTGAGACAAATTTAGGGTTTAATTGCAATCAAATTCTTTTACACAAGAGGCATTTTTATATGGAACTTTGTTGAAGTAACTTTTAACAAATTAGTCTAATTAAAATTAAAAAGTAAAAAATAAAATTAAAAAATTTTGTACCCTTTTTTATAGTAGTTCTCAAATTTAATTAAAATAACTTCATTTCATTCATCATAAAAATTCATCCAAAATATAAGGTATGTATTTCTAAATATAACAAAATTAGAAAATATTAGTTAAAATATTGAAGTTTATTTGAAATTTGCCATAAATAATCTTTAATTTTCGAATATCGAATTTGCAAAAATTTAAGGTAAAATTGAAAATTCTTACAAGACAAGAAAAATTCGATAAGAAACCAGACAAGAAACTGGAAGAGAAAATAGTCAACTCTAGAGAAAAACAAATAGAGCTGATTATTTTCTAACTAACAACCGAATTAAATCGGATAAGATGACTTACATAAATACTCTGCCAATGTCAGCCCGTCTTTTCACCTGGCCTCTCTAACTACAGTGCTTACTTTGTATCTTATAATCACTTTATTTTGTAAGATTTACTTGCTTTGCTTAGAAAATAATTAAATGATGAATCCCTCCCTTGGGCAGGCATAAATTATGCTTTATTTAAGATGAGATAAACTGCACTCATATATTAATGGATTAAGCCAACGGAGCTGTATCTTACTCAACAGATATGAAGAAGATTTAAAAATTAACAATAAAGTGCAGTTTTTAAAGTAGAGCTGTTGCAGGAAACACCAACACACAAGCTCATACACATACACACAGAAAACAGACAAAAACATGCAACCTTCTAAGCCACAGCATGTTAATGTGTCCCTTGACGACGAGCGCCACACACAAAAAACTTGTGCCTGTGTGTGTTCTAAATCAACAACACTGGCGACACAGGCTCACCTGCAGCCATGAACAATCTGTCATGGCGACATAGAAACCGGAAGTGGTCGCCAAACAACATGTGCAAAAATATTTTCATATTTTAGCGAAACTTTATCGCATAACGAGCGCAACGCGCGGCTATTGTGAGTGGCATCATGCTGAACGGACAGTAACGGTGGAAACTAAACCAAATGCGTGCTAAGGACATTCATGAGCAGAAGTTAAGCTAACAAAATAAAAAAGCACATCGCAGTATATAAAATAAAAAAAAAAAATAATGATAAAAATGCTACAAAAAGGAAAATGAAACGATAAGCAATTTTCTGCATAGACGCGGGTAGAAAACGATTTAAGCTTAAAAAAAAAAGCTGGAATAAGTAAGTAACACGTGCCGCGATGGGTGATACTGCTTCAAATGGAATGTTGATGACCTCAAACGCTGGATGACATCTGCACATTTTCGCAACATATGGCAGAGTCGAATGAAGTTAACAGCACTTTGTGAGCCACGACTGGGTGGGCATGTTGAGCGGCGACAATTTTTTAAACTAAATAGCAATATTTTTATTTAGTTAAATGGTGATTTTTTTCTGTTTAAATTTAAAGCAATGGAAATATGCTTTTAAGCATGATTGGTGAGATTTTGAAAATATTTCACAAAGTTCAACTTTTTCGTAATTTAATGCAGAAAGAATTTTTTATTTTATTGAATATTATTCTAAAAAATCCATCCATCATGCTTAGTCGCTTTTGTTCCCTAGCATTAAGGCCTTTAAAATGTATTTTCTACTTTTTTTTCTTTCTCTCTCTCTCTTTCTATCCTTCTTTCTATTGTTCTTCTTTATCATAATGTAATTATTAAGCTTCCGTCGGCCTAACTTAGCCTGGCTTATGTTGTTGGCCATTTGTTCTTATGATGTACAGCTCTCCAGGCGCTGCAGCCTAAGCTGTTGCCGTGGCTATTTATGCAGCAGCAACAGTTTTTGTCCGCCGCATTTAAGGGCACTTTTTTTGATATTTTCTTTTTTAATACTGTCTGAATTGAACCTTTTTGTCAGTTAATTGAAATTTGTGCAGGGATATAATAACGGGATTAATGCTGAACTACTTAAGCTAATTTTCTAATAATACTTTTACACTTTTTTTGAGACATTTAGGTTCTTTTCTTTCTTTTCTTTGTGTTTGCCCCAAAATATAAGCAACAGTTGTGGACTTTTAATTGATCTATAGGCTAAGTTGGTTTATTTTGGTAAAATGTGTATAAATTTATCGATTTTCAGCAATAAAGTGAAATTCTCGAGAATTTTGTTCCACGCACTTCTTCTTTCTTAAAGTACTACATTTTTTTTTTTTAGATTTGAACAAAGGATTTCAGGTGTAATACTTATTCAGTCAAGTCTGGCTTGGTTCGAAATGGGGTGATAGATTAGTGGGAGGGAAGGAGCAATCAAGTGAAATGTATGTAGGATGTTCTAAGCATGGTGGAAAGCCATAGAAACATAGGCATTTGCATCTTAGACAAGTGTTATGCCTTAACCTCAGTCAATTCTAAACAACTACGCCTTTGAGTCGTCAATATTGATGAGTTTTCATTTTCAGTTGATTAGAAATGAGAAAAACAAAATTACAAATGCGAATGGTTAAAGCATAGGACTAAGGCTAGGATTCGAACCCATTACCTCTGGGAAGGCAGTCAAGCTCGCTACCTACTCGACTATCGAGGCCACCTAGAGAAAACTCAGTGCACTTTAAACATTTTTAATCAAGTTGAGCGAACTATTGGATATTTTTGCTGCATACTCTTAGGCGTCCGTGGCGTAGTTGGTTAAAGTGTGTGGCCGCTATATCAAAGAACCTGGAGACCCAGGTTCGAACTCCAGCAGCGACAGAAAATTATTTGAATTAAAATAATTTTTCTGTACGGCCGCCACCTCTCTGCAGACAATGGCAAGCCTCAGAGAGTAATCAAAATGCCATGTAAAGCTTCTTGAGAATAAGACTTTTCCGTTCATCGCCGTTCGGAGTCGGCGTTAAGCCTGTAGGTCCATTTCTCGGTCAATTGTGTACAAACTTAATAACACGCACAACACAATTGATCATAAGAAGCTAGGTCAAAGTCCTTTCAAGGGCTGAAATGGCCAGTTATTTATTTATTTATTTTTTATTTATATTGACCTTATTTGAATTAAAAGTGTACTTAACCAGTGTTTTTTTTTGACATATTCTCTGATGTCATTAAAATACTCCAAAGCTACTCAAACATGACAGCTTTTTCGAAGTTTACTGTCAAAATTTTAAATTTCCTTAATTTTAATGCAATTAAAGATGGTTATCGCTAATATGCCGACACGTCTGCGCCATGATTGTTAAGAAGAATGTGTTAAACGAACATTTTTTTGTCGCTTTCTTCAATCTTCAGGTAAAACCCATTCAAAATTTATAGTCTTCAATCAATTTCTTTGTTGTATCAAAATTCCTAACTCATTCAACTGTCTCATACATGCAATGAAAAATAACTTCAATATTTTGTGGGAATTTTTTTTTTCATTTTTTTCTTACTTCTGTCTAAACAAATACAACAAAAGAGTGTTGTCGAACATAATTTTCAAAATATGACTATCATGGTCTTCACTTCACTTTCCCGAGACACAGTCGTCATTAATGAAATTGATACTTTATGTTTGAAAATAATTGCTAATCATCTGTGAGTCGTCATAGAATAAGAGGGATAGTTTTCGAGCGTTACACACGACTGCACTGACACTGAAACAAGTGTAATGCTTTCAAATTGAAAATTTACAGTAGCTATATAATAACATGAAAGTATTTTCTAACATTTCTTTGGGTCAAAAATACGTTGGATTGAAAAATGCTTACCTCGCCTGCTTCTAGTTTTTTGCCTACTCTGAGCAGCTCTCTTTCAATGCAAGCAACTTTCCTGATGCACCTTTGGCACTTTCTGCTCCATTAGTTATAGAAGAGTCAAAGAAAAAAGTTGAAATCATTTGATGTCCTTCTCAATTGCCTTGCAGCAAAGTGCAATTTTTCTAGGAAACATGTTTTGTTTTCTTGTTTTTCTTATTGTTATTCTTTTAATTTTCCTATCCATTTGTTATTATTTCATGTCTAGTTGTGTTGAAAATATTTTTGTTGTTATGTTTGTTATTTTCTTATTTTAATTTGATTCCTGTCAGCCAAGGCATGAAGGATAACTTTGGCGTTCACATTTTTATGGTTGTTGTTTTTGTTTTTGTTATTGTTTTTACTATTGCCTGTTTGCAGCTGAATAGCTGTATAGCTTTGTTTGCAGCTGTATAGCTGCAATTATTGCTAGGTGTTGAGTATACCTTTGCTTCTGCTACAACGGAGCGTTGACAATAGAAAATATGTTTTCTTTTTAATTAAAATAGAAACTGTCTTTTTTTTACTCTTTTCTTATTGTTTTCTTGTCGTTCATAACTGCGTTTTTAATTAAAAGTAAATTCATATCTATCTGAAGTCTTTGTCGTGTTGCACTTTTCCAAGTTTTATTAATTTTTTGCATAAATTATTATTTTTAAATGGTATTGACAGTTGTCAAAGGTGCTTACATACAATAATTTTATTTTAATTGTCCACATTAAATTTTGAGAAGTATTACTCTTTGAGAATGGAAATGAGTTATATACATGTTCTTTAAGATAGCTTTGCTATATTGACGTGACGAAGTTACGTTATACTGCTCTAGTTTCCAAAAAAGTTGAAAAATGAATTTTTTAAAAATTCATCTGCGTTTCATTGAATTGTTACTCACTGGGTATAAGAGCTATGATTAAAAAAATAGTATGACCATAAAGGTTAATTCTTTGACTATATTAAAAAAACAAAAAAAAAAATTTAATACGGCATAGGGACGTAGTGGGAGCTGCGTAAGCAACGCAACTGAAAATTTGTCACATGGAATTATTACTCGCTGAGTATTAGTGCTAGGATTTAAAATACGATACGCCAATAAAGGCCTACTGGAAGCCCTCACAACAAAATTAGACAAAAAATTTCTGACATCATGGGGACGCTGAGAGAGCCGCTCAAAGATCGATAACGCAACATTCATGCAGCGGCGTTGCATTGAATTTTTACTCAATGAGTATATAACCTACGATAAAAGTGTAAATAGGAAAATAAAGTTTTTATACATGGCTTTACGACAAAAAAAAAAAAAAAATTCCGGCGTCGTCAGGTCGTGAATATAGCAGCTTATGTAACAGAAATGTAATATCGTTGCATGGAATTATTACTCACTCAGGAGGAGTGCTAAAGTAAATTTTGTTTTACGACAGCAGGGATGTGTTATTACGCTTCACAACTAAATTACAAAAAAAATGTTGTTGTCATGATTTCAGGGATGCAATCACATAATGCAGTAAAAATGCTACAGCCATGAAAAAACGTTGCATGGATTTTTAACTCTGTGACTACTGGTGCAACGGTAAATTTTAAGGAACGAAAACAAAGGTGAGGTCTTCGGGCATATGACAAAAATAAAAAAAAAATTTGACGGCGTGTCAAAAACCCTCAGGGAACCGCCTAATGTGATGCATATGCATCACTTTTGCTGGATTAATTGAAATTAGAGCACAACCAATGGGGAAGCAAAAAAAAAAGCTAAACGAAAAGCACCAACTCCAAATCCAACAACAACTCCAACACCAACACCAACACCAACACCAACACCAACACCAACACCAACACCAACACCAACACCAACATCAACACCAACACCAATACCAACACCAACACCAACACCAACACCAACACCAACACCAACATTAACACCAACACTAACACCAACACCAACACCAACACCAACACCAACAGCAACAGCAACACCAACACCAACACCAACACCAACACCAACACCAACACCAACACCAACACCAACACCAACACCAACACCAACACCAATACCAACACCAACATCAACATCAACATCAACATCAACATCAACATCAACATAACCATTAACATCAACATCAACATCAACATCAACATCAACATCAACATCAACATCAACATCAACATCAACATCAACAACAACATCAACATCAACATCAACATCAACATCAACATCAACATCAACATCAACATCAACATCAACATCAACATCAACATCAACATCAACATCAACATCAACATCAACATCAACATCAACATCAACATCAACATCAACATCAACATCAACATCAACATCAACATCAACATCAACATCAACATCAACATCAACACCAACATTAACAACAACAGCAATAAACTTCGTCACGTCAAAACCTACGGGTGTGTCCACGGCACAGCCAACTCTTTTTTTTTTATTATTGACAAAAATCGAATGTTATGTGATGTGTTCAATGTGTGCTTTTATGCGCTGAATTGGGAAAAATTTTTCAAAGGGTTGAATTTTTATGAGTTGCTTATTGTTTAATAAAAAAATGGCAGTCATTATATTTATTAGAATTTTTGAAAATATGCTCTGATGTACTTGAATTGTGCTGTAATATCCGTAGAGAATAAAAATAGTCCGAGGCATAAAGAGGCGGATATCCAGAGTATACTGATGATGTTGAGGCAGTGGTTGCTTTGCAAATTTAAAAAACTTTTTAACAAAAAAAAAACCGACCTCAAAATCACTACAAAGTAAAAAATAATTTTAAATAAATTTTCCCATTAATTTCTTGGTCATATTTTAAAAGCTATTTATATGTATTATAATATTGGAAACCTTATCATTTTAATTTTTTCTATTTTGTTTTATTATCATCAATATATTAATTGCTTTATGAACATAACAGCTTTACAGTCGGCGCTCATCTTTGACACACAATCATGATATTTTACCATTCGTGCACTATTTGGTGCCTTGGTGACACTGTAGTAATTGTTGTAACAGATAAACTATCTGAAACTGATAACTAGTAACAGATAAACTATCTGTTGACAAAAAATTACGGAAATCGGGCAAGAGCTGTAGGAGTTATTGATGTACATACATTTAAAAAAAAAACAAAAAAAAAAGCGGACAAACCAACGAACTTGAGAACCTCCTCCTTTTTGAAGTCGGTTAAAAAAAGCTCAAGCCTGTGTTAGATAACACGGGCGCATAGGTCAGACGTAGAATACGTTAGTCATTAACAGCCTTATTCAATATATTTCCTTAAACAACCTTTAAACGCTTGTTTAGTTACGCACTGTTTAAGGCTTTACGCAGCTACTATGCAACCTTGCTAACATTGTTATTCATAAACATTTTTTCATTTTCTGCTTATGATTGTAAGGTTTGTGTCTGAACTATAGAAAATCTCTGCAAAAATTAAGAATTCCTATGGATTTACAATGGCTGCCGCATAAAAAAATGCTGCAAAGGGCGCATATGGAGCATGTCTTTGATATTAAAAGAAAAGACAAACAAAAATCATGGTTGTATTTACGTAACCTTGAAACGCCAATTTCGGCGTTTAAGTTACGCAGCTCTTAAACAACTACGAAAAATGTTTGTGAATAACGTTTTCTTGTTTAAAGCCCGTTTAAAGTTACGCTGCCTCTAAAATGTGTTTATGAATAAGGCTGTCAGACATTGAGGATGTCTTAAAGACGTGGCCAACTGGGTAAGCACAATTTTGTTTCTCTGCTTCGCTTATCAATGTTGTGTATGTACACATCGTTCACTACTTGGTCATTATACTTCTTCTCTTTCTCACACTGGTTCTGTGATGAACACACAGATAATCGTACTGCTCTTACACATGATGTTATAATACATAAAATACAAAGCATATGAAAATTAATACAAAATTTGAAGGAGTTAAATTTTGATTTACTTACAGAAACAAAAAAATTATATGTAGCAATATGATTATTTATATACAAATCAAAAGAAGACATATTAAATATGTTACGGCCATACTTGAATTTTCTTCAATGCATGCATAAAGTATTAAAAACTTATAATGAAAGTGACAAACATTTTCTCAAAATTTTTTGCTCCAGATTAATACCCCCGTATAACGTATTCTACGTTAAAAAAGAAAACGTAGAAACGAAAACGTTTTTGCGTTGTACATTTCGTTTTTGATTTCTTGAATTAAAGAAAAAAGAAATTATTAAAAAAACTATTTTATTGATATTTACTATAAATATTGAAAAATTTAGATCGTATTCTAAGAGATCTTAAAAGTTACATGGGGTTGTCAAGATCAACCAAAAATACATTCAGGAAAAAATTATTATTAAAGTATTAATTATTATATGAAAAATATTAAAAACAATTCTTCCTGACATGAAATCAAACAATTTCACAAAAAAAAAAAAATACTAAAATGGAAAAAATCCTGGTTTAAAATCTGGTATTTTAAATAAATACTTTTAGACAGGATGTTGTTCAGAAATATTTGAAGAGTCCACATTCAGAAAATTTTCTTCGCTATCATTTCTGATGGCCGAGATAGAAAATTTTGTATTAATTTTTTTGATAAAAAAAAATAACTGCGTTCAAGTATACATTTCTCAAAAATAGGTGAATGCATATGTGAAAAATATAGTTCTTCAGAAATAATTTTATCCTTGCAGAAGAGGAAAAAATATTTTTTTTAATAAAGGAAAATTTTGTCTTGGTGATCGCCCCATTCACCTCTTGAGACCATCTCCTCTGAGACCATCCTAATGTTCAACTGTTTTGTTCAAAGCTTCAGGTTTTTCTATGTTCAAAACTCCATAAAAGGATTTCTATGTATATTAGCTATAAAAATTCAAATTGGAACATAAGCATATGTGATCGCTATCAAGTTGTAAACTGAAAATGTGCGTGGTCTGCCCACTTTTCAAACATGGAAATAAGGATGAAATAAAAGGAAATAAAAGGGTATTTCATGGTCTGTCCAAAGCAACTATAACCTTTCTTTACTGGTTTTTTAAATTTGGGTGGCATTTTCAATCGGGCCCATAGCGGAAAATAAGTAAAGACAGCTCTGTGTATGGAGAAAAGTTCTAAGTGGCAACACTGACAACAATACCGCCAACAGAGATAAGAAATAAAAATCCCAGAAACCCCAATTTCGGATGACAGCTTAGAAATTTCTATTGTCTATTATAATAACATCTTGAAAGCTAAAGAAGTCGATGGCCTACCTGCTGTACTATTCAAGAATGTAGGCGAGGCTATATTTCAATGCATTCATCAGCTTCTATGTGGAATATGGTCGGAAGAATACATTCCACACATTAAGGACTTATTCCACGCATATGTTATTATTCGGTTGTAATCCAGTTATTTTAAACAAATTTTGTCAAAAGTGGGTTACATTAAAGTTTCGAATAAGCGATTTGCAACAAATCATAGATATAACACTTTGTCGCCTAATTGCGACCAAAAATTACGCTGTTTAAGTCCCAACGGAGCTACAGTTGCGCTATATATTTGTAATTGCGACTGCTTTTTGACTCATTCGCGATCCTCTTGTAACTCTTTTGTGCTAGCTGGGAATCCATAAAAAAGGCGACCTACCATCTGCGTCAACTATCGTGGAGAAAGCCCCCGTGGGGTAGTTGCTGGTAATTATTTTTAATATCACATATAAGGTCCTTTCGAGCGTTTTATGTGACAGACTGAGACTCATCGTAACTCAGCTAATTACACCTTATCAGTGTGGATTCAGACCTGATAAATGTACTATCGACCAGACAATTATGCTACGACACGATATTGGAGAAGACCTTGGAGAAGAAAAACAAATCGATACACTCCATCCTTTTGTCGATTTTTTCAAAATCACCTTTGACAGTCCAATAAAGAAGAATCACCTATATTCCACCAAATCTGAATTTGGTATTCTTGTAAAGTTCATTAGTCTTTGCAGAATGACACTGTGTAACACCAGCAACACTGGCAGAATCGGGAAGGATCTCTCTCCTCTATGAGATACCAAATAAGATTTCAGACATGGTGATTTCTTATTATGCGTCCTTTTCAACCTTATGATCAATAAGATCATTCGAGCTGCTGATCTGAGTTGTAGTGGCGCGATTTTTTGCAAGTATAGTTATTATGCTGCTGGCGTATGCTGATGATATCGATATCGTTGGCTATAGTACGCACGAAGTCAGTGCAGCATTCTGCAGATTAGCAAAAGAGCCTAGTCGCATGGGTCTTGAAGTGCATGCAGTTAGGAAGAAATACATAGTGCCAACAAAAAAACAGTCACAAGCAGTGCGAACAATCGGCCAAAGCCCAATCGCCTAAAATTCAAAAATGAAAAATCACCCAAAAATTTTGGGTCTTTGTACAACATACAAAGCAACTTTGTCAGCAAGGGAAAAGTGTTTCGTTTGAAAAAGTAGTGGGGGTCGGATATACATATTAACACTCTTCGGCCCTCCCTTAAAGCCTCCCTGTTCAGGTGTAGAGAATAAAAATGGACATGTGCCAGCAACAAAGCTGTGTGGTGTTTTGAGTTTTATGTTTGAGGAAAAAAGTTTGCTCCCCAAAATTTGCTTTTTGGGTGATGGTTCGTACAGCCACAGTTGCCGCGTCTTGGAAACCACGCTCTATAAGTCAATAATCATGTCATCTTATTGTATGCAGCACAAACATGAAAGCTGAGAATTCTGTTGAAAAAACTTTAAGAACCTTCGAGAGAAAGATCCTTCGCAAGATCTTCAGTACAATTTGCGTGAATGGCGAGTACCGAATTAAATGGAACCACGAGCTGTATGAGCTGTACGCAGACATTCACACAGTTAAGCGTATAAAAATCGAGTCTAGTGGAGCTGCTACTTCATGTTGAGCGAATGACAAATAACGCTCAAGCGAAAACAATATTCGATGAGTTACCTGTAGATGTGGGTAGGATGCAGAAGAGGACACCCACATCTCCGTTTGAACGACTTGGTATAGGACAAACTTGCCAAAGCTTGGTTTTTCGAACTAGCCCTAGCAAGCGCATGACAGAAAAAGCTGGTGCACATTTTTGGACGATGCCAGATCTGAACAGTTGTGAGCGCCACATAAGTAAAAAAATAAGAAATAAAAAACTCTCATCTTTATATTTTTTTGATAAGGTTTTTCTTGTGGAAGTCGCTGAAGGGGAAACGTCTATACATTTAAATTAATTGAGGTGTCTAAACAAAGGAAATGTCATGAAGATGTGCCAACTATAGTGAAAGTTTTCATATTTTCAAAACCGTGGTTAGATATGTAGCCATTTCTCTAAAAAGCTTTCCAAACGAATAATTGACGAAATTTTTCATATCAAATATGAGTAGAATTTTGAGTAGAATAATCTGTTGTTTAAAAGATATTTTTTAATTGAAAAATAGATTTTTTTTTTGTTGAAAAATAGAATATTTTCAAGTTGAAAATTTAAAATCATACAAAAAAAAAAAAAAAAAATGTCAAATTAAAAAACAAATTGGAAAAATTTCAAGATGCTGAACGAACCACTAATATGAAAATATGACTGAACCACTGATATGTATTGATCAAGATTGAAAAATTAGCATCTCTCGCAAAATTTGGAGTTTCGGTGAAACAAGTGGTAGCAAGCTTACCACCGTTCAATACCAAGGTCCTATGGATAACTAGTCTATTTTACAAATACACATCATTTCACACAAGACGCAAGGATGATTGGCAAGATTTTCGATGCTTAAACTAATGGCATTTTCGTTTCTCGATCAAAATGTCACCTCATTGGATGGCAACATTACGAAAATATTGCCATAGTCCCTGCGAAAATGTTGCATTTTTCATATGAGAAAAGAACAAGAAAAATGCCACCCTGTCACAAATCAGCTGTTCGACTGTTTTCGTATAGTGCTGAAATTTATTTGATTGTGACGCACAAATATTATAAGTAAAATGTAAAAATAAAATAAAAAAAAATAAATAACTGGCCATTTCAGCCCTTGCAAGGACTTTGACCTAGCTTCTTATGATCAATTGTGTTGTGCGTGTTATTAAGTTTGTACACAATTGACCGAGAACCGGACCTACATGCTTAATGCCGACTCCGAACGGCGATGAACGGAATGTTCTCGTTCTCAAGAAGCTTTACATGGCATTTTGATTACTCTCTGAGGTTTGCCATTGTCTGCAGAGAGGTGGCGGCCGTACAGAAAAATTATTTTAATTCAAATAATTTTCTGTCGCTGCTGGGGTTCGAACCTGGGTCTCCAGGTTCTTTGACATAGCGGCCACGCACTTTAACCAACTACGCCACGGACGCCACATAAGTAAAATGTAGCAATATTAAAATGGAACAGCAAACAATTGAAAACATCCATGGCATCCATTATAATGAAATCTTTATTTATGAATTGTGAACGATACATAAAAATCCGCTGCGCAACGCTCACTATTATAGTTTTCTTTTCTCGTGATAATGTTGTATTCCGCACTTACGATTTCACTAGGGTAGAAAATGGCGCACTTTTACCGGATCAGAGTGCAACCTTTTGAGAAAAGAACACGCAACCCTATGAATATGCTGAGAAAAGAACACGAAAATTTGATAGCCCTGCCGCAGTGCAGAATAAATGCAACATTATCGCGAGAAACGAAAATTCTATAAAAGAGTAGAATTGGCTGAGGTAAAGGCATAACACTTGCATCAAATTACATATGTTTCTCCTGCTTTGCTTAAAATATCCAACAAATGCCTTATTTGGTTTCCCCTTTGCATACCTATTAAAATTTCATTCAATTTTCGGAACTAAGGTTAAACCAAACGATATAACTTGTAAATTTATTGCTTTAATTCATTAAAAAAATCCAGGTCAAAACGAAGAAAATTACAAACATCCCTCTTAGACTTGGATAAGTCCTTCATAGTTCATGGATTTTGATACTATCCCGTTTGTGTTTGAATAATTATAAATGTCCAAAAGATTTTCATTATGTAGTTTTTTTATTTAATAAAAATCAAAGCATTTTATGATCGTTATTTTTAATTTTTTCAAAAACAACTTTGTCCCTGCGGGAGAGGAAGACATAATTTTTACCTCCTTAAATCTTTTTTTGTGATCTTGACAACCCCATGCAACTTTTGAGACCTCTTAGAATGTGTTTCTAGAAATTCGAAAAAAATTGTAATTCGATACGTCCTATTGTATAGTAAGCCTTCGAAGGCTATTGCAGGTGCTATTCTTCATACAGACTAATACCTACTAAACGTTGTTATATCAGCTATCGTGGGCTGATTTTGGTGTGATAACCTATTTTTTGTACTTCAGTAGGCTTAGTTAAGTGTTGAAATTTCCAATTCATTTCATACTGCACAAAAATTACTTTAACAGTTATAAAACTCCAATATATATAAAGGGTGTTTTTTTAGAGGTATAATTGAAACTTCGAATTGAAATAAAACACAAGAAAATCGTTTTAATTTCCATCAATTTGGCTTTATTGGAAGGATAATTTTATGCCATTAATGTTTAAATATGATTTCGGGCATGTGGCCGCCGCGGCTGGCTCGAATAAAGCCAATTCTACAGGTCCAATTTTCAACCACTTTTTCGAGCATATGGGGCCGTATGTCGGCAATAACGCCACGAATGTTGGCCTCCAAGTCCCCTAACGTTTCTGGTTTGTTGGCGTAGACGAGCGACTTCACATATCCCCAAAGAAAATAATCCAATGGTGTCAAATCACACGATCTTGGTGGCCAATTGACAGGTCCATTCCGCGAAATTATGCGCTCATCGAATGTTTCCTTCAATAAATCGATTGTGACGTGCGCTGTGTGGCATTTAGCGCCGTCTTGTTGGAACCACAACTGATCCACATTCATGCCATCCAATTCGGGAACAAAATAGTCGGTTATCATGGCTCTATACCGGTCTCCATTAACGGTAACTGACTCTCCAGCATTATTTCGGAAGAAGTATGGCCCAATGACTCCACCAGCCCATAGAGCACACCAAACAGTCAGTTTTTGTGGATGTAATGGCGTCTTAAGGATCTCATGTGGATTCTCTTCACTCAAAATGGGGCAATTTTGCTTGTTGACGTAGCCATTCAACCAAAAATGAGCCTCATCACTGAACAAAATTTTGCGATGAAAATCAGCATCGAGATCAATCTCATTTTCGGCCCATACACCAAAATCACGACGCATTGCATGGTCTCGCGGCTTTAATTCTTGCACAAGCTGGATCTTGTAAGGTCGCAAGCCAAGATCTTTGCGCAAAATCTTCCATAAAGTTGATGGACAAAGCTCCAATTGCTGTGCACGATGAATGCGAATCGATTCATTCGGGTCCTCTTCAACATTTTGCTCTACTGCGGCAATTGTTTCTTCGGTGCGCACTGTTTGACGTCTCTGCGGATGCGTATTATCACATAGAGTAAACGTAGTGCGAAAACGACCCATGGTTAACCGAATTAATTGCTCTGATGGACGATTATGTCGACCATAAAATGGACGGAGCTTGCGGTAAACTTCGCGAACTGAACCATTATTTTCGAAATAAATTTGCACGATTTGCAAGCGTTGTTCTTTTGTCAACCTGTTCATGATGAAATGGCAAACCAAACTGAACATAAATGACATTAGAGTTGCCAGATTTGACCACAAAATGCCAGTTTTATCTCTATTCGAAAAACAAACCCCTAAAAAAACACCCATTATTTGAAAGAATACAGACACCTATGGCTGCATGCCAGAAGAATTAAAGAAAACAACTTAAATTGTATTATTCGGACGAAAAGAAAATTACAAAGGAATAATGACGTAAGAGAAAATAAAAAAAACCCCTCAGGACCAACAACGATAATCTCAGTAGTATTCAAATGCTAGCGCGATTGCCTGTCATCACGAATTTGAGTCTCGGCCAGTCTATAGTGTTCTCCAGTTTCAATTCTTTCTTTATTTCTTATAAATTAACTTTAAAATTCATCAATATTGTCTACTTTATATCGAGCCCAGGCAGATTTATGTGAATGGATATAAATACTAACTTAAATCCTTGATTAAGGCTTCAAAATATCTTAGATGGAGGGTTTTCGTTAATTACGTAATCATAGGGGGTATGAAAGGAATCAAGATAATTTGTATGTTAAATTTTTTGGAGCAAACGAATAAAATGACAAAAAAAGACTGTAGAAAGAAGACCAGGCAAAACTGTAGTATATCTCTAAAGAAGACACACAAGGATATCTCATAACTTTTCTGTTTAAGAACTTTTACTGAAATAGCTTTTCATATTCTCATGCGAAAAAAAAAGAAAGGTCTATTTCAACGGGGACAACTCTAGTATTTTTTAAATTTCAATTTCAAATGTAAATTCCTTTGACTTTCCACCACACTTAGAACATTCTATACGTGTTTCACTTGATTGCCCTTTCCTTCCCTTTTATGTATCACCCCATTTCGAACCCAGGCAGACTTGACTGAATAGGTATTCCATCTGAAATCCTTGGTTCAAAGCTAAAAAAAAAAGTTTCAGAGTTCATTAGTATTTGAATGTAAACAAAAGTCAAAAAGGATTTATTTTTAACTGGCAACATCCTCAAATTAATTTTGAAAGGTGACTATGTTATAATATTGAATAAATCATAAAGATTAAATTAAATATAATTTTTTTGCCCTTTTTTGTTACAAATAAAATATACCATAAGTTTCCGGCTACTCGAATATACACATTTAAGTTATATGTCATCATTCCAATAGAATAAATTTTAACATTCTGCGAGGACACATTGGCAGAATTTTTTTATTTTTTATTTTTCAATAAATAAAAATGGTGAAACTGAACTTCATTTAACACATTGAGTGCCATGGCTACACGTTTTCGTGCGACACCTAATACTTCCTGGGGTGCCACGTCGCACGTTTTCGTACGACAGGCATTGTCTGGCCTTAGATATTGTCGTGCGTTTCTGTGTGACTCTACAGGGTTTTTTTAATGTGTTTCTAGTACCCTAATGT
This sequence comes from Pherbina coryleti, assembly GCA_943735915.1. NCBI lineage: Eukaryota > Metazoa > Arthropoda > Insecta > Diptera > Sciomyzidae > Pherbina > Pherbina coryleti. The sequence goes on from OX030948.1 coordinate 21,601,978, forward strand.
TTGCCCTAAATTTTTGTTCAAGTTTCATAGAGATATCTTCATTTTTTGCGGTTTTATGATAAAAACTCGGAGGTTCTTTTTAAGTTTGAAAATTTATTGGAATTCATTCGATATTTCGGAAAAAAAAGTATAAAAAAGATACAAAAATATTAAAATTAGGATATGATAATTTCAATTTACATTAATTCTTTAGATGTGCATATTTCGGAAAGCAATCAATGCACAATTGGGGAGTGTTGGGGCATTGCGGACAGTACGTAGTTGTCCTTTTGATATTCTTTCTTGCTTCCTTTCGACTAAATTTTCTTTTTGCTTCAGCGTAGCATAAAGCGCAAGCACGTCGGATGGTTTTATTATTTTCATCTACTCTTTTTCTGATAATATGTTTTGATTGCGATACAGGCTGAGGGGATGTGAGATTTAGCAGGTCCTTAGCAATGCGTTCACGGAATGTTCGTATATTAATGTTTTTATTCGTAGCTGCTTTATACACAGTAAAGGCATTTACCACGGAAAGTCCGAGTAAAAGTTCAATTCCCAGCTTTCGATACCATTTTAACCCTTTGCGAAGGGTATTTGAGTAAGAAGCCATTTGGTCGGAAAGATCAATGCCTGCTTTCCCCTTATTGTATTCTAGCACAGCCAATGGCTTTTCTGTTGCTCGTCTGTTACGTCTCGCTCCTCGACTAGTTGAAGGCTCTTCAGGATTACGTGCTCCATCTGTTATGGATACCATTATCGGGGCATGTTTCGTAGATAGCATTCTGACGTCGCGTTTATCTTTCCACTTCAGAACAACTATACCATTGGGTTCTTCTCTAGCCACTACTTCGCCTTTCTTTATAGGAGCAACCATAACTTCTTTTGGCAAATGTTTCTTGTTGGCACGGAGTGTACCGACAACATGTGTTTTTTGATCTAGCATTGAACGAGCCAATTCATAGCTTGTGTAAAAGTTGTCTACATATAAAGTTCGACCTTGACCTTTCAAATCAATGATCAGATCCTCACAAACTCTTTTTGCCAAACCGACTTCTTTCAGTCCACTTGATGACTTTCCGGAGTCTATTTGCAATGACCAGGTGAATCCTTCGGTAGAGCAGAGCTTAAAAAGCTTTATACCATAAGGATGAGCTTTATTTGGTATATATTGTCGGAATAATAGTCTGCCACGCCATGGAATAAGGGTCTCATCAATTACTATGTTTTCACCTGGTACGTAAATGCTTTGGTATCTCGTTTGTAACATGTCCAATAGTGGTTTTATTTTAGCAAGCCTATCACCTGGTACAATTGAGTTATTGTCTGAGAAGTGCATGAAACTAAGCAATAGTTGAAAGCGATTGCGTGACATTAGTTTCCCCGGAATTGAAAAGTTGTAGAGCGAATCTTTGGACCAATAGTCTTTTAAACACCCGACCTTCACCAAACCCATCCACAAAAGAAGGCCAAGGAACTTCTTCATTTCAAAATCTGTTGTTGGTATCCAATTTTTTTTTCGAGAAAATCTGGTAACAGCACCTTTATTTACATATTCCTCCGCATACTTATTTGTTTCTGATACAATTAATTCAATAACGTCCTTGTCAACAAATAGGAGAAATGCATCCAAACAGGAAATATCTGTTCTAATAGACTGTTGCAAGCCTGATCGCCCAGTGAATGTAAAAGTTTTCTGACGAGAACTAAATTCAGTCCAAATGTTTGTTTCGGAAGAACCGACTACGTTTGACAATGCTGTTGGCTCGTCCTCATCCATGTCCTCATCCATGTCCCAGTCGTCTTCAGTTTAGCTGTTATAAATGTTATCAATGTTATTAGTATCATTGTTATTATCAGAGTCAGTGTCCGAGTCATCTGGTAGCCAGTTCTCATCAATCAACTCATCGCATGAAAAATCACCATCATCACTTTCTTCCAACGCTTCACGTATTTCACGATCTCTAAGGTTTCGCTTCGGCATTTTTCTAATTCAAATCTACAAAAATAAAACAAAATAAAGAAAAATAAAAATAAAAAACAAAGAAAATAAAGAAAAATAAATATAAAGAAAACAAAAAAAGAAGACAAATAAAAATAAAAAATAGCACAAAATAAAAATAAAAACAGATATAATAAAAAATTTAAATAAATGTAAAGAATAATGCGTAAAAAGAAAAAAAAAATAAGAAATAGCAAAAAAAAACGCGTCGCACATTTTCGTACGACAGTGATTTTTACGATTGCAATTCCGTCGTGCAGTGCCACGTCGTACAGAAACGTGCGACATAAAAAAACCGTTATAAAATCCAAAATAAACCACAAAATTATCCGGGATTGGCGCAGAACTGAATATTTTCTACTTTTACACCAGTTTAAAGCAAAAAATGTGCTTGGCACCCGGGGAAGGTTTTCGTCAAAACCCCTTGGCACTCAATGTGTTAAATGTTTTCAAACCCCTGATTCAGCCACGCAAAGGGTAACGGTAATTTAGTCATATAAAAAGCACACTTGCATCATTTATTAAAAGCGCAAAACAAGTTATTGATCCTTATATATATATACTTTGTTCCACAAAACAATATCAAAAGAATTCTATCCTACCTTTAAATAACTTATATTATAACTTTCCAAAAAAAAAAAGAGGCTTAATCTACATAATTCTTATTTGAATATTAAAAAACCGTTTGAAAAATTCTTGATGAACATCATTCTTTCAACATCATAACGTTATAATTTCAATTAAATTCTTCCTTTGCCGAAAAAGGTGGCAAGGAGCTCCACTTTAACACCAACATCAAAGGCCATACAAAATAAATTAACATTAAAAAACAAAAAAAAAAAAAACCTACAAAAATTTTTCCAACACGTGTCGCAACTTATGTTAATCATAAAAGTGTTTAAAAAGTCAAAATTCAAAGCGCTTCAGTACAAAAAAAAAAAAAAAAAATTGTTTTTCCTTCATCAAAACGAAAATTGTTTTTATAATTTTCTTAATAGAAATGGAATAACCATCAGATACCAAGAGATGTTAAATCGAATATCTTGGCAGCAAACATGTTTGGCGCATAATTTTCTTATTAATATCATTAAGAAAATCATTGGGAAAAGTATTGAAAATCCATGCGCTCCACCTAAGGCATTGCTGATTACCTGCCTTTGTGGTGTTCCACAACTGAAGTCAATAACCTTCTCTGATATCTTTGATGTTTTTCAACGCTTTTGTTTTTTTTTTCTTTAAATTAGGTACTTTTCTTCTTTTTCTCATCATGTTCAATCAAATTTCTTTTGGCTACACTTGAAGCTTGTGTATAGCTTGGTCCATTAGATAGACAAAATATTTTGAAAGAAAAACCTTACCTGTTTTTTACGCCGCCTCTTATCTACTCAGTGATTGTTGAAAAACAAAAACCTTTTTTCGACTGCATTCGATATCATCATTACCACAACAACAACAACAACAACAACAACAACAACAACAACAACAACAACAACAACAACAACAACAACAACAACAACAACAACAACAACAACAACAACAACAACAACAACAACAACAACAACAATAACAACAATAACAACAACAACAACAACAACAACAATTACAACAATAACAACAATTACAACAACAACAACTACAACAACAACAGTTCATTGACATCTGGTCAATTAAGTGTTGCTGTTCTGTAAGAGTCTTTTATTTCGATAGCAGCTCTGTGTTTTGCCCTTTTCTTTAAAAGTATAGTCTTAACAAGTGTTGATCGAAGGCAAGCGTCGTTTAACATGTTGCATCCACACCTGCAGCTATTTGATCACCGTTTTAATTTATTAACTAACATGTTTTGTGACCGTTTAATGCGGCGTTTCATCAAGGCGTTTCGTTTTGACCAAAACAAAAGTAATCTCATTGCGGATTTAACTGTAAATGTTTTCTGATGTTTTCCAGATAATTGATTAGATTATGGTTAAAATCTATTAATCGGTCTCCCTACTAATCGACTAATCGGTGACTAAATGTTAAGGTGATGAAAGTAATGAAAAATACAAAACACAAGATTTCTCTCAAACTAATGGTAAAATAGTTGAATTAACTGGATTAAACTTTTAATGTTACATAAAGTCATTGAACTCAACAATTAATAGACTTGATTTCTATCAAAAAATTTAACGAAGATGGTGCTTGAAACTTATTGTTTCAAAATTGAAGTTTTCACAACACTCATTTTTTCCATTGAAGTTAGCCAAGGGCATTGTGGGCTAGAGCTGAACACAGTGGGTTAGCCTTTAACTTTACAACGAACACTTATCTAGATTTTATTGATGACTCTATGACAACTCTAGCAGAGACAACGCTGAATTTTACCTCGCAAGTTTCCGAAAAAGTTTAAAAACAAGTTTTTCCAAAATGCATCGGCGTTGCATGCTATTATTCACTGCAAAACGGTGCTTAAAGAAAGTTTTTGGTACAACGATAAGACTTTGATTTTATGACAGAAATAATAAAACATTAATGAAGTCATCACGATCCGTAGAAAGCTGTTCAAGCAACGGAACTGCATATTTGTTACATAGAAATATTATCAAATTATAACGCGCTATATATAGGTGGTACGGTAAAAAATATTATACGCCAGTAGAATCAGGTTCTTAGCCCTCACGAGAAAAATAAGCGAATAATTTTGTATCAGCACAGAAACCTAAAAGAAAGATTTGTACTTGCTCTTACGAAAAAATTAACAAAGAAAAAAAAAATAGTATTTTGTCACGTCGCACAGTGGGAGAAGTTTCAAAACCTAGAGCTTTGAAATTTGGTACGAATGCTTTTTACAGTTCAAAATGAAATATATATAAGTTTGGATCAAATCCGCCCGCAGACACGCCCACCTTCCATACGAATTTTTTGCAGAAAATATTAAAAATAAACGTAGAGCTTTCAAATTTGTTATGAATGCTTTGCATACTTATATATGAAATATATCGTCGTTGCGCAAACAAAAAAGGCTATGTGTAAAATTTCGATTATTTTTTTTTATTTTACCATTTAATAGCCATATGTATTCTCCATCTATTCACCAAATGGTTTCTTGATATTCCTATTGGTTCAGAAGTAATCAAATGTGAAAGTTAGCCAGCTATGTGAAAATAGTATTGAAATTGTTAAAAAACAAAAATGTTTTGTTCGTCTCCTGAAAAATTGTTAAAAAACACATAACCTTTTTTGTATGCGCAACGACGATACATAAGTTTGGATCAAATCCGCCTGCAGACACGCCCACTTTCTTTTTTTAACAAAAGTTGTAATCTTGAAGTTAGTCTTTACAAAATATTCTCGTATAATGTATTGGAAAAAAGTTTTATTTCCGAATTTGAGCAAAATTTGCCGACAGACACCCCCACCTTTTATCCTAATCTTCTTTCTTTCCATATAACAATTATTAAACTCTTAGTATACAAGTTTAAGTTCTATCGGTTTTAACATTTTTCTTAAGAACGTAAGCATAAGCCGTACGGAGTCGGAAAAAGCTAGTTTACAATTTTAAAAATGTTTTATATTGCTCATAAAGCTCATTTTGTATAAGTTCTCGAGTTTCTACTGACAGCTCTTTGTTCTTTTTTGTCTTTTTTTAGTCGCAAATGGCTGATAAATGGATCGGAATGTAAGAAAATGTTAATGCAAAAAGGGTGCCTGTCAAATTGCGCATAGTCTAAGTCAAAGTATAACGCCATCTATTGGGTTGTGACATTGACTGCAACACAGCGCCATCTATTATTTATCTCGTTACTTCTCCACAAAAAATGCACGCAAAACGTCTTTTATCACAATGAATTTAACAATCATCAGTAATCTTCTATGCCTCACAACGAATTTTCCACCTTTACATTGTTCAAAATCATCAGATCATGCGATGAAAAGCAAAATTTCGACGAAAAAATTCACATTTTTTGCGTTTTTCCAAAATTTTCCGAGTTTGCCTCTAAAAATTTTCTATTTTTCCATTCGAAAAGCCATTCCGAAACAATTGCACATAAAATTCCATACAAATAAGGCAATTTTCGGCTTTTCCAATTTACCGACTTTTCCGGAGGGTTTCCCAAAAATTTTCTTTCGTAAAATCCTTTTCCTGGTGATTATGAACAACTGCAAAAAATTGAGCCAAATCAGCCAACTATTTGTTACTTTTAATGTAATTTTAATTTTGAAGATGCGCTAAATAGAATAAAAAAAAATATTTTTTAATTGACATTCAACGAGAAAAATCACATTAAACCCATTTGGGGCAAGTTCGGGCAGCAAGAAACATATTTTTCTATAAATATATATATTTCTGGATACTATTTTGAAAAAACTGGAAATATGTTTTCATATGTTTTTTTTTTACTGCTAAAGTTTTCAAACTTTTTAGCTTTTTTGCACTACAAATTCTTATTTTTAAAAAATCACAAAAAATAAATTTATTTTAATAACAACAAAAAAGTTCATTTTATGAAACAAGAAATATCATGTCTTTATTATTTTTTCATTTCAATTCCATTCTTATAAAAATAAAAAAAGTGGAACACTTACAACTGCAGGTAGTAAAAACAAGTGATATTCTCAAATTTTTGTCATTAAAAAAAGTTGAAAATTTGAGCCATTTTCTGACCAAACCATAAAAGATTTCTGAGTGATGTTTTGGGTGTTTCTTATCTGAAGTATAAACTGTCGATTAGGAAAAAATTTTTTTACAATTTCAAAACTTATACTTTTTTCTATTTATGGCCACGAATCTCCCACTGTGCGTCGCGAAACAACAAAAATTCTATATTGTTGCATGAAATTACTACTTGCTCAGTAGCTGGGGTAGAATTTATTTAACGATAGGGAAGAATATTTCTTTGACTTTACGGAGGCAACCGCTAATACAGTAAAAATGCAACAACAAGGACAAAATGTTGCATGAAATTATTATCCAGTGACTGTAAGCAATGCGGTATATTTTATGGAATCAAATATTTAAATCAAAATCAAAATCAAAATCAAAATCAAAATCAAAATCAAAATCAAAATCAAAATCAAAATCAAAATCAAAATCAAAATCAAAATCAAAATCAAAATCAAAATCAAAATCAAAATCAAAATCAAAATCAAAATCAAAATCAAAATCAAAATCAAAATCAAAATCAAAATCAAAATCAAAATCAAAATCAAAATCAAAATCAAAATCAAAATCAAAATCAAAATCAAAATCAAAATCAAAATCAAAATCAAAATCAAAATCAAAATCAAAATCAAAATCAAAATCAAAATCAAAATCAAAATCAAAATTAAAATCAAAATCAAAATCAAAATCAAAATCAAAATCAAAATCAAAATCAAAATCAAAATCAAAATCAAAATCAAAATCAAAATCAAAATCAAAATCAAAATCATAATCAAAATCAAAATCAAACCAAAATCAAAATCAAAATCAAAATCAAAATCAAACCAAAATCAAAATCAAAATCAAAATCAAAATCAAAATCAAAACCAAAATCAAAATCAAAATCAAAATCAAAATCAAAATCAAAATCAAAATCAAAATCAAAATCAAAATCAAAATCAAAATCAAAATCAAAATCAAAATCAAAATCAAAATCAAAATCAAAATCAAAATCAAAATCAAAATCAAAATCAAAATCAAAATCAAAATCAAAATCAAAATCAAAATCAAAATCAAAATCAAAATCAAAATCAAAATCAAAATCAAACCAAAATCAAAATCAAAATCAAAATCAAAATCAAACCAAAATCAAAATCAAACCAAAATCAAAATCAAAATTAAAATCAAAATCAAAATCAAAATCAAAATCAAAATCAAAATCAAAATCAAAATCAAAATCAAAATCAAAATCAAAATCAAAATCAAAATCAAAATCAAAATCAAAATCAAAATCAAAATCAAACCAAAATCAAAATCAAAATCAAAATCAAAATCAAAATCAAAATCAAAATCAAAATCAAAATCAAAATCAAAATCAAAATCAAAATCAAAATCAAAATCAAAATCAAAATCAAAATCAAAATCAAAATCAAAATCAAAATCAAAATCAAAAGTAAAAGCAAAAGCAAAATCAAAAGCAAAAAGCAAAAGTAAAAGCAAGAGCAAAAACTAGTAGTTATAAGGACATCAATGAAGACAAATACTAAGTCAAGGATAATAAAGTCTCCAGATAAAATAGTAATAATAAAAACAAAAAATTGAGACGATGATTTGAACAAAAGCCATTATTAAGGATTAGGACAAAGATGTGTGGAGGCTTGGTTAGAGTATTATGAAAAGGATAAGGACAACTTTCAGCATAAAGATTAAAAATATAGAAAGATAAAATTAAAATTTGGGAAAAACATTGGAACAAGGACTTGGGCAAAGATTATGAAAAGGACTAGGACAAATTTAAGAATTAGGACTAGGACACAAGTTCAAACAAATATTAAGACACGGATATGAACAGGGATTTATATAAGGATAAGCATAAGGATTAGGACAAGAATTTGGACAAAAATTGGGACAAAGATCATGAAAAGAACTAGAAGAAATTTTAGAATTATTATTAACATTTATATTTGGACAAAAATTGTAAACACATAAGAACAGAGAGCAAGACAAACATGAGCAGGATAAGGAAAAAGTCTGTATTAATAATTAACACCAGGATAAGGTATATGTTTGGATCTAGCATTCGCAATGAGGGTCTCGGTTGAGATACAAGCAGACATCGTCTCTTTTTAATAACATTGTTCAGTTCCAAACAAAATCTTATACAAATAAGAACTATAATTATCCAAAAAGATTGCTTCGTTTGATTTTTTAGTCATAAATAATTTATTTCTGTGAGCAGGCAAACTGCTGAGCAGTCAGAATACTCAAAAAATTCGGACAATATCAAGCAGTTATTTTGGAGTCAATTGAAAAAGTGAACTAGTTCATTTCTAGCGCAGTTCGCAGTAGTTCTGAAAAAGTACAAAAGGCGTTCAGTGTAGAACAGTTATCTTTGCTTTTGTTTTCAAAAGTATTGCTGACAAAAATAAACGCGTTCTGGCTACTTTTTAAAATTTTCTGCGCACAAGAAAAAACAATAAAAAAAAATGTTTATAGACAAAATGTTTCTGGATTGTGGATAGAAAATATGGTACAAATGAGATCTATAGGACCTTTCCATTGCACTAAATTTTTACACTTTTGATATGTTCACTTTAAAACTAGTTAAAAAAGAACCACTTTCAGGCTACTGCGAAAGCAACCAGTTTAAAAATGTTCCTAATGCAACTAGTTCAAATATAGGGAAAAATGAGTGTTTCTGGGGACAATTGTCTTTTCCTATGACATCAACCCGCAAAAAGCGTCAGTTCGTTCAATGTTAAAGGGTATTGTAGTGGAACTAGTACTGGTCCTTTTTGGAACTAGTTCAGAACTATTTCAAATTTGGTCCACTTTTCTGTTGGGTAGTTTCTCACTTTCTCGCATAGATGTTGTAACGTCAATACCTATGGCTGCGTAAAAATACAGCCAACTCCTTTTCTTAAGAGTTTAAGAACTCACAACACACAAATATTAAACAATATGGAGTTATCTCGTAGTAGTCAGTATCTAACACAATTAAATGTTTGAAATTTTTAAATATTTTTATTGCAAGTAAAAAAATCATTTGAATAAGTATTGGGTCAGAGTGGACTCACTCTGGCTTTGGCCGAGACTAAAGAAGGATCAAAAATTTAAAATACAAAACTTTATGAAGAAAATGTTTGATAAGAGCAGCGCCTATCAATCACTGCAACACTTGCAGCCACTTAAACAATTGCATTATTGATGAGCTCCGTCAGTTATTCTTCACGATGTTTGAGTCCGAATTGGTTTCATAAGAAGCACTTTATTTATTTTAGTTTTGTTTTTTGTTCTTGTTGATTGTTTGACATGAGCTCAATGTTATGCTACTCTGAAGGAAAAACACAGTCATTGAAGTGATTCATTTTCCCAGTCATTCCCAGTCATCCAATATCACGCTCTATACATTTTTATGTTCAGATTTGTTTTACTCTCTAACAGCACTGCGTGAAGTTGCCACATCCAACGGCTGTCAACGTGTGTATCAACCATATTGGTCATTTGTTTTTGTGCAAGGACTTAGCCATGCATGTTGATTGAGCCTGAAAGAAGACATCATCACCATTACCCACAACTCAGTGTCAGTTCAAAAGACTAAATAACAAATATACAAATGTGTTTAAAATAATTAAGTCATTTTTTTTAAATATGGTAACATTGTAAAAAATATTGCTTTAAATTAGATACAAACTTAAAATTATACTTAACAGAAACAAAAAAAAAAACAAGCACACCGTCATATTGTTCACCATGATTTGAGATATTCGGTTAAAATAACAAAAATGAAGTCATCCAAACGAACACGTGGAAACAAACAAGAATGACGCTGATGAATGATGAGCCACAATTGCTGATACACGCGGTCCATCATTCTTCATTTAACGCATGTTGCAGTAATGGACACAACAACAACAACAATAACAACAACAACAACAAAGATAGAAAGAACAATAACAACAACAATAAAAAGCAATACTAGTCGTAAAAATAACAACATTTACAACATTTCGCCGTTGTCATGCCATTACAATAACCTGCGCTACGCTCCGGACGCATGCCGCCTGCCAACCGATCACCCTGCTTGTCCTTTGGAACAATGAGCTTTGGCTGGTAGCCACAATATTTTCGAGTGCAATCGAGCAAAACAATGCGAAATGGCGTTGCCAGCTAGCAACAAAGTACACAGAAAAAAAAATAAATCAAGCGTCAATCTACAGCTATACATTCATCAATTTTACCCAAAATAAAAAAAAAACCAACAATAACTGCAGCAGCAACATTTTGAAACAACGTGACTTCATTTTAAGGATTCATTGTCATCATGTTGATGAAAATGCATGGCCAAGTGATATTCTGGCTACTGCTGTTGTCAACGATGTTGCTTGTTGGTCTATTTCGCATTTTTTTATCACTGCTGCAATTTTCCCTTTAATCTATCAGGATATCAGCTGGTCGCTGAGTGTGTTGCGAAGCATGTCTAACCCACTTCTTCTTCATCTCATCGCCATCTCCTTTGGACACCTGCTGCAATCAGCTACTTGTTCAATTCATATTGACCAGTACTTATCACTTTTATTTCTTGGCATTGTTCGTTGAGGGTGCGCTTCATTCGTTTATCACTTCTGCATCCAATCGTCTTTACATCCTTCAGATGATTTGCATTTAGTTCTTTGTTAGTACATTGAAGGCTGATGCAATTATTGTGTGTTTGTGTGTACTTCCATTATATTTACATTGTAACAGGTTTTTTGCTTTTGCTGTAGGGCATTTATCATCATCATCATCATCATCAATATATTGGCCGTCATCACGAATTGAGTAGCTTTTTATTGTTGCCATTTTTATTCTTATTTTTGTTACTGTAGGTAAAATGATGAGAAAGGATTGAAATGAAAATGATTTTTTGTGATTTTATAAATGAAAAATACACTAACAGCCGTATTTCATAAAAATATACCTATTATTTTTATTATTTTTTAATTATTAATAATTGTATTTCTTATAAATTAATAAATAAAAATAAAAATATTTTAAAACTCTAAATGTAGGTATCTACAAATAAAATATGTATCCACTATGGTCATGCAGAATCGAGTGATTTTATACGTAATTCACAGTAACAATTTTGGAAAATTTTTGTGATTTCTTATTTCCATTTTTCACATGGTGCTTCAAAATGACAAAATTTTCCAACGATTCTGAGTTTTATTATTACTTCTTAGTCAAGCTCAATATATGACACATCAAGTATATGTGGTCAAATAATAAGTAGACGTCATAGTCAACTCATTATCTCCACTTAGTATATTTGCCTTGAAATTTGTGAATTACTATAGGTATAAATATAGGTATGTATAGTGGTGAAGGCAGTTCTTGATAACGATAGGCCTTTTTAAGAATTTTTGCTCATACTTATGGTTGTGGGTTTACCTTAAAATTATTATCAAAATTTAATAACTTAATTTAATACCTACTTACTTATTAAGTTAAAGATGATTCGGTTTTGACTCCATCTTAGAACTTACGCTAGTCTCTTTTTTATGCGCATGGTGACGTCAGTTAGAAATTCTAAGCGTCTTAATGTCTTTTCCATGACCTTTCCAACACATGATCTTTCTACGAATATTCAGACATCCTCTTCTGCGGTGACTACCGTCGGGTACGGAACTGAACAATTTTTCGCTAAAGCTTCTTACATTTTCTCAACATGATCTGTTCAACGATGCCATTAGTTTTTCATGCTCTTCGCTATGTTAATGTCCGTTCTATCGAATTCGATCATCGCAATTGATGCATATTGTACCGAAAAATCTAATAAAGCCTCCTAAACATATTTCGATTCTAGTTTGTTGACTTCACAGGAAGTACGGATGGCAACTAGTTTATATGATATCATAACAGCGCTGCAGCATTATGAACATATTAAGCTGAAAAAATTTCTAAGAAATTAGTTAAAATAAAAAAAAGTCTAAAAGATGATTATAAGCATAAAAAAATGTAGATACCCTAGTGTATCTTACTGAGGAACCACCTTGCCTAACCTTCTTTGTGTCAATTTTCCTGCCTTACCTTACCTCAACTTACCGTACCGAACCTTACGTTATATAAGCTTTACTTACTTTATTTTACAGTGTTTTAATTCACCTCTCCTTACTTTACCTTGCAGTGTCTAACCTTAGCAGATCAAACCTTTTCATTACTTCTTATCTTACCTTACCTTACTTTACCTTAGCTTACCTTACCTTACTTTACCTTACCTTACCTTACCTTACCTTACCTTACCTTACCTTACCTTACCTTACCTTACCTTACATTACCTTACTTTACCTTACCTTAACTTACCTCATCTCACCTTACCTTACCTTACCTTACCTTACCTTACCTTACCTTACCTTACCTTACATTACCTTACCTTACCTTACCTTACCTTATCTTATCTTACCTTACTTTACCTTACCTTAACTTACCTCATCTCACCTTACCTTACCTTACCTTACATTACCTTACCTTACCTTATCTTACCTTACCTTACCTTACCTTACCTTACCTTACCTTACCTTACCTTACCTTACCTTACCTTACCTTACCTTACCTTACCTTACCTTACCTGACCTTAGCTTACCTTACCTTACCTTACCTTACCTTACCTTACCTTACCTTACCTTACCTTACCTTACCTTACCTTACCTTACCTTACCTTACCTTACCTTACCTTACCTTACCTGCTCATTAGCGTTTCGGAATCGCCAGTTCTCCAGTTCTCGGCCATATGTAAGTATGTCAAAATTACTTAGTACCCACACATTCAATTACCGTTCATAAAATGGTCTCTAATTTGTGTGTGACTCCAACAGCCTACTTTCAATATTCTATTAAATTTTAATAGAATCTGAAGTACAATGTGGGGCAAAAGTAATCACACTATCGGAATACCCTATAACTTTTGCAAATGGCGCCAAATGCCGATTCGGTATTGACATTTGTGAAGAAAACAAAAGCAGAATAATAAATTTACAAGCCATAAATTGGTTTACTCCTCAGGAACTCGGAATAATTGTTTCCATTTTTTTGCAAAACAATTTGTGGACTATGTTGGCGCAGCGTGAATTTCGTCGCAGATTCCTGGCCGTCCGACACCAACTGGATAAACACTGCGGCGTTTGGCCACTCGCCTTGGACAACACAAGATCATCCCAAGGCTATCCGGCCCGGGAACAGCCATTCTGCTGGGAATATCGCTGCTGTTACCCAAAATGTCGAAGAAGAACCCGGAACATCGACCAGACAACGTGCCACGCAATTGGGCATTAGCCGGCGGTCCCTACGCAGAATTTTGTTGAACGATTTGAAGATGTTCCTTTACAAAGTGCAGACAGTGCATCAGCTGCTAGCTGTTAACCTCCAACCGTGTTTAATCTACGCTCAAGCCACCCTGAATCTCAATGAAGAGGTGGGCGATATTTCATCGAAAATTATCATGAGCGATGAGGCTCATTTCCATCGTGAATAAACAAAATAATCGTTTATGGGGCACCGAAAATACGTGTATCACTCACGAAGAACCATTACACCCGCTCAAAGTTACTGCGTGGTTTGCTGTTGACTCTGGAGGAGTCATCGGGCCATTTTTTTAGAGAACACCGGGGGCCAAACGCCGATTGTAGATGGCGCGCGAGTTACATATACAAACACATATGTCAAAGCAGACAGCAACACTACACCTGATAAATTCCAGGAATTTATAGAACAAATAAAGAATATATAAAATTAAATAAGAACAGGAAAGCGAAAACTGATACAGCAAAAAACCTAAGTGTGTGAACTGAATTAAACTGCAGTTCACAAAAACTATTGCACAACGAATAAAATAAAAATGCATAATCAGCATTAAGATTTTAAGTATCTACTAAGTTTATTAAAATGTAAATTGTTAAGAGTTAGTCTACGTTAAGCAATAAATAAATTCAGTTCTGTCTCTCCGTGAAATCAATTTGTTTTTTTAAAAAAGCGTTAAGCCGAACAAATAATAAAATTGGCGCAGTCGGTACTCCTTTAGTAAAACTGAAAGGAGCGTGAAACGAAAACCGTAAAATTATAACACCTAACTAAATTCAGCGATTCCTTAATCAGCCCAAAAAGTTGACGGAGGACCCTCCTGAATATAAATTAAATAAAATTAAATTAGTGCAGCAAGTACACACAGAAAATTGGTGTACGAACCACTAAATTGAAAAAAAAATTTTTTTTAAATAAGTGCAGCGAGTACTCACAGAAAATTGGTGTACGAACCACTAAATTGAAAAAAAATTTGTAAATAAGTGCAGCGAGTACACACAGAAAATTGGTGTACGAACCACAAAATTGAAAAAACAAAAAAAAATTTTTTTGATTGAAAAAAAAAAAATAACAACGCAGCTAACAAGTTTGCAAGAAAAAAAATTTTTTGCAGACAAGCCACTATCAAACAACAAGATTCGGCAAGCAAGACAAAGAAGGTTTGACGAGAGAAGAATGGAACAAGAAATGGCCAACGTTGACCTAGTGGAGCAGCTAGCGAGAAGGGAGCAACAACTCGAACAACTAAGGCTAGCTTACGTAGATCTCCAACAGAGACAGCAGCAGGACCAGCACAAACTAGACAGAACATTAAAAAATATCAACCATCTTCCGATATTTACAGGACAAGGAGACGTGTCTATTAACTCATTCTTCAGCAGCATAGAATACTTAATATCAACACTCGAAGACGAAAGACATCAAAAAGAAGCAGTGAGAAGCAAATATTACAAAGTCATCCAAGGCGAAGCAAAAAACGCCATAATCAATATTCCTGAACCAGACAATTGGAGACTCATAAAAGAAACACTCAAACTGAGATACAGACCGGATACACAGCCTCATCAAATCTATAAGCAAATTGCCAACTTGAGAGTAAATACAGTAAGCGAATTAGTTATTACGATACAAAATATTAAGTATAAAAGTGACGAATTAATTGTATATTATAATGGTGAACATGGCATAGACTTGACGAACATAGATAGCTTGTTAGTAAACACTATTAAAGAAGTAACACAAGGGACATTACTGGACAAAATTTACGAACATAAACAACTAAAAGACATCTTATTTATAATGAATCAAAGAAGATTTGAAGATACGTGCATAAGACCAGAGTATAAGAGATATATAAAGGAAGAAAGATATAGAAATCAATATCATAATAAACAAAATTTTAATAATCCAAATAGGACATATCACAATAGACAGTATCAAGAACAAAATAACGAGAACCCTAGTTTTCATAGACGTGAAGAACAGAACGGTTTAAATAATAATAGGGATCATTTTAATAATTCAGGACGCTACAGATTCCAAAATAATAACCCCTCAGGACACTCCCAACGGTTACAGCAAACAGTGAATCCTAGACCAAACTCCAACCAAGTTCGTTTGAATCCATTTAGACAAAACCAAGCGGAACCCATGGAGGTTGATAATATTGAAAGAAATTATAATAATCCTCGAATGGCAGGACACCCTAATCATAGGTTTAGCCAAAATCGCTTAAACTTTGATAGGCAAAGCCCAGAAGGACATAAAATAAACTATGAGAATGAAATTAATAATACCATTTTTTTTACGAAGCAGCCTCGGAGTGCCTACCGAAAATAAAATTGAATATTGAAAAAAAAATATACGTTGCATTAGTAGACACGGGAGCAAACTTTAGCCTAATAAGTAGTGACGTAAACGACTTTACAAAAATTAAATTAAAACGACCAATAACATTTAGTACATTAACGAACAAAAACTCAATTAATTATGAAGTACACACAGAAGGACCTGACGAATTTAATTTACCTGACAATGCAAGGGTTAGATGGAAGGTAACATCATTCAGAGGTAGAATGTATGACTTCATAATAGGCATGGACATATTAAATTTTTTAAATGCTCAAATAAATATTGAAGAAAAAACGATAATGCTTAATAAAAAAAAGTGTAATTTTTTAAATAACCCTTACGATTTTAAACAAATTCATACTCTAGAAACCAGCGATTTAGATATAGAAAGGTTAAAACTAGACCATTTAAATGCAGAAGAATTTAGAGAAGTAACTAAACTCTTGAAGCGATTTAATAAACTTTTATTTAAAGAAGGTGATAGATTAACAAACACTACTGAAGTCCAACACGAAATAAAAACTTCAACACAACAGCAGATTAATTCAAAATTATATCGATATCCACCCCAACATGAAATGGAGGTTAGGAAACAAATTAAAGAAATGGAAGAACAGGGAATTATTCAAAAAAGCCAATCCAGATACTCAAGCCCATTAATAGTGGTTCCGAAAAAGGTGGACAATTCTGGTGAAAAAAAATATCGGTTAGTTATCGATTACAGAAAACTGAATGAGGTGACAATAGACGATAAATTTCCACTGCCAAATATTGACTCTATATTAGACAAACTAGGTAGAGCTCAGTATTTCACTACGTTAGATTTGGCCAAAGGATACCACCAAATTCTAGTAAAACAGGAAGATAGGGAAAAAACGGCATTTGTTACACCTCACGGACTGTATGAATTCGTAAGAATGCCGTTTGGCCTCAAAAATGCACCAGCTACGTTTCAACGGCTGATGAACGAAATTTTGAGAGATCATATAAACAAGACCTGCGTCGTATATTTAGATGACATTCTTATATTTAGTACGTCACTAACTGAACACATTAAGGCAATAGGAGATATTTTTAAAGTTCTCGAAAGTAAAAATCTAAAAATACAAATTGATAAGTGTAATTTTTTAAAAAAGGAAACGGAATTTTTAGGGCACATCTTAACAAAAGATGGAATGAAGCCTAACCCGAACAAAATCGAAATTATTCAAAATTTAGAGTTACCAAAAACTGAAAAACAAATAAAGAGCTTTTTGGGTCTAACAGGGTACTATCGAAAATTTGTAAAAGATTATGCCAAAATTGCGCAACCAATTACTAAATATTTGAAAAAGGACA
Organism: Pherbina coryleti; assembly: GCA_943735915.1. Taxonomy (NCBI): domain Eukaryota; kingdom Metazoa; phylum Arthropoda; class Insecta; order Diptera; family Sciomyzidae; genus Pherbina; species Pherbina coryleti. Next base: position 21,619,605 of record OX030948.1, read on the forward strand.
CAAAAATCAATGTAAAGGATCCAACTTACATTGAAGCCTTCGAAAAATTAAAAATATTAATTAGCACACATCCCATTTTACGCTATCCAGATTTTAAAAAACAGTTCACATTAACGACAGATGCATCCAACTACGCGATTGGCGCAGTATTGTCACAAGAGGGGCACCCAGTATGTTATGCATCGAGAACATTAAACAATCACGAAAAGAACTATTCTGCGACGGATAAGGAATTTTTGGCAATAATGTGGAGCGTAAATTACTTCAGACCCTACATTTATGGCAGAAAATTTAAAATTTTTACCGATCACCAACCAATTAAATATTTACATTCGAAATACAGAGGAAAAGATATGTCACCCAGACACCAGAGGTGGTTATTAAAATTAGGCGAGTATCAATTTGAGATTGAATACTTAAAAGGTAAAGAAAACAGGGTGGCAGATTTTTTGAGTAGAATACAAAACAGTGAAGACATAATTCTAGATAAAGAAGGGGATAAAGACATAGATATTTTATCAGTTAATAATATAGAAGACGACGTATCAATAGCAACGGTACACTCAGCTGAAGAAGATTTAGGCGATCATTTCTTTATAAAAGAAGAAATTGTGAATAAGTACAAAACGCAAATAATCCTGACAAACAACAAAATCGAGGAATTTAAACAAATACATGGAAAAAGAATTATTTTTATCGCAGAAAGGGACTTTGATCAAATGGGAGAAATTTTTAGAAGATATATTTCAAAAGGAAAAATAGGGATATTTTCTGAATTATCTGAGCACAGCTATAATGTAGTACAGGAAAAATTAATTAATATGTATTCAAACGATAAACAAATTTCATTCACTAAATGTACAATGTGGGCACAGGATATGGAGACAGAGGTTGAAGCAGTAAAACAAATAGCATTCTACCATGTTAGAGAAAGTCTACATTCAGGAATAACTGAAACGTACAATAAAATAAAATATAAAATATATTTCCCAAAACTTATGGAATTAATCCAAGTAGTAATAAATCAATGCGACATTTGCCAACAAGTAAAGTATGAAAGGCACCCAATTAAAAATAAATTTTACTTAACAGAAACCCCATCAGACAAAAACCAAGTTATACATATTGATACCTACGTAATCAAAGGTTTTCACTTTTTAACAGCAATAGATAAGTTTTCTAAATTTGGAACTGGGTATCCACTGAGTAATAGAAATCACTTAACTTTAATGGAAAAATTAGAAGAACATATAACTAAAATTGGAAAACCAGATAAAATTATAGCAGACAATGAATTTAACACAGTAAGGTTAAAAGAGTTTCTAACAGAACAAGGGATTGAATTACATTTAACCAAACCCAACAGTCACACTGGGAATGCCGATATAGAGAGATTTCACAACACACTTGCAGAAAAATTTAGGATTTTATATCAAATCTACAAAAATTTACCCATACAGCAATTGATTCAACGTGCAATTAGAAACTATAATGAAAGATATCATTCTAGCATAAAATGTACACCAAAAGAAGTTCAAGAAGGACGAAAAGATTTAGAAAAAATTAAACAAAATTTAGAAGAATGCAAAAGAAGAAATATTGATAAACTTAATTTGAATAGAGAAGATTATAGGGAAACAAGAAAGGAAGGATTTATTAAAAACTATAAGGCCGTCAGACATAAAGAACAGCCTAAATACAAAAAAGGACCTTTAAACAACATTCATCCATGTAATATTAAAAGACAATATAAATTTACAGATAATGATCATCCTTCTACTGATAATGACATGTACACCGGTAACTGTAGGAGAAATGACAATAACTGAATTAACGGACCAAACAGGATTTACAGATATTCAATTGGGACTACAGGAAATAGTAAAAGAAACAGACATAATAATTCATATAATCAACGTAGAAGACTTCGAAAATATAGTAAATGAAATGACAGACAACATTATCTTAACGAAAACTATACATAAAGATATACTTCAGCAAGAGCTATTAGAAGTTCGAAATAAAATTTTAACACTGGTTCCAAAAACTAACAGAAAAAAACGCGGACTGATAAATGCAATAGGAAGCATGTCAAAATGGCTATTTGGAACGATGGACGACTACGACAGACAGGACATACATAATCATCTTTTACAAACAAACGAGTCAGTTCACCAACAAATTCAAGTTAACGATTATTTTAATTCAGCTATAAATCAATTAAAAGAAATTGTAAAAAGTGATAGGCAAGAAATAGAGAAAGGCCTAAATTCTATAAATAAATATATTGATAAAGGATATGAGCAAAATATATATCTACAGCATTTAACAAAAATACAATTGTTAAAAAATAAAATTGATCATATACAAGATAATATAGTTTCAGCTAAATATGGAATAATTCATCCAAATATTTTAACAAGTAGAGAAATTTTAAAGTATGACATAGATTATAATAAGCTTAAGTATATTCAATTAGGAACAGCAATTTTTAACGATACATACTTAATATTTGGCATTAAGATACCTAAGCTGTTTGTACATGTAAACATAAGGAATATAATACCAATACCAAATAAAGAGCGTAACGAGATTGATTCTGAAATTGAAAAAATATTCACTTACGAAAATAAAACTTATAAATTCGAGGAAAACAAACACTTGGGACAGTTAAATCCTAGCACTCATTGTATAATAAAAGAAAATTGTAAACTAATTGAAAGTAAAGATTTTGAAGTAATACCAATAGACATGAAAACAGTAATTATAAAGAATGCAATAAACGTATCAGTTCAGCATACCTGTAACAATAATAAAACTATTGTAAATGGAAATTATATAGTACAATTTAATAACTGCTCAATTCATATTAAAGATTATTATTTTTCTAATTTTATTGAAAAAGATGAAACAAAAGTTCTAACAATTAAATATGAAAATATTAAAAATTTCACAAAAAAGATAACTTTCAGTGATATAATTGAAGAAAACAAAAACAACATTTTGAAAATAAATAAATTGAAATATCACAGTAATGTATCCTATGGATGTAGTTTTATCTTAGCTGTGATAATAAGTATCACTTTAATTATTGTATTAATAAAAAATGAATATGTAACAATAAAACTAAACAAAAGAATTCAGGAGAATTCGAATCTAAAGGGGGGGGTAGTTACATATACAAACACATATGTCAAAGCAGACAGCAACACTACACCTGATAAATTCCAGGAATTTATAGAACAAATAAAGAATATATAAAATTAAATAAGAACAGGAAAGCGAAAACTGATACAGCAAAAAACCTAAGTGTGTGAACTGAATTAAACTGCAGTTCACAAAAACTATTGCACAACGAATAAAATAAAAATGCATAATCAGCATTAAGATTTTAAGTATCTACTAAGTTTATTAAAATGTAAATTGTTAAGAGTTAGTCTACGTTAAGCAATAAATAAATTCAGTTCTGTCTCTCCGTGAAATCAATTTGTTTTTTTAAAAAAGCGTTAAGCCGAACAAATAATAAAATTCGCGCTACAGAACCATGATTACCGAATTTTTTTCTTCCTCAATTCGATGAATTGGAACTGGAGAACATGTGGTTCCAACAGGATGGTTCAACGGCACACACTGCTCAAACCACAACCGATATTCTGAAGGAAGCATTTCCGGGTCGCTCAATCTCTTGTTTTGGTGATTTGCACTGGCCGGCCAGATAACCCGATTAAACCGCTTCAGACTTCTTTTTATGGAGTTTTTTGAAGTCGCGGGTGTACGTCAACAAACCTCAGACTCTTCAAGCTTTTAAGGTGAATGCGAGATATTCACCAAGAATACGAGAATCTGTCGCCCGAAGTTCTGGCAAGAGTGATGTAAAATGCCATAACACGTGCCCATATGGTCATCAATTCCGCCGGCGGCCACTTGGCCCATATCATTAATTTCTCAACTTGATGGAATAAATTCTAAAGGATTATATAAGGGTCAATTGCATACAAAATGCTCTTTTTTTGTCCCCGCTCTTTTAACTCTGTTTTAATGTAAAAAGAAAAAGAAAAAAACAAATAAAACATGAGAAAGTGATCACTGAAAAATATTTATTGACAAAATATATTTTTCAAAATCCTAATATTGTTTGCATATTTGTTTTGAAGAATGTTATATTGCTCTCTCGTACTCGCTTAATACAAAAACATGTGTCCCTAGTTGCACTTTTTGATGAAAAACGTGGAAAAAACAATGTAAACAATGCAAAAATAGAACAAATAATAACTGTTTTGTAATGATAGCATTTATTTCTTATGTTTTATTTTGTTGTTGTTCTCAAAACATTGTCATCGCGAATTTGGCTTTCGATTTACATTTAGTCCCCGCACATTGTATTGAACGTCACTTTTTTTTACGCTTCGTTAGTTTTAATTTAGGTGTGGTATAGATGACAAGAAGGTTATATTAAGAAAGCGCAGAGATTAGTTCTCACGAAATTTTAAAAATTAAGACGATTAAATAATATTAAAGTACATTTTTTTGTGTTTTCTCAGTTCATCATGATAAGTACGTGCAAAAATGTATTGAACGTCACGCGAAGTTTTATTAAAGCAAAAATAGTAAATAAAAAAAAATCCAAGTTTAAAATCATTGTTTCATAGGTTTTGATTAATATCTTTGTTTTCGTATATTTGCAAAATAAAATTCCTAAGAAAAAAAACTAAAAGGTGTTAAATGTATTCAACGTCACTCATTTTGTATTTCGTTTTTGTATATTTAAGAGTAAAATAGCAAAGTTAACGCCTGCTGCAAGAGCAACAAAATGTCGGGAAAAAATAAAGCTAGATAAGGAACGAAACGAAATGAAGAATATAAACGAAAGCAAAAAGAATGGTACCTATGACTTTGACCTGATTTTTTCTTTTTGTTTTTACTAACTGATATCGCCCATTTCACCTTGAAGTGTCCAGTTGCACTAACCATCTCCGATTTCCCTCAAATATTTTTCTTAAATTAGTTTATTGATTTGAAAACCAAATTCGAAGTTATAAATTTTTAGAATAATTGTTCACGACAACGTAGCTCAATCAACTTAAGACCGATTACCGGTAATATAGTATCATTGGAAAAGTTATTTCATTTATTTTGGGGAAAAGTACAAAATTTGTGAAAATATTGCATTCTTAATTTGTTTAAGTTCAATACCATGCCAGCAACATGTGCTATAATTTTTTTCTTTTTTATAATTTTCATTTTTTTTACGTTTTTTACGTCAGGTTATACTTTTCTAATGATATAAAATGAAGATAATGTTTTAAAGGGTTCAAAAGTTATATTTTAAAACGTGAAGTCATAATAAATTTTCAATACAAATTCAACTAGATATTGACTTTTTTAATTTTTTATAAAAAAATAAAGAAAAAAAAAATTGGATGAAAATTTTATATATAGCTGAATTATATACTTTATATTTACTTTTTTTTTTTTTGTAAAAGATTAAACCTGTTTTTTATTAAACTCCCAAAACGCAACAAAATGTATTGAACGTCACAAAATGTATTGAACATCACAGTGTTGTTTTTTCTGAAATTGCTTATTATTTAACAGTTTTTTATTATTTATTGCTGCAAGTCTACTACTTTGAAAATGACCTCTATGTTGATGTCTTTTTGGAGAAAAATTTCAATATTTTCCCATTAAAATTGTAAAATGTGTAGGTATTTTTGATAAAAAATTATTCTTTCTGTAACTGAAATGGCGATTTGTGCAACCGCTGATTTAACTTATTAAATAACTTAACAAGCATCACAGTAAGCTTTAATTTACAACATTTTTCGACGTATTAGTGATTTTCCCATATCTGCTGTGTGACGTTCAATACAAAAATCGTATAAAAACCATAGAAAAAAATTATTTTTTTCAAGGCCTAAAAACAACTTCGAATTCTCCATTAATTTTCACTTAATTTGACTACTCTAACGGGAAAATTTAAAAAACTTTAAAAGCAAAACATGATACCCTCTTTGTGTACGTTTTTTTTGCAATTGACCCATAAACAAATTTCACAAGCAAAACCTTAGTTTTTCATTAAAAAAAAAAATTACAACAAAAGAACATTGGGTGATTACTTTTGCCCCACCTTGTAAAATACCCGCACCTGAAGTCGAATCAGATCAAACTAGACTCCAAATAGCCAGCTTGGGATTAACTTTGCGGATATAGCAACGCAATCAACTCATTCAGAATTTTGTTCATTCATTATGGTTAAGTGTGAAATGGAGTGAACTCTCGTCATATAAGCAATTTGCTTAAAAAAACCGTTTAATTAAAAGTTCTGAAGAAAAATTTCTACTAAGTATTTTTTAAAAACTTTCAAAAGCTTGTGTTACACTGGAAAAAAAAGCAAAAACATTAAAAGAGCTAATTGAAAACTCATTATTGACCCTATTTGATGGTTTTGCTTGAAATCGGAGTAAGCTAATTTATTTTCATATTTATTAAACGAGGTAGTAACTCTTTGACAGGGTTGCCATTGTTGCTGCTGCTGCTGTTGCTACCAATTAATTTAAACATTTGTACGCGTAAATATTCTGCACTTAATTATTTACATTTACTACGAGTTGTTTCCTTGTTTTCCTTGTTTTTTTTGTTGCTATACAAAAGTTTTTGCTGCTACCTGGAAATGGCTGATGAAATGTTGCCAAGTTGTTGTTTTCTCTTGTTGTTGTTGTTGTTGTTGAAGCTGTTGTTTTAAGCTTTCTGATTGTTGCATAATTTAATTAATTTACTTGATGCTGCTGCTACAGCTACAGCTACTTTTAAGTGTTTTTGTTTTAGTTGTTGAGTACCTAGCAGGTTACCTGTTATACATGAAGCTCAGTTCAAAAGAATATTTATTTTTTTTTTTCAATTCAAAAGGCTAACTTTTAAGCTTACTACGGCTAGGCAACGATTATGGCTAATTTGGGACGAGTTCTTGAGAGTTGCAACTTCAGAAACACCCAAAAGCTCTTATGGTATTTTTTTTAAGTTACAAAAAACCGTAGCAACGACAAGATATTCTCTTCAAACAATATCATTGGTCTTGATTTATTTAAACTACATCTTAAGACTTCTTCCTTAAATCCTTTTGCTCAAACATTCTCCAGTACCCAATCGTATTTCCTGTCTTTAGTTCTTCAAATTGCCATTTTGTCACATAAGCACTTTTATCCGCCAACAGACAACCCAGTTGGCAGTTTGCTCGTCTCCCAACGATGGCGTGACATTTACTAATGATATTCATAAAACTGCTGTCAACGCCCAAGCAGTAAATTTTTGTCATGCATTTGAATTTGTCGCATTTAATTTAATTTTGAGTTTTAATTAACTTAAACTGAGTGATTTTGGCAAACACAAAATAAATCATACCAACGAGCAACATTATAGCAACAATTGCACCCACAGGAGTGAGTGTGTGTCTGTGTTTGTGTGTGTGTGTTGTTTGCATTTGCTTGTGTTTTTGTATAGTTCGCCTTTATAGTAGTTTATGTTCGCCTATGCATGTGATTATCCTGTTTCAGCTTTGTACTAACCTTAATTTTCCGCATATGTTAATAACTTTTGCTTGTTCACTTTGCCTCGTTCCCTGTCTTTGTCTAACGCTTCTATTGTGATATTCTTCTGTCTCACATGCTACAGCTCTCTGTGTATGGCTCTTGCAGCCGGTTGACGTGCTTGTTGTTCATGTAACCTTTACGCTATGCAGGACATTGTTTAAAACACGCATGACCTGCTTACTGTATGCACAAAGCTTTCAACTACGCCACTGTTAAATATAGCTTTGTTACAGGGCTGCAATTCAGGCAGGATTCTAAGGGCCTATTATTAATTTTTTTTTTTGTTTTTTCCTCAAATTAAGAAAAAAAAAAACATCATAAATTAAAAATTAAATTATTTCTTAAATTTATGTGAGGTTTAACAGGAAAAGTGACTTTATCTTCTTCCGTGAATCAAAAATCGTTTTTTTTTTTTAATTTAATCCTAAAATTTCCTAAAATTACATATTATTTTAAACAAAAAATTCAGTCACCAAAAAATTTCACAAATTAGCTTACTTATAGCGATTTGAAGTTCTAGCATGCAAATCACAAGTTTTGAGATATTGAGGTTCAAAAAGTTCCCTTTCCTGTGAAATATCACATCATCAAAACGCCCAATTAATATACGAACTTCTATAACGTCTTCTAATACATTTTTAAATTCTACAGTCTCTCAGTCTACAGTCACTCCGAAATGAGCTTTGTAAAGGTTTGACTCTAACTTTCTCACAAGTTTCCCTAAATTTTTATGAGAAAGTTATGGAAAAATCAGCTTCAGAAAAGATAAAAAAAAAACTTATTTAGAAGAGTTAAGAATAATTTTTGTGGAATTTTTAGGGGTTTTACCATTCCGATGACGTCATTTTGTATGGGAGGCAGGCGCGGTTTTCATTAGATTTAACTCATTTTTGAAATTGATCTTCCTTTTTTTAAAATGAGCTTATATACATTAAATTGCATTACGATTGCTTTAAAATTGCGGTTTTAATAGTGACGACGGACCGACGCACACTAGGCTATGTCCATAGAAAAGTTGGTCCATAAAGTCCATAAAAAAAAATATAAAGAGTGTTCCTATAAAAATGAAATTTGGTAAGCTTGGTGAGTTTAAGCTTCTTCAGAAAAATTTTGAAAGTAGTTGAAATCGATAATAGATCGTGTAATAGATGTGTACTAAAAATGGTTAAAATCGTTTAAAGCCTAGTGGTACCTCCCTATATGTGGACCTATATTAATTTTATGCATGAATTTGTATTTTGAAAATTTATAAGTTTGTCCAGCGATCGGTAAATGTCGGAGAATTTTTTTGGGTTGCTAATTTAGATCCACTTCATTTGAAGTATTTTCTTTACTTCGAGATAGAAACATTTTTGATTTTTGTCCACTATATTGTGCATCTACTATGTAACGACCAGACAGACATGGCGACATCGACTCGCATGGTAATACCCCCTTACGTAGTAAGCATGGGGTATTCAAATTTTCTGCGTCAGATAGGATTCGAGCCACGGACCTCGTGGTTCATAATATTTCCATAAGACCTTGCTGATATCAATTTATAATGTGTCGTACTCGGGCTTAGAGTAGCAGTTAAAAAGTACAGTTGAACTTCTCCATTTTTGCGTCTTCAAAGTGATCTGATTTTTTTTTTATATAACATATCATATAACTGGGCAACAGCAAAAATTTTGTTCGAAACATGAGGCCAGCGAATTTAGGATTCGTCTGTCTTTATAGTCCGTATAGTTTTATTTGCCGTAACTATATGGAATTGTAACAGAAGCTTTTGACAGGGCTGAAGCTCTTAGCTTTATAGAGCATAGTGCGAACATTTTTATAAAGCCATAGCTTCCGTAAGAACAATATTGTGAAAAATCAAAGCAACTTGGGTTTTCATTTCGAATAAAGTTTTACAATACACTTAAAAAACAAAACAAAAACATAATCAAAACAGGTTGTTTAAACTCAAGCATCTTTAAGTAATAGCGTGACTTATGTAGTGTCATAGCACAGCCAGCTTACGGTACGTTACATATTTGGTAACAAAATATATTTTCTTTGTTTTTCTTTCATTCATTCTTTCGATCGTGTGCCAACGCTTATCGAGTGTCATTAGGTCACTGTGTTTTTGCGTCACAGCCAATTGTAAGGAAATTGCGCTCACTGGTGTTCGCTAACCCTATTAGCTGCACAAGTGCAAGCGCAGCAAAAATTCCAAGCTGAGGAATCAAAGAGCAAGTGAGAGAATAACAATTATTAAGAACATAATTGAACTAAGAAACAATATGAGAATAGAATAATGGGAAGGAGTTTAAGAATATCTAAATAGAATAAATACTGGTATTTTTATTATAAATATTGAAGATCTTTGAAATAAAGAGGAGAATGAAACTTGACTTAAAACATCTAAGTTCTTTTTATTGTCAAACAGTACGGCAAAATTGGCCATCTAAACTTTTAAGCCTTATCTTCAAGGCAGGATTTAGTTTTATGGCGCCCCTAGGCTCTTTTAAATTTGCCGCCCCCATTTTATTCAAATAATGAAAAAACATATTTGGGGATTTTGTTATTAAGTTGGTAGCATATTTTTTTTTATTAAAATGTAAATTAATGACTTGGTTTATATAATGCTCATGAAAAGTTATAAATACTTAATTTGAAATTAAAAATTATACATTGAAATTGGAAGTAAGTTCTGACTTAGATATTTCTTTCCTCATATTAAGTAATAGTAAAATAATTAAGAATTCTTTAATATTGCATTTCAGTTACTTAAATATTTTCTTTTCGAACTTTTGCTATAGCGAATTGGGTAATAATATGTTCGATATCAATTTTATTTAAAACTTCGCACTCAATATTAAGAATTGCCAATGCGTTTAACCGTTCATGGCTTGATGTTGAGCGCAAATAGCTTTTTATTCTTTTTAAAGTTGAAAATGAACGCTCGCCGGAACAATTCGTAGCAGGAATGCAAAGTAAAATACGTAGAGTAATATCTAAGTTGGGATATACATCTTGCAAGTTACTGTTCCGTAAAATAGTCGATAGTATGATTGGCGTCAACGCGGTATTTTTATATTTATGTAAATTCAAACTCAAATATGATTTGAAGTGAATGCATTCTTCATGCAAAGAATATTCCAAATCATTAGGATATATTTCAACAAGGCTTTTTGTGAAACTTGCAATGTCTGTAGATTCAAGTGCTTGCAATCTATTTAAAAAAGAAAATTTATCATTAAGATCCTGATAGGCTTTGCTGCGGTTATGGATTTCGGAAATAAGATGGTCTAAAGCAGCATTAAATATGTTAATTCTAAAAAGATCACGACCATTTTCTATTATATAATCGTTTTGTTTGTTTTCATCAAATTGAGTTTTTCGTATTTTTTTTTCGTTTTGAATCGTGATAATAGTTTTCAATTGAGGATATCCTTTTCGCCAAACTTTCGTAGTAATTAAATTGCCCACAATCGCTTCGTATATTTTTTAAATATTTGTAAAGTGAACTTTAGTGATTAGTAATTTCTGTAACATTAATATTCTCACTTTGTAGATGGGCACTAACATAGCTAAACCGTTTTAGAATTGTATTCCAAATCACAACTAAAAATGCTGACTCAAGTCTTTCCAATTTATTCAAAATTCCTTTGGCTTCACACCGTGAAGAAGATTTTTCGTATTTGTCGTCAGCAATGCAATGCAGTGAATAAATTATACCATTCCATCCCTCGAATAATGCATTACATGCATCGTTTCTGGCCGACCAACGAGTAATTGATAAACTTTTTACGCTTTTAACAGCATTAGTTTGCAAAATATCCCACCGATGTGTAGATACTGAAAAAAAATTATAAAGTTCCTGAAGTGTGCTAAAAAAGTCTGCTACTTCTGGAATCGATTCCACTGCACATTTTCCAACAAGGTTAAGAGAATGACTTGCACTAGGAACATATTCGACTAATGGATTTTTATCACGAATTTTCTTTTGAAGGCCAGAGAAATTACCAGACATATTAGCTGCATTATCGTATGATTGCCCTCGACAATCTTTAATACACAAATCAAATTTTTTTAGTATTTTTAAAACTGTTTCTGTCAATTCTTCAGCTTTATGCCCTGAATTTTCGACAAAGCAAATAAATCTTTCTACTGGCTTTCCATTGTTTAAAACGTATCTAAGTATAAATGTCAGTTGGTCTACGTGTGAAATATCGGGTGTAGAATCAACACTGATACCAAAATATTTTGCAGTTTTAGCCTCACAAACAATATATTTTTGAACAGCATCATGCAGCATTAAAATAAATTCTTCAAAAACAGTTTTCGATAAATATGATGTTCTTCCACTGCCTGCATTTCCGTATCTCTCCAAATGTTTGGCAAGAAAAGGGTCGTATTCTGCTAGAAGCTCTATACATCCCAAAAAATTTCCATTTCGCGGATCTCCTATTTTTTCAGAATACCCTCGAAAAGCCAATCATCTTATTGCCAGTGATTTGACAACAGAAACCACCCGTCTAAGTACATTTCTCCAGTACGCTATCTCTTCATCTTTTTGCTTCACAAGTTCGCAATCTATACGGCCATTTATCCGTCCCCTTGTAAACAATGTATTTAAAAAGTCATTATGTTGGGACGAGTTTTCGTGCTGCTGCACCCTAATAACGGAATTTTTCCAATCTCGGAAACCACTTGCAAATGATTGAGATGGACTGCCAAAAAGCAGACATGGAATGCAAAATATGGCGCCTTTGCTTTCAGAAAATATAAGCCATGATCTCGGATGCATTTCACCATTTCTTAATTTGCGAGTAAAAAGATCTTTAGATACATATCTGAATTGTCCACCACTTAAAATTTTTGAGTTGCTCAAGTCACAGGGTTGAATATCGAATTTAACACCATTAGTTGCAATAAATTCGCAAGTCTCATTATCGCGCTTCCACAGTGCTGGATCTTTGGGTAGAATAAAAACGTTGGCTCTAGAAGATTCGAATTGACTTTCTTCGACTTTTCCCTCTGATGATTTAACGCTAAGCATGGATAAAGCACTTGATGCTTTGTCGCCAATGCATTCCACTTGCTCTTGCTCCTGCTTATAAACACATACATAATTTAGGAGCTACATTAAATGCAACAATTATCTTACTTCTTCTTCCAAAGTACTAGTGGATGAGTTAGTGTTGTCATCTACGGTACAGTATTCCTTATCGTTTTTTCTCGTGTTATAAAAAAACAATTCGAGCCTTGGAGTTTTTATTAAAACATCATTCACCTTCTTGTCACGCAACTTTTTCCTCCTTCTGTATTGACAGCCTGATAAGAAAACGCAAAAAGCTTATTGGATATAGTTTATTTTTAATTTACGCAACTGTTGCTGTTGAAGCATTGTGAATTGAAACAAAGTGACAGATTTCCAGGGATGCAAATAGCGAGTTGTTTAATACTTTATTAAACCCTTAACAGAATGGCTTAGAACGCAGCATTTAATGTTCAGTTTTCATTTAAAGATTTGAAAAATTTGTTAATTAAATGGCGCCCCCTAAAGCTGGCGCCCCTAGGCTCAAGCCTTTTGTGCCTAATGGTAAATCCGCCTCTGCTTATCTTTGGCATTTTTAGGAACACCAGCTAAAACATATTACATGGCGATCCTGCAAATTGATCCTGCCTTTTGATCCTGTCAAACTGATCTGATGTCAAAAGAAGATAAGAACGAACAATACGAGATCACCAGAATCTTCGAAAAGTGAGAAAAATACGCTTTCCACGAAGAATACACACCGGAGCCCGTGACAATCCAAACCGAAGCTGCACCAACATACTCACCGACACCTTGCAACGCCGGTCCTAAAAGGATAACAATAGAGGACTACATAAACAGAACTGAACGGCAAAAACAAACGATAACGCAGTACAGAAGCGAACAAGCTGCCGAAAATAAACCTTCGAAAAGACCCAGAGGAGGCCGAAGAGTAATTGCTAGACGTCGCGTTGCGAAAATACATAGTATTTTACCGTTGGTAACTGATGCAAACTTAAAACGGGCATTAATAGGTACACAAAATACAAATAGAAAAGTTAAATTACGGCAACCATGGGATGGTTCAGCAACAAGGAAATCGTAACAACTAACAACAACAACAGCAGCAGCAGCAGCAGTAGTAGTGAAAGCAGCAAATTCAATGATCTTATTCTAGCACTTAGCTTAATATTTATGATTGCAACAATTTTATATATAGTTAATAGATATTACAAAAATTATGTTAGGAAACAAATGCTGCGAAACATCAGCAACTCTGTTTAACAAAATATTTTAATATTCACAATAAATACAAAAATATATCAAGCACTTTTACATACGAAAATGATAAGGTTTGGTACCAACTGTATCTACCAAGGATGCTTTGGTCAACTTTTTGACAAATATTGTGAAAATTGTCAACAAAAAATCATAGACAAAGGAAAAATTAAATATATGGCACACAAAAACAAAGCATGGCATCGTGAATGCTTCAAGTGCAAATATTGTCACAAAAATTTAATCAAATCAGGCTTGAACCAAGGCTTGAACCAAGAGCATGAACCAAGTTAAATGTGTCAAAAATGTTTTAAGAACAATAAAACTTTTTAAATTAGAAGTAAATACAATGTTCCGTCGATATACATATAAATGGAAATAGATGCAGCAAAAGAAATATTAAGGAGATTAAAAAAGGCACCAGGTAGGGAATATACAAAAAAATACATTAATGAAATAAGGAACAAAGTAGATGAGCTAAGAACCTCAATAGATAAGCCAGACAACCCTAAAAGAAAATTAGACTTAGAAAATTTCGAAGATATAGCTAGAGCAATAGAACAGTTTTTAATAGAAAAAAGTGAGTTAACAGATAGCCACAACACTGAAAGTCAAAGTAATACACCAGAAAAGAAGACTGTAAATCGAAACAATATAGAAATGTCAACTTTTAATATAGAAACGGCTATTTAAGCCATACCTACCTTTAATGGACAGCACAGCGAATTAGAACCATTTTTGAAGATAGTAGAATTATTACACAACCCATATACAGCTAATGCTCAGAAAACATTATTAGAGTTTGTAGTAAGTGTAAAACTTAGTGCGGTAGTTCTAACAGCGCTAGGCTCAAACACATCGACATTCGTAGAATTTAAAACAAGACTACAAGAAAGATATAAGATCAACGTAACAATAGCTGAAATACATACACAACTGTCCTCAACCACACAGAAGAACAAAACGGTAAACAATTTTAAAGACAAAATTTTAAATTTGATGTCAGAACTGAACAAACTACAAATAAACGATTTAGGTAATAATGCAACCAACGAACAGAAAACAGTCATAGAAACAATGAACGAAAAATATACCTTGACCATATTCAAAAACGGGTTAGATGACACCATCAAACCGACACTTTTTGCAGCCCAACCCAAGGATTTAAATACAGCAGTAAATATCGCACAAGAAGTGGAACGTGATAACCAAAACAACGGTCCGCGGATCTTAAACTACAATGCAAGCACAAACAGAAACCAAAATTATCAGCATCATAACAACTTTAGCAGAAATTACTATCAAAATACATACAGAAATAATAACAATTTCAGGAACAACAGACGCATGAACAACATGAACCAACGAAACAACAACCACAATAACAACAGCGACAGAAATTTTCAACGTGGGAACAACAATAGAAACAACTATGGCAATAATAGAAATAGAGGCAGGTACAACAATAATATAAACAGACGCTCGAGTCAAGATGGAAACAGACATTATGTACGAACAGTAAACTATCAGGGAAACATGGAAGGCCCGGAGGACAAAAATCAAGAGCCTCCGGAAGGCCAAATGTAAAAGCAAACAAAATTTGCATGATATCAGAGAATCTCACCAATTTCATCACACTTAAATGTGCGCAAACAAAGCGTGCCGTAACATTCCTATTAGACACGGGTGCAGATATTTCGATATGCAAAACGAACACAAATTTTGAAATTGATCCTGACAATAAATGTAGATTATCAGGCATAACTAAAAATGAGGTAGACTCTTTAGGAGTTACGAAAATAACATTGTGCCTCGGAGAGCACCGTTCCAAAAATAATTTTCAAGTAGTGAGTGACGATTTTCCCATTTCTGCGGATGGAATTTTAGGTAGAGACTTTTTTATAAAATATATTTACATGCAAAATAGACTACGAAACATTCACAATAACAATTGCAATCGGTAACACCGATTATATAGTACCCATAGTAACAAAACTTCCGAAACAGACAAATTATAGAATACCTCCTAGGTCAGAAATTATTTTTCCAATAAACTTAAACATTGCAGAAGACAGCGTAGTATTTAATCAAGAGCTCGAAAAAGGTGTATTTTTGGCAAACTGTCTAGTACCTTCTAAAGGCATTTGTCACATAAGAGTTATAAATATAAACGATAAAGAGGTTATATTAAACGAAATAAAACCGAAACTAAAGAATTTGACCGAATATACAGTTATGAAAACTTACAACAAACAGAGTACAGAAATGAATGAACAACGATTCAAGAAACTGATGACTGAACTGAAATTAGACTACAACACAGAAACTGAATTAAAAGACATATTTAAGAAACATCAATCAATTTTCCACCTTGAGGGAGAAGTTCTTACAACAAATAAATTGTATACGCAAAAACTGAATCTATCAGACACAACACCAGTATACATAAAAAATTATAGACTACCTCACACTCAATATGACGAAATAGACAAACAAGTAAAGAAGCTAATAGAGAACGACATAATTGAACCTTCAAGCCGATATAACGCCGATATAACGCACCATTGTTATTAGTGCCAAAGAAAAGTAATGATGACACTAAGAAATGGCGCTTGGTGGTTGATTTTAGAAAACTCAACGAAAAGATGGTTAATGACAAATTTCCATTAACAAGACTGGAAGACATCCTAGACATGCTAGGACGAGCCAAATACTTTTCAACCTTGCATATGACAAGCTCTTTCCATCAAATACCATTAGACAAAAATTCACGACCACTAACTGCATTTTCTACACAAGATGGTCACTACCATTTTAAACGTTTACCTTTCGGACTTAAAATTTCTTCAAACAGTTTCCAAAGAATGCTCACAATAGCTTTAAGGGGTTTAAATTCAGAAGCTTTCCTCTATGTAGATGACATAATAATGTCAATTCCTAAGATCAGAAGTGGTTTATCTTGGTCATTTGATAACAGACAAAGGAATTAAGACAGACCCAACAAAAAATCAGGCGGTTTTAAACTACCCTACACCAGCAAATACAGATGATGTGAGAAGATTTGTGGCTTTCTGCAATTATTAAAGACGGTTCATTCCCGATTTTGCAGCATTGGCAAAGTGTTTAAACTCTTTATTGAAGAAAGGGACGCCTTTCATCTGGTCACAAGAATGCGAAAAAGCATTCAACACTTTAAAACAAAAACTACTTAACCCACCGACCGTGGCGTAGTTGGTTAAAGTGCGTGGCCGCTATGTCAACGAACTTTGGAGACCCAGGTTCGAACCCCAGCCGCGACAGAAAATTATTTGAATTAAAATAATTTTTCTGTACGGCCGCCACCTCTCTGCAGACAATGGCAAACCTCAGAGAGTAATAAAAATGCCATGTAAAGCTTCTTGAGAATAAGAACATTACGTTCATCGCCGTTCGGAGTCGGCGTTAAACATGTAGGTCCCTTTCTCGGTCAATTGTGTACAAACTTAATAACACGCACAACACAATTGATCATAAGAAGCTAGGTCAAAGTCCTTTCAAGGGCTGAAATAGCCAGTTATTTATTTTTTTATTTTTTACTTAACCCACCAGTTCTGCAATACCCAAATTTTGAGAAACCATTTATCTGAACTACTGACGCATCTGACTTTGCATTAGGAGCAGTACTTTCGCAAGGCGAAATTGGACACGATCTTCCAATATCGTACGCCAGCAAGTCGTTGCAAAAACATGACATAAACAAACCGATCATTGAGAAAGAACTATTAGCTATACATTGGAGTATACATTTTTTTAAGCCTTACCTTTATGGAAGAAAGTTTATAGTAGTCACTGACCATAGACCCTTAGTTTCGTTGTTTTCCCACAAGAATCCATCATCTAAAATGACGAGAATCAGACTGGACTTATCTGATTACGATTTTGAAATTGTCTACAAACAAGGCAAGATTAATACAAATGCTGATGCGCTATCTCGTATAAAAGTCGATAGCAATATACTCAAAAGTTTAATTCCCACAAATAAAGAGAAAGAAGAAGTATTAGTAGTTACAAGGAGCAAAGCAAAACAAATTAACAAAGAAGAAAGGAGCAAAGAATTTAAGAACAATGCGAGTGAAAATAACATTGAAAATGGTACCCACCACCTGAGTCAACACCTCCAAGGAAGTGATATATTAAAAGACACATGTCCTAATGAGTCTGGCCAACTCTATATATGGGAATGCACATCTTTTAATGACGTAAGGAAATTGGTGAAATTGAAATTCAACATTGAGAATAATAGCAAGCTTGCCATAAATATATATAATAATAAATTCCGCATAACGTGTAGCGATGACCCTTCGCGCCTAGGTGAGATGTTGGAGAAGCTACATCGTTTATTAAGAAAATCACAAATAAAGGAGCTAGCCCTTTGTGATAAAGATTTTATATTTAAAAATATCGATATAAATATGTTTAAAGAGAAATACAATGCATTGAAAGATAATAAAGCCTCGCCAATACGAATGCTAATATATAAAGCTCCAATACAAATAAACAGCATGATCAAACAATACAAACTAATTGAAGAATTCCACAACTCAAGCACATCAGGACATATGGGAATTAGAAAAACGATTTCAAAACTAAAACAAAGATATATTTGGAAAGGGATGAGAAAAATGATTAAAGAATTTATAAATAGTTGTGAAAAATGCAACAAAAACAAGACCACACAACACATTAAAGAAGGTTTAGTATTGACAAACACACCAGCGACAAGTTTTGAGTAAATATCAATTGACACTGTAGGTCCTTTAAGAATATCAAACGGATATAGATATGTTTTAACGATGCAATGTGAGCTAACAAAATTTATAGTCGCTCACCCAATTGCAACCAAAGACGCCAAGACAGTCGCATCAACCCTTGTCGAACAATTAATACTCAAGTACGGTTGTTTCAAAACACTTATGTCCGATCGCGGGACAGAATTTACAAACGAGCTAATGTCAAGTGTTTGTAAATTACTAGACACTCGTCAAATTTTTTCAACACCTTATCATCACCAAACAATCGGTGCTCTTGAAAGAAACCATAGAGTTCTAAATCAATACATACTTTCCTTCACAGACGATTATGAATGGGACAAATGGATACCCTATTACACTTTTGCATACAATACGACACCCCACGTTGACACAGACTATTCTCCGTTTGAGCTAGTCTTTGGAAAATTGCCGTCACTACCAAGTGATACACTTAGACAAACAAACAAAATTTATGACTTAGACAATTACGCTAATGAATTGAAACTAAGATTAAGAACATCAATAAGTAAAGCTAAAGATATAATAAACAAAGTTAAGGATAAGAGAAAAATAGATTACGATAAAAACATGAGGCCTCAATCATTAGAAATAGGAGATTTAGTTTTTGTAAGAGTAGAAAATAAGAAAAAACTACAGAGCCCATATGAAGGACCATTTAGAATTATTGATAGAAAAGGAGTAAACTCGGTTGTAGAAATAAACGGCAAACCAAAAGAACTCCACAACAACTTATTAAAGAAATACAAAAACTGACTTAAAAAAAAAAAAAAAAAAAAAATGTTTACAAAATATAAGAATACATAAGAAGAATAGAAAATTAGATAAACATAAAAATAAACTTATCAATTGTATATCCAAATATTTCACTAAATTAATATTATTATATTATAAACTTATACACGCTACAGACATTTATTTAAATATATTAAAACCAAATTGAATTATATAGAAAAACAAATATTTTGCATATACATATATACACATAATTCAAACATGTAATTTAAACAAACCATAAATAAATATAGAAAAATAATTTAAGCTTTATAAATATGTAAAATATTCTTAAAATCCTCCATTCTTTAAAAATCATTTCAAGAAATAATTTTTCGCTTAAGGGTAAGGGTGTAGTGTCATAGCACAGCCAGCTTACAGCCAGGTACGTTACATATTTGGTAACAAAATATATTTTCTTTGTTTTTCTTTCATTCATTCTTTCGATCGTGTGCCAACGCTTATCGAGTGTCATTAGGTCACTGTGTTTTTGCGTCACAGCCAATTGTAAGGAAATGCGCTCACTGGTGTTCGCTAACCCTATTAGCTGCACAAGTGCAAGCGCAGCAAAAATTCCAAGCTGAGGAATCAAAGAGCAAGTGAGAGAAGAACAATTATTAAGAACATAATTGAACTAAGAAGCAATATGAGAATAGAATAATGGGAAGGAGTTTAAGAATATATAAATAGAATTAATACTGGTATTTTTATTAAAAATATTGAAGATCTTTGAAATAAAGAGGAGAATGAAACTTGACTTAAAACATCTAAGTTCTTTTTATTGTCAAACAGTACGGCAAAATTGGCCATCTAAACTTTTAAGCCTTATCTTTGGCATTTTTAGGAACACCAGCTAAAACATGTTACACTTAAAAAAAAAACTCAGGCCTTTACTTTTCAGTTTAAAATTCTTCCGGAATTCATACCAAAATCAGGATATGCAGATTATGAACATTTAAAAAAAGTCATACTAAATTTCAGGTCTGTTCTTAATGAACTATTAAGCCAATATCAAACTTTTCAGGCCTTCATACAACCCTAAGCTATTGTATTTTCTGCTGGAATTCTTAAGGCGTTAAACGCAGTCAGTAGGCCAAGAATCAACTTTTCAAGAATATCCCAAAAGAAATTTTTAATTTAATGTTAAAATTTATATAACATAAACATACTAGCAGATCACAGTGGGCCGTGGCTTTGCACGGATGTTTTCTCTTTATCAATAGTTTAACTTTATCAATTTATAAAAAAACTTAATGAATACACAATGCCACTTCTATTTAAGGAAAACGGCAGTCGTTTGTTCCTCTTGCTCATTTACAAAATACACGAAACATGTGTAAAAAAGTAACACGCCACGAAACAAATATACATACATATAAGGTGAGCGGAAAAACTCCATGTACAATCCGCTTTTTCAAAACTGTGTTGGATTAATTCACATCATCAAAACTAATTCCAACATATTCGAATCTACTTCAATCCAATTGGCAATTGATGTGGTGAATTCATTTGTTATTTTGTGTGTATGTATATGTATTTGTTTTTTTATTTTGTTGTGTTGCGCTTGCTGAGAACAAAGAGAGAATAAAGTCGAGAGTCCATGACATTATGGATGATTTTTTAAAAAAGTTTACACTTATATTAAAGATAGTTAATATTAAAATTTCGTAAAGAAAATATCTCTATATCCTTTTGTAACACAAATGTGATATTTCAAAACTTATTCCATAAAAATCGGACTAGTATTTTCGGAGTTTAGCG
Organism: Pherbina coryleti; assembly: GCA_943735915.1. Classification (NCBI taxonomy): domain Eukaryota; kingdom Metazoa; phylum Arthropoda; class Insecta; order Diptera; family Sciomyzidae; genus Pherbina; species Pherbina coryleti. Next base: position 21,640,820 of record OX030948.1, read on the forward strand.
GCAACAAAAAATGTTCACTTTAATTTTATATAATAGTATAGATAGTATAGATATAGATTTACAATTTTTTATTTCTGAAATAATTATTTTATAGCTGCAGTAGCTGCTGACTGATAGCTCCTCTAAAGAAGGTGTCTTGCGGTGAGATATCTGGACTGTATAAATTTTAAACAAAATGGCGGCTACTCAACAAAAAAAAAGTTATAAAAACCATTCGTTAAAAAATACCATTTAACATTAAATAACAACGTAAACATATACTTTAAAAAGAATGTAAATATTTTAGTCTGATATTTCAATCGTTTCCTAGAAATCTAGCTCACCGTCTTCACTTGGAAAAAATCGCATTTCAACCTGCATCAGGTCGTCTATTCCAGAGCCATATAGTAAAAAACCCTCCGTTCCATCGGCAGCTTCACAAATTAAATTTGGTGTTGGCTGCGAACCATATTGTCTTCTAGTGTTTTGTCATGAGCTCGTCGCAGATCATCGTAAATAGTTTTCAGTGCATGTACACAAATATGTAAATATGTGATTCCATGTTAAAGCGCACACGTTACTGACATCACTAATTTTGAAAATTTTTAAACTCTCTGGAAAGATACGAAAGATCAAGTAAGATATATGGGTACTTTTTGTTTTGATTTAAATTTTTATATTTATTTTTTTTTTTTTTTTTGTAAGGATATGTGATAAATATCAAAACATCTTAAAAATAATATAATTTGTGCATGTATTGTATTACATCAGATGTTACTTCGAACAATAGAAAATGTTGGGTTTTATAACTTATTGGCTCTATTTGAATATTAATAGATTTATTTTAATATTAACAGATATTATTTTTGATGCTCACATATAGAATATGTATTTTTAGGTATAAATATAGGAAAACTTTTGTGAGTATTTTTAAAAATTCGTTAAAACTAGCAACCATTTGAGGCCTAGCCTAAAATTTTGTGTAAGCCGACACTTTATTTAAAAGGAAAAGTAATTGTTACCGACAAGAACACTTTATTTAATAGGTAAAATATTTGTTACCGGCAACGAAAAATGTTACTGAAAATTTCAGGTTAAAAAAAGAAAATATGCAGGGTTTTCCAAGAAGAGGTGTTATTGTGAATCGCTCACTTTTAAAGCTTTTATTCTTCGACATTTGACAAGTAGAAACTACGCCATTACTAAGAATGGAACGATACACGCTTCAACAACGCATTGAAATTATTAAAATTCACTACAAAAAATGATCTGGAATTCCATCGAAAAATCATCTTGACTGATGAGGCGCATTTCCACCTCGGCGGCTACGTCAACAAGCAAAATAGTCGCATTTGGGGCTCGGAAAACCCAAGAGTTATTGTTGAGAAGCATCTCCGTCCTCAACGTGTGACTGTTTGGTGCGGTTTGTGGTCCGGCGGGGTCATTGGACCTTAAAAATAAAAATAAAAAAATAAATAACTGGCCATTTCAGCCTTTGAAAGGACTTTGACCCAGCTTCTTATTATCAATTGTGTTGTGCGTGTTATTAAGTTTGTACATAATTGACCGAGAACCGGACCTACAAGCTTAACGCCAACTCCGAACGGCGATGAACGGAATGTTCTTGTTCTCAAGAAGTTTTACATGGCATTTTTATTACTCTCTGCGGTTTGCCATTGTCTGCAGAGAGGTGGCGGCCGTACAGAAAAATTATTTTAATTCAAATAATTTTCTGTCGCTGCTATGGTTCGAACCTGTGGGTCTCCAGGTTCGTTGACATAGCGGCGACATAGCGGACGCCACTCATTGGACAATGTCATTGGACCTTACTTTTTCGAAAATGAGGTTGGATCAGCAGTTACGCTAAATGGATTGCGCTATCGAGAGATGATTAATGATTTTTTTATGGTCGGAGTTGGATAGTATTGATCTGGACAACGTTTAATTTCAACAAAGTGGCGCTACGTGCCACACAAGCAACGAAACCATTGATCTTTTACGGGAAAAGTTTCCGGACCGTGTTATCTCTCGAAGAGGTGATCACAATTGGCCACCGAGATCTTGTGATTTAACACCTAGCGACTTCTTCCTTTGGGACCACGTGAAAGATAAGGTCTACGCCAACAGCCCAGCATCGATTGAAGACCTCAAAAATGGAATTCGTGAGGCTATCGAGGATATAGGGTAGCCACTTTGCGATTTGGTTATGGAAAATTTCATGAAAAGGATATTGTCCTGTAAGCGTCGTCGTGGTGGTCATGTTGTTTTTCATTATAAACGGCATACCTTCTTCTTTATTATGAAATAAACATCCGATCATTTATCTCAAAAAATGGAATTTTTCTTTGAATACCAAAATAACACCTCTTATTGGAAAACCCTTATAATTGTTCATAAAAATATCATACCACCGGAAAAATCCATTCAAGGTCTTTAAAAACAATCTAATATTTATTTCTGAAGAACTTATAATTTCGAATATACAGCTATTAAAATACATGCACAAATTGTATTTCTTAATGGTTTTCACAGTGAATAACTTAAATAAATCAATTTCCCAACTCAACAAAAAAAAAAGAGTTTACGGTTTTTATAAGAGCACTACTAACCTGGAAAGTTTCAAAAAAATTAGAAACACAAAGGTCAGATTTTGCTCAAAATTTGTCGAATTGATATGGAATCATCGATATGTTCATTGCGAAATAAAAACTCGAACTTTTTTTTCAAAATTATGACTTCAAAATGTCAGATTTCAAATTATGCCTTAAAGTTTTTTTATACCTAGTTACGTCTAGGAACCTATTTAAATTATTTATTGAACATCTTTGACTAAATATTTAAATTTTTCGTCTTAGTTCCTCAGTGTCCCCAAAACCTATTTTTTAAGAAAATAGAAGTTCATAGAAAATCATCAAACTTTTGTGAACAAACATTTTAACTTGATTCTTAGGAAATAAAGTTATAGCGAAAAAAAATTGTCAGTCAAGTTTGTCATCGGTTCGTCTTCGTTTGGCTTTGTTTTTCAAACAAAATTTGTTCACAATCGGTTCAGTTTTTCAGACGTTATTGTGCCATATATATACATTTTATTTCTTTAAGCGCCCTCTACAGATAGTTTATGAAACTTCTTATAGCTTATCTGTCTTATATTCCTGGGTCAGGAGCATCTTCATACTAAATTTAATTTCAATCAGTTGTTTAGCTAGAAACATATTATTGCAAAAAGCGCCCTCTTACGGAATTTTTTAATTTCTTAAAAAAAATATATAATTTTAAGTAACTAAAGTAATTTTTTACTTACAAACAAAAAGAATCGATTCGGTCACAGTGAAATGTATTTATTGACGAAAACTATACATATTTTTATATTTTTTAAAAAATCCATGCCTAAAAAATATTTTTTTTTTCAATTTTGAACATAATACTTTTACTTTGCTGACAGTAAAGATTAAAAAAAAACTAAATGAATATTTTTATGTGCAGAATAGAATCAATTCAATTATTCAAAACTAAAGGCTGTTTAACTTAACTTCACGGGCCCTATTTAATGTTTTCGTCTAGAACGCCTCTGTGCTTCATCGTATGCACCATGCAACAGGCGTGTATCCTCGTCATCGTTATTTTATGCAACGCGCACAAATGCTCTAAATATGTCCTAATTTTTTTCTGCCTGCTTTGTACTTTACGACAGTGTTGTTGCTACTATTTTGTTGTTGTTGTTTTTGTTGTTGTTGCTTCTATTTTGTTGTTGTTGCTATAACAGTTGATGGTTGGCTGAAAATTATAATCACTGCATGTTTTTGTTTCTTTTGTAGCTCCTTTTTAAGTTGTTGTTGTCGTTGCTGTTGTTATTGTTGTTGTCGTTTCAGTTTCTATTGTTGTTACATTTGTTGTTGATGTTGTTTTTTTTTTTTTTTCTTTCTACAAGATGACGGTCACAAAACTGACCTTAATTGCGAATAAACAAAAAGTAGTTCGCATTATAGCAAAAGGACATCATTCAAAATGGATACACCGCGTGGTGCTCCAGCAGGCAGAACGAATTGTAAGAGGCTCGCTTGCTCGCTCGCTAGCGCCGTTTTCATGACTAAAATTAATATGAATGCGAAAAGTTTGATGAAGTTCGTTCGCATGAACTGCCAAGCTAGGCACGGTTAGGCAAGGCGTGTCGCAAAACGCTGAGACCATCATCCCAGAGTTGAGCAAAAATAATGGTCGCCTATTGTTCGAGCTTAGCTCAAGTCCATGTGCGGATAATGAGGGCACTTTATGTGCTAGTTGCGTACGTGTCGCTGTAAAGGTATGCGTGTGCAGCACGTGCTAGTGTCTCTGTGCGTGTGTCTGTGTCAGTGTATTTGTGTGTGTATTTATGTGACGTACGCGCTCGCGTAGGTGTCAAGCAAAATTCCACATTTATGGTTGTGAAATGTGCTTTTAGTGTAATTAAAATTAGGCCTATGTCGCTTGCGTCCTTTTAGTCCTTTTAGGATGACCGACAATGTGGTGTTGCTGTGGATTGCGTTAGTTTAGGCTTCATTTGTGGTTTTCTATTTATTGTGCTTAATTGTGCTTTATTATGTTGCTCTATTGTAATGTTGCTGCTGTTGTTGTCTATTGGATTTAGCTTAATATTAATGCTGTTACTTGTCTGTCCATCTGGCCCATCTGTTAGCTTCTCTAATAGAGTGTTATTGCATTATTGTTACATTTGGCACGAATGTCGCCAGCAGACACACCAAGTTTTAGAAATTCGATTTTTATGACATTTTGATAAAGTTGCTGGTTGTGTAATTATTGTAATAGCTTCACTGCTAATGCCATTGGCTATATAACATTCCAACAATTATGTTGTTACCTACAAGTGTTTGTTTTGGAAATTTAGGAGCAAATTATTTGCATTATGCAGGAGTTCGGCAGTGCATGGAGCATTTATTATTACCAATGGTCTGAAAAAATACGCTTCTTCATTAATTTCCAAATTCTGGGCCACAGTTGCTCATGAGTCATTCATACCCTTATGTTGTAATTATATATTCTATATTTCGATACAGAAAACGTACAATATTGCTTATTGCCTACTGAAGAGTTTGGAATTTCTGAGCTTTTATTACATTCTTAAGAGTTTGGGGTTTTTCTTGTAATTGTCTGATCATAACCTTTAAAATGTATTATGCCGTAGTAATTGACCTGTTTAACTATAATATATTAATGAAAATATTAAAAACAAATTTTCTTTCACTCCTTCAAAACTTAAGCCTGAAGTCAGTCAAAAAAGAATTCAATGTCAAAATTTTTTTAATCAACATCACGGTCTACACTAATATACGAGGGCTAGTATATGGGTCAATTGCAAAAAAAAACGTACACAAAGAGGTTTTCATGTCATGTTTTTAAAGTTTTTTAAATTTTCCCGTTAGAATAGTCAAATTAAGTGAAAATTAATGTAGAATTCGAAGTTTTTTTTAGGCCCTGCAAAAACATCATTTTTTTATGGTTTTCATACGATTTTTGTATTGAACGTCATTCAGCAGATATACGGGAAAAATCACTAAAAATTTGAAAAATGTTGCAAATTAAAGCTAACTGTGACGCTTGTTAAGTTATTTAATCAGTTAAATCAGCTTTTGCAAAAATCGCCATTTCAGTTACAGAAATAATATTTTTTTTTACCAAAAATACCTAAATCTTTTACAATTTCAAGGGGAAAAAAATTAAAATTATTCTACAAAAAGACATCAACGTAGAGGTTATTTTGAAAGTAGTAGACTTGCAGCAATAAGTAATAAAAACTGTTTAATAATAAGCAATTTCAGAAAAAACAATAGAGTGACGTTCAATACATTTTGTGACGTTCAATACATTTTGTTGCGCTTAACCAAATAATTTAAATCAAATTGGGAGTTTAACGAAAAACAGGTTTATTCTTTAAAAAAAAAAATAAATATAATTTCATTCACTATTTTATTTTTCTATATTTTTTTTTACAAAAAATTAAAAAAGTCAATAGCTAGTTGAATTTGTATTGAAAATTTATTAAGACTTCACGGTTAACAATATAACTTCTGAACCCTTTTAAGCCACATCTTCATTTTATATCATTGGAAAGGTATAACCCAACGTACAAACGCAAAAAAAAAATTCAAATTAAAAAAAAAGAAAAAAAATATAGCACGTGTTGCTGGCATGGTATTGAACTTAAACAAATTAAGAATGAGTCAACTTATTGCAATCTTTTCAAAAATTTTGTACTTTTCCTTAAAATAGATGAAATAACTTTTCCAATGATACTTTATTACCGGTAATTGGTCATAAGTTGATTGAGCTACGTTGTCTCCAAATAGATCCTATTTTGGCCGCGAACAATTATTCTAAAAATTTATAACTTCGAATTTGGTTTTCAAATCAATAAACCAATGCAAAAAAAATATTTCAGAGAAATCGGAGAGGGTCACTTAAATGTGAAATGGACGATATCAGTTAGTAAAAACAAAAAGCAAAAATCAGGTCAAAGTCATACATAGGCACCATTCTTTTTGCTTTCGTTTATATTCTTCATTTCGTTCCTTATCTAGCTTTATTTTTTCCCGATATCTTCACGCTCTTTCAGCAGGCGTTAACTTTGCTATTTTACTCTTAAATATACAAAAACAATATACAAAATTAATACTTCTTAAAAGTGACGTTCAATACATTTGCCACTTTTTAGTTTTTTTTTCTTAGGAATTTTATTTTTAAATATACGAAAACAAAGACATTAACCAAAACCTATGAAACAATGATTTAAAATTTGAATTTTTTTGATTTACTATTTTTGCTTTTATAAAACTCCGCGAGACGTTCAATACATTTTTACACGTACTTATCAGGATGCACTGAGAAAACACAAAAAAATTTACTTTAATATTATTTAATCGACTTACTTTTTAGAATTTTGTGAGAACTAATCTCTGCACTTCCCGAATATAACTTACTTGTCATCTATACCACACCTGAATTAAAAGTAACGAAGCGTAAAAAAAAGTGAAGTTCAATACAATTTGCGGGGACTAAATGTAAATCAAAAGCCAAATTCGCGATGACAATGTTTTGAGAATAAAAACAAAATAAAACATAAGAAATTAATGCTATTATTACAAAACTGTTATTATTTGTTATATTATTGCATTGTTTTCAACTTTTTTTCACGTTTTTCATCAAAAAGTGTAACTGGGGACACATGTTTTTGTACTAAGCGAGTACGAGAGAGCAATAAAACATTCTTCAAAACAAATATGCAAACAATTTTAGGATTCTGAAAAATATATTTTGTCAATAAATATTCTTCAGTGATCATTTTCTCGTATTTTATTTGTTTTTTTCTTTTTGTTTTTACCTTAAAACAGAGTTGAAAGAGCGGGGACCAAAAAGAGCATTTCATATGCAATTGACCCATATATATTTCGGTAATAAGTATAAAGACCGAATATTCTTCATTTTGGACATTTTTTCAATATTTGACACGGCATTACTTGAGTTAAGTAGAAAAATTAGAAACATTCCGAGTAATAAGTAAAACAAACAAAGACCAAAGAGTTTTGCTTCATCAAGACAATGCGAGCTTGAGCCCTTTATAAACACTCAAAACATCGAATAAGTGAGTCATCTACCATACAGTCATTATTATGCACACAATAACTTCTTTTTGTTCCCGCATATCAAGGACAAATTGCATGGACAATGATTTTCAACGCCAGAAGAAGCCGTTGATGCGTTCAAAAACTATGTTTTGGAGATGTCTCAAGCTGAATGTTATAAATTTTATGACAAATGGTTTGAACGCATGATTTAATCAGAAAGGAGAATGTTTCGAAAAACAATAAAGAAAAAAAAGGTCATTATAATTATTCCCGAAATATAAGAGTAACCAAAGTACAAGAATGAAAAAACTTTAAGTAGCACTAAACACAGTGCTTATCCTTACTTACTACTTGTACGTGTCTTATACATATAAATGTAAGTCCAAGTCGCAACTTTATGACATAAATTTTAGAAAGTGTGCGAAGAATGAAATCGGATATTCTTACTCTTTATCCCAAATGCTCTGATTTTCAGGTTACAAAATTGAAAAAAGGTTGAAAATTGAAATGTATTGTTTTTTAACCGACTTCAAAAAGGAGGAGGTTCTCAAGTTCGTTGGTTTGTCCGCTTTTTATACCCCCACGTTTAAAAAACGTAAATGGGGGTATATTAATTTTGTCACTCCGTTTGTAACGCCCATAAGGAGGCGTGGTAGGTATAGAAAAATATATATATTATTGATCAGCATCACCACCCGAGTTGATTTAGCCATGTCCGTCTGTCTGTCCGTCTGTCCGTCTGTCCGTCTGTCGTCACGATTACAGCCGTAATTTTCAAGCTATCATCACGAAATTCAATATTTAAGCTTTTATCTAAAAAACTTAGGTCAAGTTCGAAAATGAGCCAAATCGGATGAAAACCACGCCTACCTCCCATACAAAGTGCCTTTATCAAAACGGTAAAATCTCTTAGAATTCCACAAAAATTAATATATGGACTTGAAATTTTGCATATGAGCTCCGATATTTAAAGTGCACTCTATGTATGAAATTTAACCAAATCGGATAAAAACCACGCCTACCTCCCATACAAAGTGACTTCATCAAAGAGGTAAAATCTCTTTAAATTCCACAAAAAATAATATATGGACTTGAAATTTTGCTTATTAACTTTGATATATAACATGCACTTTGTGTATAAAATTCAACCAAATCGAGTGAAAACCACCCACACCCACCCCCCATACAAAGTGATTTTATAAAAAATGAAAGCGTATATTTTCTGTTAAAACTATGTAGGTATAACAAAAATGTTTTATACAAATAAACATTTTATTGACGGCTTAAGACTTTGAATATACATACTTCGGTTCGGACGTGGGGGTATTTTAACTTCGGCCCAGTCGAAGATCATTTCTTACTAGTTTTTTTTTTTTTTTTTTTTTTTTATATGTATGTACATCGATAATTCCTAAAGCACTTGCCCGATTTCCGTAATTTTTTGTCAACAGATAGATATTATGAACGCGGAGGTCCGTTTTTAAAAAAGTGGCCGATATTCGACAAAGGGGCGTGTCAATTTAAGAAAAACACTGTATTTCAGTTAATATTGACACTTGGGTACTGAAATTTACAGTAAAAATACTGGGGTAGACACAGTTATTACAAATTACGATAAAAAAAGTGGGCGTTATTTGACTAAGGGGTGTGGTCATATTAAAAGGACACTGTATCTCAAATAGTATTGACACTAGGGTACTGAAATTTAGTACAGTGGTAGACACAATTTTAAAAAATTACTGTAAAGAAAGTGGGCGTTATTCGACAAAGGGGTGTGGCAATATTAGAAACACACTATATATCGAATAATATTGACACTAGGGTGCTGAAATTTAGTGCATGGGTAGGCATAGCTATTACAAATTACATTCAATAAAGTGGGCGTTATTTGACAAAGGGGTGTGGCAATATTGCAAAACACTGTATCTCGAATAGTATTGACACTAGGGTACTGAAATTTAGTACAGGGGTAGACACAACTTTTAAAAATTACTGTAAAGAAAGTGGGCGTTATTCGACAAAGGGGTGTGGCAATATTAGAATTACACTATATATCGAATAATATTGACACTAGGGTGCTGAAATTTAGTACATGGGTAGGTACAGTTAATTCAAATTACGGCCAAAAAAGTGGGCGTTATTCAACAAATGGGCGTGTCAATATTATAAAAATACTATATCTTAGTTAATATTGACACTAGCGTATTAATATTTGGTATGCAGGTAGGTGGGTAGGTAAAATCATTAAAAAGGTGGGCGGGACTGTACACAGGGTGTGGCACTTTAATTAAAGTACTATATTACGGTTAATATTGATACTTGGAAACTGAAATTTGGCACAGGGCTAGGTAGAATCATTATAAGGTACGGAAAATAAAGTGGGCGGGATTATAAAAAGGGCGTGGCACTAATTGTAAAGAAACAGAAATGGAAAATACCCAACAAACTTTCAGGAATTAATAAAATAAATTTTTTAAGAACAAATTTTCATGTTTGAAATTTTCCTCAAGAATACAATAACATAAAATATTTCATATTCTCTAAAAAGGAAGAAATAAAAACTTTTTAACAAAAAAAAAACCCACTTCAAAATCACTGCAAAGTAAAAAATAATTTTAAATAACTTTTCCCATTCATTTCTTGGTCATATTTTAAAAGCTATTTATATGTATTATAATATTGGAAATCTTATCATTTTCATTTTTTTTTATTTTGTTTTATTATCATCAATATATTAATTGCTTTATGAACATAAAAGCTTTGAAGTCGGCGCTTATCTTACTATGTCGAAATCTTTTTATTTTAATTTTTTCTAATTTGTTTTATCATAAAAATATTATTAACTTTATGAATATAAAAGCTTCTTAGCCAATTTTTTTTTCTTCAGTTGGCAATTTTTGAGTGCGCTGAGCGGTATGGTAGGAATTCTCATTTTAAAGGGTTTTCCATTAAGGACATGACAACTTTTTTTAAATAAAACGCAAACCATTTGAGATATTTCAAAAACTTTATTATCGACTTTATTATCGACTTATTATCGTGTGGCGTCCGTGGCGTAGTTGGTTAAAATGCGTGGCCGCTATATCAACGAACCTGGAGACCCGGGTTCGAACCCCAGCAGCGACAGAAAATTATTTGAATTAAAATATTTTTTCTGTACGGCCGCCACCTCTCTGCAGACAATGGCAAACCTCACAGAGTAATCAAAATGCCATGTAAAGCTTCTTGAGAACAAGAACATTCTTACACACAACAATTGTGTACAAACTTAATAACACGCACAATACAATTGATCATAAGAAGCTTGGTCAAAGTCCTTTCAAGGGCTGAAATAGCCAGTTATTATTTCTTTCTACTTCTATTATCGACTTTAAGTACAATCAAAACATTTATGAGTGGAACTCGCTTTCGTTCATATGGCCACCGCAAAACGGCCGCTATTTCTCGTTCAATGTTGGCTCTGAGCTCTTCTAACGTGGTCGGCTTTTTGGCATAGACCAATGACTTGACGAAGCCCCAAAGAAAATAGTCTAGAGGCGTTAAATCGCACAAACGAGGAGGCCAATCGACTGGCCCATTTCTTGAGATAACACGCTCATCAAACATTCTATTCAATAAATCGATTGGAACATGTGTTGTGTGGGTTGTGGCACCGTCCTGTTGGAACTACATGTCGTCCAAGTCCATATCTTCCAATTCGGGCCAAAAATAATCGGTAATCACATCGCGATAACGATGGCCATTCACAATAATGTTACAATCGTTATCGTCGACGAAAAAAAGTGGTCCAATGACGACGCCGGCATGCAAACTGCACCAAACAGTTATTTTTTTGTGGATGAAGTGGTGATTCATGAAGCACATGTGATTTTCACCCGACCAATAACGCATATTTTTCTTATTGACGAACCCATTGAGCCAAAAATGAGCTTCGTCACTGAAGATGATTTTGCGATGAAATTCATCATCTTGGCGCATCTTTTCCAGAGCCCAATAGCAGAACGTACGTCGCTTCAAATTGCCCATCGGCTTCAATTCTTGAGTCAGCTTGATCTTGTATGGGTGTAAACCAAGATCCTTATGCAAAATTCACCATTAAGTGGTCTGGGCGATGCCAGGAGAGAACGCCGTGGAATCGACTGTTTTGTATCATTTGCTACGATAGTCTGAACGGCAGCGATATTTTCGACACTTCGACCAACCCGCTGTCTCACTAGCACGCCAACATCACCACACAACGAATATGTAGACTCAAATGTTTGCACTAAACTTGTTATTGTCTGTCTACTAGGGCGAGAGCTACGACCGAAAATTGCAGTTAACGCTCTTAAAGTTGCGATCACCGACTCCGAATTTCGGTAGTTAATTTTTATAATTTGCAGATGTTGTTCGTTCATATACTTCATCATGATGAAAATGTTGAGTTTACTGAATTAATTAACAGTGATAGTTCGATGATTAGTGAAAGGGTGCGTTCAGTTGTCAAGTCCCTATTGAAAAACTCTGTATTTTACAATTTTACTAAAACATAGGGAAGAATGCGTCACAGGCGTGTGAAAATATTTGTGCTGTTTATGGTAATGGTACTCTATCTCAATCAACTGCCAGGAAATAGTTGTCTAGCTTTTGATCTGGAAATTATTAAGTGAAAAATGCTCCTTGCTCTGGTTGAAATTATGGATAAGGATCAATAAAACCATCATATAAGTAGTCAGGATATCACTAAGGTCCTAAGTCAGGTAGTCAGGATATCACTAAGCTCCTAAGTCGGTGAAATTATGGATAAGGATCAATAAAACCATCATATAAGTAGTCAGGATATCACTAAGGTACTGAAGATCGACCTAAAAAAACAGCTTTAAGCCATTTGCATAAAGTTGGTTTCAAAAAGAAGTTTGAAGTTTGTGAGCCTCATGATCTGAGTGCTAAAAATGTAATGGACCGAATTTCCCTCTGCGATTCGCTGCTGAAACGAAACGAAATTTTTGACATTTTTTAAGAGTATGGTGACAGCTGATGAAAAAATTTTGCCTCAAAAGACCTGCATCAGTTTTTCAAAGATAAAAGAAATTATGGTTCAAGCCCATAAATGGCAGAAGTAAGTTGAAAAGAATGGACAATAATTTCATTTAAAATTTTTTTGTTAATAAAAAAATGTATATTTTTACTAAAAATACTTTTCTGGGAATACTTTTCTCCAAGCCAATGATATATAAATTTTATGATTTTTTTACTTTATTAGAAAAAGTGAGTCTAATTAGAATATTATTTCATTCAAAAGGTTAACCATCGTGTCAATCCAAATTGACAGCACAATTCCGATGGTTTCTATCCCTATTTTAGCAATAGTTCGAACAATTGTGTGTTCAAGTGCCTTAGTAGTTGCTTAGTTGTCGGCATAACATGGACCTTTAAAGGCAAATCGCAACAGCCGCCAAGATAAAAATACGCCTCATCCGAAAATATGACTTTTTGAGCAAAATAACCGTAATTTTCAAGCAGATTTAAAGCCCACACAGAGAAGCGATACCTAAACGGATAGTTATTTTCCATGATACATTATGTAAAGGCACCACTACCAGTGGCGTTCCTAGGGTTGGTGACACCCGGGGCGGATACTCATGGTGTCACCCCTATAAAAAATTTTTAAATGCAAAAAGAAACCAATTCGATGACTTTAAGTGTTTTTATTACTATCTTCATGTTTTCCGAAAAAAAAAACAAACAACTATGACAAACAATAAGAATTTGTAATAAACAGAACAAAAATATTACATTTTCAGGTGTCTACATATTTAGATATGTAGGCATAAGGTAAAAAAAAAACTTATTAACTTCGCAGTCTTAAAAACTGATGGAACAAAAACATTACATTTTCAGGTACATATTTGTATATGGGCATTTCCGCAAAAAGGTCCACCGAGACCAAAAAATATAATGCTAAGAAAATACGGTCTTATATGATAAGAACTAAGCGAAAATATTCAAATTTTATTAATTTAAAAGAATTAATATCTTAACTCAGTTAGCGATATAAGAAAACTGACTGCAAATTTGAATTAATATATTTTTCATTCTTGGTAACTTTTAATAAATTGTTTTCTTTAATATTTACTTCTTTAAAAGAGATGTTCCGATTACACTCCTACCGCAAAATGTGTCTATGACAATAACAATTAACTAAAAAAAATGCAATAAGTGCAAACAAGGATCAGTTAACGGTAATTTTGTAATTTGCTTTCATCGATATTCTAATGTCACGTGCGTAGTTCAAAAACATCATTTGTTGTCATTACTTCTGAGGTGCCAGATGTTAGTTATTTAAAAGTAGAACTTAAAGCAAGTTTAATGCATAGAATTGAAAAATAAAATTAAACTGGGGCAAAATTACCAAACAAATTATTATTTTTAGTTTGAAAGTATGTCACGTAACGTCATTGCAAAGTAAAATATTGGTATTTCCACCGAGAGGTCCAAAGGTTTTATCCACCAGGATAAAATGTTAACAAAAACTACTTTTTTTTTAGGTGTTCTACCTCAATTTACAAGAGCCGTTCCACAGGTAAAATTTAATGGGCGTTGGTAGAGGGGCGTGGCACTTTTTCAGCAGAAAAAATTTTCGGTATAACTTTCAAGCTATAAGTCACGCATCAATGAAACTTGGTAAGAGCGTACTATTTAGTCGCGTCCTTCGACTAGCAAAATTGAGCAAGCATTGGACAAAGGGGAGTTGCACCGCCCATATAATTCAAAAATATGATATCGAATAGCTTTGGAAAAAAATGTCGCATAACAATAAAACTCAGAATGGAATTACTATTGGGCGATGTCCTTCTATGTACTAGAAAACTGAAACGAACTTTCGAAAAGAGGGTGTGGTTCCGATCAAGCAAGCTAAATTTTTGATATAGAATATCTTTGGATTTAAAACTTACACAACAATGTTACTCAGTATGGAGTTGCAACTTGGTGATATCCTTCTACTGAAAAACTGGGACAGGCTTTGGAAAAGGGAGTATGGCTCCACCCATGCAATTTAAATTTTCGATATCTAATAGCCTTGGAAGTATGGAGTTACTTATTGGTTAGGGATTTCTACTGGAAAACTGGCACCGGCATTGACAACGTGGCATGACTGAACCAATAGAGCTGAAATTTTGGCAGTACATTTTTTTCAAGTACGAGATGGTTAAAATTTCTGTCACACCCCATTTTACCGCCCACATATCAATAAAAATTATATATTTCCGACGGTTTTCGTCGATTTGGCTACATTTTGGTAATTTAGTTTGTATGCGCGCACCGCGAAAAAGCTAGTATACATATATTTAATAAAAAAAAAATATATCAACAATTTCTCATGAATATTATTAGGGAAGAATATGTCATATCACGCATGTCATGTAACGTATCATATTATGGCTTATATATCAAAAAGTAATGAAGATCTTTTCACGGCATAATTATGCGTTTAAGTATTATTTTTACATACTAAATTAAAAAGGTTTTCATCAAAGTATTCGGTCATAATTCGCAGATTTTTGTATTTTTATAGATGTAGTTGAAAACCACTTCTATATTTTGTCACGTAACGTATCATTTTTGGTGGCTTCTATCCTAGAGCCGAACTTTTAATAACTCTTAGTTTTTACAGCTTGCATAGTGCGCTCAGTAAGCTATTGAAAAATCAAAATAAGAAAATTTTAAGTTGAAGTTTTCCTCGTTTTTCCACTCATTAAAATCGTACTATTGTCACGTGCGTGGCCACGGAAATGTCCATATGTATGTATAAGGTTACACAAAGAAATTTTATTAATGGCGTTGTCTTAAAAACTAACTTTTCTTATTTTAAGAGCTGCAAAATTTGAAATAACCTCATCGAAATCAATATTACTTGCAAGCTCGTTTTCAATGGATAAAATAGCAATATCGGAAAGCCTTGCCTGTCCCATGGAAGACCTTAAATAAGTCTTAATTAATTTTAGCTTTGAAAAACTCCTTTCGCATGAAGCTACTGATACACAAATTGTTAGAAATAATTTCAATGCGAGAAAATGGGACACACATTTTTTAACGTAATGTATTTATACCTTTTTCTTTCTGTTTGAGAAATTAAAAAAATATCGAAATGGTGTCACCACTAAAATGGTGGTACCCGGGGCGGACCGCCCCCCCCCCCTGACCACTACATTTATAGCTTCTGAGTTGTTTCTGTGTTTGTCTTTTGTCTTTGAGTTGTTGTTGCGTTTTGTGTTGCTACAGTTGTTGTTGCGTTTTGTGTTGCTACATAAGCCTTTGCTCTCAATTCTTGCTCTCAACGCTCCTAGAGCGCTCTCTGCCCATAACTGATTATGATACATGGTACAATATCGTATGTGGAGATATTGAACTGAGTTTTTGACACTGTTTTGAGCACGAAGAAGCAGTTAGTGTCGAAATAACATGTGATTTTGAACTTAACGAACTCGAACTTAACGAAAAATTGTTAAAAATATTCGAACACTCCGAATACATGGATTACAAAACACCCATTTTTTTCGAATATCCTGTCCTTGCCGCAGAAATTCCAAAGCGAAAAATTAACAGAAACAAATATAGCCGGAATATTACAAAATCCGGTCTGACAAGTCTACCTTTTGGTAATTCTCATAGAGAAATAAATTTCTTATTCTCTCAGTATTTAATCAAGTTCCTTTTCGGACATAAAACTAATGTGTTCTTTTATTATAAATTATTAAAAATTTTGGTTATATTTCTAATAGCAAGATATAACAAACTGGTATCAAAGTTAAAATCGCTTCACTAACATGACGTCAGATCTCTAGTTGAGCTAATCTTGTTAGTATTAAGCTACTTAGTCATAAGTTACTTGAAGAAAATTGTTCAAGCAATGCACGTAAACTAAGTAGATCTTTAGAGTAGAGTTCAATGAACCGCAAGTAAAGGACCCTGCATCAATGCCACGCGTTGCAAAATGCTTCGATGGCTCTTAAGCAACAGCCAGGACATGACATCAACAAGTTGCCAGAGTGAAAAATGCCACAAATCAACAACAAACCCAACAATTGTAGTAAAGCAAACAAAACCAATACATAATCATTAAGTAGAACAGCTTATACACATATCCACTCACACGCACACATATAATCATCTATATATAAAATATGAACACTTGCTGTGCTCCATTCAGGCGAAACACAGAAATATTTCAAATCAAAGCGCGTCATTCTAGGAGTAACTCTTGCAGTTGTTCTTGTTATTGTTGTTGTTGTTGTTGTTGTTGTTGCTGTTGTTCTTGTTGTCATTGTTGCTACTGCTGCTATAGTTGAGGCTGATAGATGACAGCTTCTTAGTCCACTAGCAGACAAGGTTTATCCTGCAGCTTAAACAAGGATGCAGTGTTTCTTACTTAACACTAGCAACAAGAAGCAGTGTTAGAAGGAAATAAATAAAAAGAGAAAAGTCCTGCTCCCTGTGATTGAGAGTGATAAAAAGGAAATAAATAAAAATATCACAAACAAATCCTTTGTGTAAACACTTACACACATGCACACATACACACACACAACAAAATAAACACTAACACCAACTGACTCTGGCTGGGAACAGCTTAAAACTGGCATCGCTTTTTTTTTATTAACAACTCCAACAACCTCACCCTCTAACAAGTACACCCCCACCATCTAAGCAACTTCAAGCTACCCTAACCAACAAACAAACAATTGCTTCCGTTCAAACATTTGCTGCAAAGAATCAGCAGTAAAGAAAAAAAAAATATCCTTGCGCACTCTAGAACATGCAGGATGTGTGCTGAAATGCCATCACGTTAAAAGCGCAAATAAATAATCAACAGCAACAGTTTCAAGAGGGTTCGATTCACAAATGGCATGTTGCGGATGGGTAACTTGAATGAGTGGTGGATGGGTGCCATGGAGGTAGCTGGTTTTGATTTTTGGTGGAATCTTGCTGGTGTTTAATTCTTTGCTTTTCTTTTCTTTTCTTTCCTTCGGATGGGTGTTGCTGTTACTGAATGTGGGTGTCGTCAACTGTTAATGGGCGTGCATGTGGTTGCAGCATGTTGCAGGATTTATATTTTCGGCTGTTACTTTGTTGCTATTGTTGTGTGGTTACTGTGCCAAATAAACTTCAACGGTGCCTTACAAGCAATAAATTATTATTTGCTACTCTATTGCTGCATGTTATCGTTTTAAGTGGCTTAATGTTGCCGTTGTCGATGTTGTTGCTGTCGTTGCTGCCGTTGTTGCATGCATGTTGAGTCAGGATAATGCATTCATATGGCTGACTTAAGACGTTTAGTGCACGATTTGCTTGCATTAGTAAAGCAAATAATTTTAATCATTACTCATACAGTCACATAAATTTTTATTGAGCTTCTGCACTCCAAGGATTCATTGAAATTAAGGAAATCAGCACGCAAGTTGTGAAAAGTCCTGCTTGAATATTAATGTTTATTTTGTGGCGCATTTTATTTAATTTGCTTTTATGATGCACTTATGACGAAAATTAAAAAGTTTGAAAACTGAAGGGTTCTAAAGAGCTCGTTATAAAATAAAAATCTTATGAAAGCAGAAAAATCCTTACACGTTGAAAGCAACTAAAATATAAAGCAAGCATTGTAAGCACTGTAAGAATCTTTAAAAAATAAAATAAATAATTTTTTGATATTTTTAACTCAAATCGACTGCGTCGAAGTTAAGATACCCCCACGGCTGAACCAAAGTATATTCAAAATTTTAAGCAGCCATTAAGATGTTTTGTATGGAAGGTACACCCAAAAAAATTTGTTGTATTATTAAAAAGAGTAGCATTGTTAAATTTCTTGTAAAATATTTCGTCAATATTAGCCGACTCTTGTTAATAAAATAAAAATGTCTTTAATATTAAGATTTGCAATTTCTCTGAGTTACAACATACTTGTTATTATTAAGAGATGCCTCTTGTTAAATTCATTGCATACCTTTTTTGTAATAATTAAGAAAGCATCTTTAAAATAAAAACAATGTTGTTAATCATTGTACTACTCCTTTTTGATCTTCATTCCTCTCTCTTTCTCTAAAAAAAACTTAAAGTTTTGTTTTACTATTAACAACACTGTCTTTAATCGGAAAAGTTCCTTTTTTTGACAATGCTTTTTCTCTCCAATTGCGACAATTTTGAGTTCACAACTGCAGTGTGTATGAAACTCTTGCAGAAGCATGTCGCTTTTGTTTTGGGAATAGTTGAAAAAGCAATAAATTGAATTTAAATAAAAGTGCATCAAATATATTTCATTAAAACAAGTAGGTAAGTAAATCTATATTGAAGCAATTTCTACATGCATGCTATTTTGAAAATAAATTGTTAAGTACAAGCGTACATGCGAAATAATGAAAAATATATACATTATAAACAAACTTAACATAATAAAAAATATTACAAAAATGTGTTCTGTTTTGTGAAAAGTGTGAAAAATGTGCAAAATCTAACAATTTCCATCCAACAATTTAACTCATTAACTTTACATATGTTTATCTTTCTTTTAGAAGCAATTTTCGCTTACCAATGACATAAACCAGAAAAAGGAAAATCTTTCACAATTACTCAATACTTGGAATCTCTCTACACTATTGGATCATTTCATAGGTAAGTATACTTCTCAACAGTGATAGCAATAATCATAATTGAAAACATAATTTAGGAGAAGGCATTTACATTGATCAGCTCCGTCGAATCAAACCATATCAGATTTCAAAAATTGTGGAAAAGTTTCCACTGGGTATCTACATTGACTTTGAATATAATTTGACTGCATGGCATCGAAACCAGGGAATTGAAAAAATTGTACCAAATTTACACTCCACACCTCTCAGCATATTGTCAAGTTCACCAGTGCGTCCTGATTCACATAAAACTCCAATTGCGTTGTCGCATGAATCTTTTACATCAGGTAGTCTTTGCGCTGAAAACACTGTAGATATGGAAACAATTTTACAAAGAACGTCTCAGGGTCGATTACTTTTAGAATAGGCCAAGGGAGGAAAATAATTGAATGGAACCAATCGCCGGGTGCTATGTGATGTGGTTATAAACCAGTGTCGGCCGACGCCTATGCACGCGTGCTTCGTGAAACTTCGGTTTTTTACACCGACATAAAACTGGCTGTCGTGCTTTTACACCGACGCTGCCGATTATTCGTAGCAAGAGCGCTCAGTCGATGTTTCGCTTTTGGCTAGTTAACACCACGCTTCTATGCAACGTATGCGCGCAATTTATTACGTAATTTTAAATGCTTACACGTAAAAAAATGTTCAACCAAATGTGGAAATTAGCACATTTTTTTCTTTAAAAATTGTTTTGGAGAAGCGAAAACTTCATTTGCCAGAAGAAAGTAGGGTGCGCTACCAGTGTTTTTTTTTTTTATTTTGAAGTAATATGCAATATAAATAATATTAGTACTATTAGGAGTCGGTAAAATGTAATTAGTAAAAGATTGATATTATTAATAAAATATTAATATTAATGTTATTATTAATAACGCGGCCCCTAAACAATAAATAATATTGCACATTATTTACCTAGTAAGAAATTTCATTAATTTCAATTCACTTTCATATAAAAATTTCTTTAAGCCTCTTGCGAAGTAAAATTTTCACAGTGTAAGCCAAAGAGAGATTCTTTGCTCTCACTTGGGCGCACACTACTAAAAAACTGAAAGAACTGTGTATGTATTTTTTTGGCCGACACTGTTATAAACCATTTTATTACTTCCAAATACACTCGCTTTTAATTATAATGCAATTAATTACACAAAATTCCACCAAGAAATTACTATTTATTGGAGCGAGCGAGCGAAGCTCCCATTTAACAACTTGCATGAAGAATGTTTAAAGGAGCAGAACTCTGAAATGGGTTGACCGATTTTAATATTTCTTTTTCTAAACTGTTCTACTGATCTTAAATTAGGTGCCTGCGAAGCCCAAATTTGGAAATTCTGTTTAGTTTAGAAATTTATTGAAAAAAATATTTCCATATCTTTCTTTGTTGATACATATTCGCTTAATTCAGTTTGCTGCTTGCCTGCTTCTGTATGTATACGTCGTTCGCTTCGCTCGCTCGCTATAAATAACCGAACAGCATGGAACAACAACAACAACAAAAACATTAAAGCAAATGTTGTTCGCTGCAACAGCTGTTTATTACTAACTAAAATAAATAACTGCTATGCTGAAGTTTGTAAATGAATGCAAATACATTCAAATTAAATTGTTTAATGTTTTTACTTTCATGTGTTGGTAAACCCTGTAAAATAAAAGAAATTTGCAATTTTTTTAATTTTTTATTATATGGTGACAGGTAGGCTTATTAGCATTCATTGCTTCCCCTAAGAATGTGCTGATTTTAACACCAACTCATCAAACCATTATCAGATTCTATCAATTCATGACTATAACTTATGGTGTTTTCGTTTCTACCAGAAAATGTTACCTTTTCATTGCCATCTTCTTTTTTCGTGTTCGATTGTTAAATAAGTGCAAATGGGTGAAAAAAATCTGTGTTCGTTTCTTAAAATGTAACATTTATATAGGGCAAAAATGGCACATTTCCTGCCCTGCGAAATTTTTTGAGGGGAGAATGTTGCCCTGAAAATCAGCTGATTGCTTTAAACGAAAATATTATGAAATGCGTGTGTTAGACAAGGTTAAATATATGCATTCATAATTTGACACTTAAATAATATTTTTAATAAAGCAAATTTTTTATTTTTGGCGCACACAAATATATCAGCTGATTGAGTAAGCAGGGTAGTGTTTTGTGTTTAAAACCTGCACTTTTTGAGGGTTGAGTGCAACACTTGAAATATGTTGCACTGTGGTAGGGCAACATTTTTTTGTAGGAACGAAAACACATTGCATTAAACAACAATTTAACACAATAATTAGCAATACTTAATTAAATAAGGAAAGTGTTCGTAATGAACCAGATAATGAGTCAAATTGGACAGAACAACAAAATTCCAGGGAATGTTTATTAAGAGTATCATTAGAAGAACTGTCTAAAAATCAAATTTTTAATCAACAATCAGCGTTCATCTTTTTTTTTACACTGGACCCCCGGTAATCCGGCCCATGACTAATTCGGCACCCCCTGTAATCCAATATTTCCATTATTATTGAATATATTTTTGACAATCTTCGCTAATGTAGATAATGCATTATTGAACAGGTTACTTACTTGTACTTGTATTCATTGATATATATTATGATTTTATTCATAATTTTTGATTATTATAGTATGTACATTTATTTGTTGTTGTAACAATTATTTCCTAATGTAAAGTTATTATTTTTTGTAAGTTCTATAGCATTAAAACGCCAATTTTATAATAAAACGTAAGCTTTCTATTGTATTGTTTAATTTACTTAATTTGACACACATAATGGAGTATGATTTGTACTTCATAGTATAACATACATAACCTTATCATTTTTTTTAAGCTTTGAACCAAGGTTTTTAGGTGTAATACCTATTCAG
This sequence comes from Pherbina coryleti, assembly GCA_943735915.1. Lineage (NCBI taxonomy): Eukaryota > Metazoa > Arthropoda > Insecta > Diptera > Sciomyzidae > Pherbina > Pherbina coryleti. The sequence continues at coordinate 21,662,947 of OX030948.1, forward strand.
TCAAGTCTGCTTTGGTTCGAAATGGGGTGGTAGATTAGTGTGAGCGAAGGGGCAATCAATTCAATTCAATTCAATTCAAGTAATAAGGCAATGTCATCCACAAACTACGACTCCAAGTCGTAAATATTGATGAGTTTTCAATTTCAGCTGATTACTTAATGAAAAAAAATTGCAAACGCTAAAGGTCAAAGCGTAGGATTATGTCCTATCTGGGATTCGAACCCGGGACCTCTGGGGTGGCAGTTGATCACGTTTAACGCACATTTACCGCATTTGTTACCATTTGCGTTAACGCATGTTACCATTTGCGTTATCAATGTTACCATTTGTCACTTTGTGACCAAATTGTATGTAAACGGTAAACTTCCGGTACATTTTTAGACACATTTTTGAAAATTTTTAACGTGAATAATCACAAAAAGCGCTGAAATTGAAGAATACAACATTAAGAAGCTGAAAAATGTTGGCAATGCTGTGACAATCATCAATGCTTTACACACCCACGAGCGTTGTTAGAATCCTTCGACGATGCAAGAGGCTTAAGCCAAAAATCGAGACTTAAATTAATGAGTCAAAATCTTTTTCTATTAGTGGGACTGTGCAATGGGCCACAGGTGAGGTTGTTGAAATTTTCTATAACAATTGCGAAAGTGGCCGATTTATAGAGGAATTTCCTTTGTGCATTATGACCAAGTTTCCCAATTATTCTGGACCAAAATACATCAATTTAAATGTTTTACTTATTTATTCCGTAGTGGTATCATTCAAAAAAGGATCAACTAATTTGACTCGCAAGAAATTTTCACTATAACTTGCGTATGCCACTAATATTAAAAATTGCAAAGATCAATTCTCAATCAAGCAGTTTTCGATATAAGAGAAAGGGAATTTAGGTTATATTCCTTATGATAGACTATTCCTTATGATAAGAAAATAAATAAAAAGAAAGGATTGGTTCAAAAACGCCAAGAATACAATAAAATATTGTATTTCAACTAAAATATATTAACATTTTTTTGTAATTGAATTTTTGAGATCTGGTAATTTTATTGACAAAAAGTAGAATCCTCATTTAATTGAAATAACAAAACCTATTTAATATCTTTGCTTATATAGTTTTTAGAAAAATCTATTGGAGCTAGCAACTCAACTAAATTGCCTCCACAACGTACCAATTTATGTGGCTAGCTAGCAAACGCGTAAGTGTTTGCTAAGCGACTGCTACGACCTAGTATAAATATATGAGTTTTTTATCCTAAAAAAAAAAACTGTTTTTAAATCAAAACCAAAAATTGTTTTATTCACCAGAAGTGTATTTTTAATAACTATGGGTAAGTTGATATTTACAACAAGGATTTTTACATCAACATTGATTTTTTTGAATTTGAAAAGGTACTATTTGCATATTAACACGAACCATTTGAATATTACCAAATGATCTTGTTATTAGAAATATACGGCATTTTAAAGATGACAATACACATGTTTGCGCATACTTTTATAAATTTATATTAACAACATTCTTGTGAATTTCAGAATCAAAAAAATTTTATATTTAACAACATCGATTTTGTACCATTAAAAAGCTATCTTATTGGAAGCAAAAATAAGAGATTTTTTTAAATAGAAAGACAATTTTCTTTAATGTTACAACACATTTTTTTGGGTGTAGGCATGGTTTTCAACCGATTTCGCTCATATGTAAAATTTCAAGTCCATATATTAATTTTTGTGGAATTCTTAGAGAAATTAGCACTTTGATAAAATCCCTTTACATGGCATTTAACACTTAAATGCACAAGACCCCCGATTTTTACCGAAAAAATATATTTTATGTAAAATTGAGTAAAAATAAAAACTGCGTTTTTAGTTTTGAAAAAAAATTTTTTTTTTTTTATTTTTTTAAAAAAAGTGGTTGTAACTATAAAGATGCAATGTGAATTTACCCACATCTAAAATCCCTATTAAAATATATTATAATAAAAGAAATGTGTTATGAAATTTTTATTAATTCTTTTATTTTAAAAAGTTAAAATTATCAACAACTGCAGGGAATGCACACTGTATCTTTAGAGATACAACCAACTAAAGTGACCCAGTGCGGTGCCAAATGATCGAAATTTTTTCGAACCACTTAAAATCACTAAAGGACATGTTTTGAAAGCAGTCAGTATTTTTTCCTAATCAAAAATATTTATCTGTTCCTAGAAGTTAAAATGTTAAAAATAGTGTTTATGTAATTTTTAAAAAAAATTTATTTTGACTTTGTACATAATTTTTTTAAAAGTATGACAAATAGAAGTAAAAACTATTTTTTTATTTAAGACTTATAGTATTCTAAATAACATCGAACCAATTTGAAAGAAATCAAACCAAAAATATAGCCGTAGGAATTTTTTGATTGGTTGTATCTTTAAAGATACACGGTGCATTTAAGGGTTAAGTGTGGTTTTCATCCGATTTAACTCATTTTCTAACTTAATCTTTATTTTTGAGATACAGGCTTAAATATCGATTTCGTGATGATAGCTGATGATAATGTTTTGAAGTTCCTACCCAAACGTGTGAATGGTACTCGATTTTTCGCCAAATATATATGTAGATATACCCGTAAAAAGTTCCCGGAATTATCACCGTGTGGCGCTCTCAGTCACCAGATTTGAGTTTTCTTGAGCTTTTTTTTTTTTAAGTCAGCTACAAAACTTACAGTTGCTTGCTACAAATGTCAGCTTGGTAGCTTGATAGCTTGACATTTGTAAAAGTATTGAGTACACCTGCGATTGTACGTGTTTTCGATTTCGTACAATATTAAAAATGGAATTGAATTCGTAAAAAAGAGTTTATATTAAATTTTGCGTTATAAACGGTTTCAATGGAGCGACGACATTGCAAAAGTTAGAAAAGTGTTTCGGCTGGTACTCTGAAGAAAACTGTCGTTTATCAGTGGCACGAACGTTTCAGAAGTGGCCGTGAGTCCGTGAACGATGATGAACGTAGTGGCAGGCCATCGACATCGAAAATTGACGAAAACATCAACAAAATCAAAGAATGGATGACCGTAGACCGCAAATTGATCATTAGAGAGATGACAGAGGAGTTGGGTATTGCTTTTGGATCCGTTCAAGATATTTTGGTTAATGATTTGGTCCTCAGACGTATCGCTGCAAAGCTGGTGCCGAATGACATGAATTTCAAAAAAGAGACCGCGTTGACGTCGCAAAAGACATAATTCCCAAGGCCGAATCCGACCCAACATTCATCAAACGGATCATTACTGGAGGCGAGACGTGGATTTATGAGTATGATACGCAATCCAGACATCAAGCGAGTCAATGGCGTGCACCGAATGAGCCGCGAGCGAAAAAACCACGTCGTTTTCAGTCGAAAAAGAAGGCGGTGCTCACAGTTTTCATGGATTATAAGGGTGTTGTGTATCATGAAATCCTTCCACAAGGCCTAACAGTCAACAAGGAGTATTATTTGAGCATTGTGAGACGTTTGCGTGAAGCAATTCGCCAAGAAAGACCGGATTTGTGGGCAAACAACTCGTGGATCTTGCACCACGATAACGCACGGTCTCACAATGCCATCGTTATCCGTGAACATTTGGCTAAAAACGAAACGAATACCATTCAACAACCACCGCATTCACCTGATTTGGCTCCTTGCGACTTTTTCCTATTCGGTTATCTCAAGAAACCGTTCCGCGGAACGTGTTTCAGCACCCAAGATGAGATCATGGAAAAATCGAAGATGGCTCTGATGGCCATACCGAAAACTGCATATAAAAAATGTTTTGAGGATTGGATGAAGCGCTGGCATAAGTGCGTTGCTGTCGATGGGGAGTACTTTTAAGGGGACATTATCGATTTTGATGTATAATCTTGTATTTTTAATTTCCTGAATGAATTCCGGGAACTTTTTGATCAAGGTGGTATATTATATAGTCCAATATAAGTGTAGATCATATGAAGATCAGTTGGATCGAAATATTTTTTACACCGCTTTAAAAAACTTAGTCATTTGGCCGCTTTTTTCGACACATCGAACATGTGATCATTCCGCCGAAGATTAGATATTTGATCAATATGCTCAGAACGTTAAAAGCATCTGAGTCCACACGATTCAAACTCCGCCTGGAATTACCACCAGTCTATCCAAAGCCATGATAAAGGAGTGTGGTTGTGGGTGTAGGTAGGGTTCCTCCCACTATACCTGTATAAAAAGATAAAAGATCTACGTTATGTAGGTCGCTGAATCTCTGTAGTAGATGGGACCATGATACAATTATACAAGGTAGGAATCAGAGACCTGCAAGTATTCTTGTTTTTGAGTCATTGGTTGGCTAACATAAGAATGAGTGTTAGTGGATTTAAGTCAAAGAAGAATTTCCACTCATATCCACTCATACTAGTTCGCTCACTTAACACAAAGCAACAGAGAATAAGTTATCTGCTGATATGAACCGGTGCAGTGCTCAACTCTCTCATTGACTCAATGTATTTATTTTGCATACCGTAATGACTCAAAACACCAACTCATGGTGTTGAGTTCAGTGCAATGACTTAAGTACTTTGAATTATTTTTAGTTCAGCTTTCTTGTTATTTGAATTTTTTTGAAACAAACTATAACTGTTTTGCAAAAAGCATAAGGCACAAACAAAATAATTCTCAACTCATTTTTCCCACACGAAAAAGTTAACAAATCAACAAAACGAAAAAGCAAAGGTAAAACACAAAATACTCAACTCACTCATACTTATTTTCCTCTCACATGAACAAGTGAGTCACATAAGATAACCCAGAACCAATAGAGTAATAATTTGTCGACACACATGTGTGTAGAAGTACTATGAGTATTTTTGGGTTTTGGTGGGAATGAGTCAAAGTATTTTGTTGAGTTGGTATAAGTACATACTTGCACCCATGATACAATTACAAGGTAGGCTCATTCTAAAATGGCTGCTCAATTGTGAAATTTTGCAACAACAAAGCTGTAGAAGCCACAAACGTCAAACGACAAAAGCAACAACAACAACAAAGAAAAACTAAAAGCTATCAGCTGATTTTGACAACTAGCGCACCCTGCTCTTCAATGTGAGCCTACCTTGTAATTGTATCATGCTTGCACCAATAGTCATGGCTCTTGGCATGAACTCTTTGCAGATCTCTGGTATGAATGACAACTGGCTATTTTCTCACGAGTGTCTTGTACCGACTGTCAATTGCCTGTATATTTAACTTTCTATTTTCTTTTTTACTTTTTTCGTTCTCTAATTTATACTACTTTTGACAGTTGATGCAAGACGAAAACACTGTCACTCCTACCTGGTATAATTGTATCATTGATGGAATTATTGCAAAGAATAGTAGCGTTATGGCTGTAAAGCAGTAGCAATTACGAGATAAAACAATTTGTGACAAAGGAATAGACATCCACTCAGATAAACCGCTGGAATATTATTAACATAGACCTTGTTGAAAAAATAAGGCACCAGCATTTCCGAATATTGGAGGGTAAAGAATGAAGGAATGAAAAAAATGTAAAGACTTTCTTTGGTTTCTTTGGCTATAAGATACCAGAAGGATACCAATGGGTACGCATCCTAGTTTTCACACAAAATTGTGCTAACGAAGAAACGTCACAGGAGGAGGAGTAGTACCAACAGTATTTTATACTGGAATACTAAAGGCAAATGTTTATTTTACCTAGCCTTATGTAATTTAGTGACAAAAAGTCACAGTTAAATATAAATTCTCTTCGGCCGGTGTGTCTATTGTATACTGGCCCTTCGGGCTGTATCGTGATGGTTGTGGTAGCTCAATGTCGAGAAAGGATTTACGCTTGTCGGTCTTGTCTGATGATTGTCAATGATTTTCACCAATAAATCTGTGTGGTGATCAACACTAAGCCATCCAGAAATTGGTAGTATGAGTTTCAATTTTATAATTTCTTTTTTGTATTATTTACAAATTTTCTCAAAATTCTCATAGCTACATTCAGCGGTATTCACCAACGCTACTTACGTCACGCTTATTAAGAACGCTGGTCAATCAATCCATTATTATCTACAAAACTTTGAAAATCAATGTCTTTATAAATTTGAAAGCTATAGTTTATTAATTCCTATTAGATAATTAGTAATTAAGCTTAGAGCTTCCATTAGGATCAAGTTGTAAAGCTACAGCTTCTATACTGTACAATGTACATACTTCAACTTCAGATGGGAGCTTGAATAAAAGGCTTAGTTTTAATTTAAAACATTAAACATTAAATTAAGACTGTCTTTGGCTAAGACTGAATTCTTTATTCGTATTAAAATCAATATTTTTATTTCATTTTGTGCAAGTTATATGCAACGATATTTTCAATACTACCAAAGAGATATATTTTTGGCCTTTATTCCTCATTTAATTAGTTAAAATCTAGACAATTTAATTAAATACAAATCTGTTTGGGGTGCGCATTTTGTTGCTTAAAGCTATCATCCATAACTCAAATCCTATTTCCCCCAACCCAATTGGCAACAGCTATTTATAGTCTGCCGTAACCTATTAACAATGTAGCAAGATGGCTTAAAAACTTTGTAATTAATTCCCGGGTTTTCTGTTACAATGTGTTGCAAATGGATGTTATTGGTTTCAATTAGCAAATTTATCAGCCAGCCTAAAAAAATCACCCCAAAATCAAACACTTTTTTCAATGAATTCGTTAACATTTTAAAGGCTAGACAAAAATATACAAAAACTTTTGTCTACCAGACACTATAGACAGCATAAATTATTCGATATAATCGTGGATATTGCAACAAGTTGAAAAGCGTTTTTTCAACTTTTTCTTTTAGCACAACATGCTTAGCATTTAAGCATTGTTAGTGCCGCTGCTTGAGGCGCTGCATTATTAGTAGGCGGAGTGAAGATAAAAGCTCATGGCACAAAATGGTTTGTGTAACCTTTACCTTTAATATATGTGTGGCCAAAATTTACAAGTCTAACGCGATAAAGTTTGGAAAAAAATATAATGCAAACAATAAACACAAAAACAATAACAACAACAAAAAATAACAACAACAACAATGAATGAGTGTAACAGGTGAGCTCTATAGCTTCGACGAAAATACATATTTTAATATTTTTTATATAATTTAAAATGTTCTTTATATGTTTAATTCATGAGCTTAACGGTGTAGAAAAACCGCAGAAAAAAGCAAGAAATTTTAGAATAAAAATAATAGGCAAAAATAATAATAGGCGCAAAGTTACTAAAGAGATTTGAATGGGTCTGGAAAAGCTTAGGGATTTATTTCGATCGTCCTGGTGTTGTGCCCTGAACAAAAACTTTAAAATACATCAAAAGGCAATAGATGATAATACTGATAACAATGATGATAATAATAATAATAATAGTGATAATACTAATAATAATGATGATAATAATAATAATGAAAACAATAATAATAATAATGATGATAATAGTAATAATAATAACAATAATAATTATAATCATAATAATAATAATAATAATAATAATAATATTAATAATAATAATAATAATAATAATAATAATAATAAAAGTATTATTATAATAATAATAATAATAATAATAATATTAATAATAATAATAATAATAATAATAATAATAATAATAATAATAATAATAACAATAAAAATAATAATAATAATAATAATAATAATAATAATAATAATAATAATAATAATTATAATAATAATAATACTAATAATAATCATAATAATACTAATAATAATAATAATAATAATAATAATGATAATAATAATAATAATAATAATAATAAAAATAATAATAATAATAATAATAATAATAATAATAATAATAATAATAATTATAATAATGATAAAAATAATAATGATAATAATAAAAATAATAATAATAATAGCAATAATAATAATAATAATAATAATAATAATAATAATAATAATAATAATAATAATAATAATAATAATAATAAAAATAATCATAATAATAATAATAATAATAATCATAATAAAAATTATAATAATAATAATAATAATAATAATAACAATAATAATAATGATAATAATAGTAATAATAGTAATAATAATAATAATAGTAATAATAATAATAACAATAATAATAATAATATAATAGAAATAAGAATAGTAATACTGATGATAATAGTAATTATAATAATAATAATAATAATAATATAATAGAAATAAGAATAGTAATACTGATGATAATAGTAATTATAATAATAATAATAATAATTATAATAATAATAATGATGATAATACTAATAAAAATGATGATAATTATAATAATAATGATGAAAATAATAATAATAATGATGATAATAAAAAATAAAAAAAAAAATAAATAACTGGCCATTTCAGCCCTTGAAAGGACTTTGACCTAGCTTCTTATGATCAATTGTGTTGTGCGTGTTATTAAGTTTGTACACAATTGACCGAGAACCGGACCTACATGCTTAACGCCGACTCCGAACGGCGATGAACGGAATGTTCTCGTTCTCAAGAAGCTTTACATGGCATTTTTGATTACTCTCTGAGGTTTGCCATTGTCTGCAGAGAGGTGGCGGCCGTACAGAAAAATTATTTTAATTCAAATAATTTTCTGTCGATGCTGGGGTTCGAACCTGGGTCTCCAAGTTCTTTGACATAGCGGCCACGCACTCTAACCAACTACGCCACGGACGCCACGATGATAATAGTAATAATTATAAAAATCATAATAATAATCATAATTATAATAATAATAATAATAATAAAAATAATAATAATAATAATAATAATAATAATACTAATAATAATAATAATAATAATAGTAATAATAATAATAACAATATTGATAATAATAATAGCAATGATAATAGATCGTTGTAAAACACATAAAAAAAAGATACAGTAGTTTCGACTATGTCGTAACACAAGACGTAGAATTAGTCAATTCGCTTTTGATGACATCTTTTTTAAAAACTATTTAGCAAAATATTAATACCTTTAGAGTGCCGGAGAGGGTTAATATGTATAACTGACCTCCATTATTTTTGCAAAAGGAACATTTTTGCCTTTGACACCTATTCTCTCCGACCACTCCTTAGGGGGGTTCCCATACAAATTTTATGGTTTTTGTATATTTATGCCATACACCTGGGCATATGACCTTTAAGAGAGTGCCGGAGAGGGTTAATATGTATTACTGATCTCCACTATTTTTGAAAAGGAACATTTTTGCCTTTGACACCTATTCTCTCCGACCACTCCTTAGGGGGGCTCCTATACAAATTTTATGGTTTTTGTTTATTTATTCCATACACCTGAGCTTATGACCTTTAAGAGAGTGCCGGAGAGGGTTAATATGTATGACTGACCCCCATTACTTTTACAAAACGAACATTTTTTCCTGTGACACCTATTCCCTCCGACCACTCCTTAGGGGGGCTCCCATACAAATTTTATGGTTTTGTCGATAAAACCGGAATCTGTCGATAAATAGGTAGCAAGTTTAAGCAAACAAAAACATCAAATGTTGGCTTTATATTTCATGTAATTGTGTAAAATTTATATAAGTTAGAGAGTTCTAACATGAATTTTTGTCGCATTGAGGATCAAGCAGACCAACAAGTGCTAACATCAACATTGTACGATCAGTACTTTAGGCCCACCAAAGGCTCAAAAAGTTATATAAATACCGACACCTGATCACTATAAACCACCCTACTTACCTCCGAGAATGACGTATTCTACGTCAAAAATAAATATAAGGAAAGAATAAGAGAAAACAAATTTGAGGAATAATTAATTCTTTTGATTAATTGGAATGAGTTCCAAGGTTCCAACAAATTTTGGGCTAACTCGAATTTTTAACATTATACTATTGCTGAGTTAATTAAAATAAAAGGTTGTAAAAATATTTCTTAATTCACAACTGAATGAAGTCGAAAAACTATCATGAGATTTTGAACGAAATGTATAATCAATAGTGCTCTAGTACTGAACAAGCATTGCACTAACCATTATGTAAATACAGGGTGACCCGTGATATACTGACAATAGGTTCATAATTGTCCTAGCGGTGTGTTCAGTGAACTCATCCTGTTGAAACCATAATTCGTTATTGCCTTAAACTGCGGGACGTAAGAAAATTTTCAAACATTGTCTTACACAATGCTCCGTCAATCCTTATTTTCAAAGTAAAATAGCCCGATAACTCTTTCAAAAAGAACATCGCACCAAACAGTGCATTTTGGTGCATGTAATTGATGTTGATTAAATTCCGTGAGATTTTCAGTACCCGAAAATCTATAGTTTTGTTTGTTGACCTACCCACTTAAATGAAAATTAACCTCATTACTCATTATCAAATTGTGCAAAAATTTATTGTTACGAGTATCTCTGGCTAGCAGTTGAAATTGAATTTCGTACTGCAGATGGTGCTAAGAATCTTAGGAATAATATAAAAAAAAAAAAAAAATAATTAAAAGAACTAATAAAAACAAAAGGAATAAATATATTTAAAGTTAAAAATTATGTTTCAGATTTCAAATCAGTCTTTCATGGGCCACACTGTAGCACAAGTTGCACTGACCAGACTTAGCTATTTGTATATGTACATTCTGGAGATCACATTTTTTATTTCAACCAATAAGGTTTTAAATTAACATACTTTCAAAACATGTATTTCTTTTATATAACCCTAACATTTCTCAAAAAAAAAAAAAAAAATCAAATTATAATTTTCAAAAAAATACAAACAATAAACAGTATGATCTGGAAGCTAAATAAACAGACCCGTTTATGATTATCTTGGGCCAGAAAAAAAGCTGTGCAATGCAATCTTTTATGGAGGTTGAGATGGTCTACGAAGGTTTCCATAAAGTTTTGTTTATCAAGCTGGTGAAGTTGGAAAACACGCTCCTAAACTCTTAACTGTTGGAAGATTGATGTGAAGTAAAACAGAAATTTTTATACAGATTATATATATAGATATCGAATAGTTTGAACATTCCATACTCTTAGACTTATTTCCAGCTAACAAAACATGAAACCACATGAACAAGTGTTTGAGAAAGAACTTCTAACTTTATCTTGAAACGATTTTCATAACTTAAAGCTGCTAAGAAAGATCATTATTGGATTAAAATAACAAAGTCGTGAAGAAAAACACGCTGGTAGAAAATAAAAGAAAAATATCTGTGATTGTTGAATAATGCGTCTATTTTTAAATACGAAACCATGACAGTCTGATAAAATTACACAAACCAGCTCTTAACTGATGTAGAAAAAAAGAACACATTTTTTATAAACATTCCTGCTAAACTTTGGTGAATCACGGTATGTAGCTGATACATTACAATGATTATAACAGATTTTCTTAGTTTTTTCCTTAAACTTGATAATAGATGAGTCTTATAATAAAATAACGAAGTCATCATAAGAACCGTAAAATTCTATAAAAACTATTTTCAGACCTAAGTCTTAATAATAAAAAGTAATTTTCTGGAAAAAATTTCGAAATACGCATTAAAATGCATTAAACAAGTCTTGTTAATAGTAGTCGTCAACATGCTGACCCGCCTGACCAAGATGAGGCGCTGCAGCTAATACAATGCGGGAAATTGAGACATTTGGAAATAGTGAGCGTTGACAATAATGCTACGTTAGGCAAACATCTAAGCAAGGGATTAAATTTTGGTGTACCACCACCACTACCAAGCAACCAAGCCTTAAAACGTGCTAAAAGTAGCAAAATAACACAATACCATCAACAACACCAACAACAACAATGACAAAAAACAAAAAGCAAAAGCTCCAAAGAGTAGAACTGCGTATCGTTTTACGCTCGTTCCTACGCTCCATGGCGTTGTTTTTGCCTCGCGTTTTTCGTTTGTTTTGTTTACTCTTTACTTTGTTGACATCTTGTGTAAAAGTAACTGACGTTAAGGTAAGGCATACCTTGGCGGTAAGTAAACAAAAACAAACACCAACGCACACACAAGCACACAAACATGCAAACACTCGTGCTTTGTGTCATAAATACATTTAAATAAAGCAATAAACATTTGCGCTGCCGCCACACATGAGTAACTATATGTGCGTGTGTGTGTTTGTGCATGTGTCTCTTTGCATAGGCTAGGATTTCGTCAGTGGCACGGATTTATGCACCCTTTTGTTGTGTCATTTTGTAAAATTTTGCCATGCTTTGCATGTTGTTTGCATGTTTAAGCATAAGAAAATAACTGTTTAACGAAATCTGTTGGCAGCAGATTTAAAGGTCAAAGGCAACGTTTTTTTGGATAGAACTGGCGTTTATCCCCTAGCTTAGCTTTACGAGTCGTTAAAGCCGGATATTATTGCTTCCCTAAGCGATGGTTAGGTAAAAAGCAAAGGAGGTAAGAATTTATGACTGTCTTAGCACCTAGTAAACCAGTTATTTTGCATCACAAACTAATCCAAATCATGTCAGTAAAGCACAGTTCGAAATGTACTGTACGTACTTAGCGTTATTATTTGGGGTCATCATGTCTTGATTTACCCAGCATGATTTACCCGGCAATCGTTTTTGAAAAATAATTTGGTAAAAAAAAACAATTCTACATGACCTTGAGTGTACTTAATAAGCAGTACTTTAAGAATAAAAAAGATAGTTTTACTCTTTTTCGGAAATATCTTGAGTCACATATTTTTTAAACCAATATTTTGGCCATAGTTTTGTTGAAAATCGAAAAAGTTTTTTTAGATTTGAAGAGGATGGCTGCAAATTATTAGTGAGTTATGTTATCATAGACAACTATATATGTACATTAGACCGCATCGTAAAAAAATACGCCGCATACCATCTTATCTGAAGCATTTTTAAAAGAAAATTTAATTTTTTTTTTGTCGAACCAGCCATTTAAGATTTTCTTCATATCTTCGGCATTTACAGTCCGTTAAAAATATTTTTTGTTTCGAGGAGTCCAACTTTTTTGCTTTAAAGGCACCATTTCGAGTATTTACCCACCAGATCCCAGTTTCTTTTCGAGACAAAAATATCGATATATCATTCTTTAAGATCGGACTGTAAATGACGAAGATATGACGAAAAATTTAATAGAAGAAAAATTTAATAGAAGAAACCCTACGTTCGGGAAAAAACGTTTTTGCAAGCTTTCATTTTATGACCTTAGAATGGTACATTAGGATGGTAGAAACTGGAATCTGGATATATACATTTTTTATTATTGTAATTTTTAGTCTGATACTCTCTTTATCATTATTCGCTTCGAATTATTTTCAGGTGATATATATAAAATAGCACAAGTGGTAAGTATACTCACCGCTGCGATGGAGAGGATTATCAGCTAACAAGTAACCTCAAATTATTCGCCAACTTACTACAGCCTTAACTCCAATGATGGCCTCCTCGATAGTTCAAGGGGTAACACCCATAGATCCAGTCCATGGTCTCAAGCTTTCTCCATTTCTTTCCTTATTTTTTTTTATTAAAACGAAAACAAAAATCGAATTGGCCATTACAGCCCTTGAAAGACTTTTAAGTCTATCTCATAATTCTACTGTCTACTAAGAGATGATGACTGATCAGGAAACTTGAAAAGAATTTCTCAAATAGAATTTGAATCACGGGTCTTGGGGTTCGTAAAGTTTTCAGTGACCATAGCCGTCAATTTCTAATCATCTTAAAATAAAAATTCATCAAAATTTACAACTTAAAAAAAAAAATAAATAACTGGCCATTTCAGCCCTTGAAAGGACTTTGACCTAGCTTCTTATGATCAATTGTGTTGTGCGCGTTATTAAGTTTGTACACAATTGACCGTGAACCGGACCTACATGCTTAACGCCGTCTCCGAACGACGATGAACGCAATGTTCCCGTTCTCAAAAAGCTTTACATGGCATTTTTACTCTCTCAGGTTTGCCATTGTCTGCAGAGAGGTGGCGGCCGTACAGAAAAATTATTTTTAATTCAAATAATTTTTTGTCGCTGCTGGGGTTCGAACCTGGGTCTCCAAAGTTCGTTGACATAGCGGCCACGCACTTTAACCAACTACGCCACGGACGCCACGCCACGGACAAATTTACAACTTAATTGTAATAAATAGTTTGTGGAAGTGAATAATTAACCCCACACTCATGTGTAGCTAAAGGTTATGAAGGTTTCATTATTTTGATGACGTCAGTTTATATGGGGAAATAGGCGTGGTTATAATTTGATTTTGCCAAATTTCACAGGTAGATTAAGAATTAGAATTCAAAGATTATAAGCAAAATTTCAAAGTATTAGAAACATTTTTGTGTCACTTAGAGTCACTTTGTATGGTAGACTTTCATCCGATTTTGCTATTTTCGAACTTACTTAAGAACTTCTAACTAACTTGTTTTTCAAATAAGCTTATAAAAATTTTTAATTTCATTACGATGGCTTCAAGATCGTGTGACTAGATCGTCACAAGTGCTGATGCTGATCAAAAATATATATACTTTTATATATCTACCTTGCTTCCATTTGGTCATTACAATCGGAGTGAAAAAGTTAATTTACGCCTTTCGTTGTAAGCGTGCTTTGACTTAAGGCTTGTCACCTATCAAAATACCTACTGATAAAATCCCTTTAAATTTTGATATAATAATCACAGGATTCTTAACGAGGCATAATTATTAAATTTAAGGGAAGTATTTCTAAGTAAAGTTTTTGGAACTTGTCGTTCCTATTTAAAGAAAAAAGAATGATATGGTAATGGCGTGGTGTGATGGATGTTGTAGAGTGGTTACTTACTTACTTACTTATCTGACGCTTACAACCGCTGGTCGGTTTTGACCTCTTATAAGAAATTGTGCCAGCCATTTCTGTTTTGCGTTTGCTAGCGTCAGTTAGAAACACCAAGCGTAGTCAGGTTATCCAACACTTGATCTTTCCAACAAATATATGGGTGCCCTCTTCTACGTTTACCACCACCGGGCACCGAATCAAATATTTTTGGAGCGTCGTTTTACATTCGCTCAATAAGACCTAGCCAGCGGAGCTGTTTGAATTTAATATGCTATACTATGTCGATGTCAGCGTACATCTCATACAGCTCATGGTTCCATCGAATTCGGTACTCACCATTGACGCAGATTGGACCGAAGATCTTACGAAGGATCTTTCTCTCAAAGGCTCCCAAAGTCGTTTCATCAGAACTGCTCAACGTCCAGGTTTGTGCTGAATATAATAGGACAGGCATGATAAGTGACTTATAGAGCGTGAGTTTTGTTCGTCGAGAGAGGGCTCTGCTTCTCAATTGCCTACTTAGCCCAAAGTAACACCTGTTGGCAAGAGTTATCCTTCGTCTTATCTCAATACTGACATCGTTGAAAGAGTTTATGCTGGATCCCAGGTAGACTAAGTCCTTAACAACCTCGAAGGAGATGTTGCCAACAGTGACGGGGTTTTCAAGACGCTGGGAGTGTTTATTTGTTGACACTAGGCATTTCATCTTATCTGCGTTCACTGCAAAACCCATTCGACTCGACTCTTTCGCTAACCTGGAGAATGCTGCACTGACTTCGCTCGAATGGAGAAGTGAGGTGCTGCTGGTGTTACTCAGTGTCATTGTGACATTGTTGCCCGACTGTCGAAGGCGTCTTTGTAATCGACAAAAAGACGGTGTGTGTCGATTTCTTTTTCTAGGGTCTTCTCCAAGATTTTTCGTAGCGTAAATATCTGGTCTATGGTGGATTTTCCAGGTCTGAAGCCACACTGATAGGGTCCAATTAGCTGGTTTTACGATGGGCTTCAGTCTTTCACATAATACGCTCGACAGGACCTTATATGCGATATTAAGAAGGCTCATCCCACGGTAGTTGGCGCAAATGGTGGGATCGCCTTTTTTGTGGATTGGGCAGAGCACCCTGAGGTTTCAATCGTTTGGAATGCATTCCTCCGACCATATTCTGCATAGAAGCTCATGAATGCATTTAAATAGAGCTTCGCCTCCATTCTTGAAGAAATCAGCAGGTTGCAAGAGTTGTAGAGTGGTTAGGTGTAATGAATTTCGTACAAAGAGTTTGGTAGGATAAGTTTAGTATGGTGTATATCGTATAATGGGTATAACATGATGGTAATGGTATGATTATTATGATATGATAGGTGTGAAATTATGGGTTTGGTATGATAAAAAAAAAAAAATAAATAACTGGCCATTTCAGCCCTTGAAAGGACTTTGACCTAGCTTCTTATGATCAATTGTGTTGTGCGTGTTATTAAGTTTGTACACAATTGACCGAGAAACGGACCTACATGCTTAACGCCGACTCCGAACGGCGATGAACGGAATGTTCTCGTTCTCAAGAAGCTTTACATGGCATTTTGATTACTCTCTGAGGTTTGCCATTGTCTGCAGAGAGGTGGCGGCCGTACAGAAAAATTATTTTAATTCAAATAATTTTCTGTCGCTGCTGGGGTTCGAACCTGGGTTTCTAAAGTTCTTTGACATAGCGGCCACGCACTTTAACCAACTACGCCACGGACGGGTTTGGTATGAAGTTTATCAAATTATTGGTATGGAATGATGGATTTTTTATAAATAGTACCGCATGATATGATGGGTATGGAATATGAAAATATGATATTAAGAGTATAGTTTGAATAGATTTTTATTATTGATATAGTATGATGAGAATAGTGTAATGGTTATGGTACGATATATTGCTACGATTGATTTAATATGATATGTATGGGATGATGACTGACGTCCGTGGCGTAGTTGGTTAAAGTGCGTGGCCTCTATGTCAACGAACCTGGAGACCTGGGTTCGAATGCCAGCAGCGACAGAAATTATTTGAATTAAAATGATTTTTCTGTACGGCCGCCACCTCTCTGCAGACAATGGCAAACCTCAGAGAGTAATCAAAATGCCATGTAAAGCTTCTTGAGAATCGCGCCTTTCGGAGTCGGCGTTAAACTTGTAGGTCCGTTTCTCGGTCAATTGTGTACAAACTTAATAACACGCACAACACATTTGATCATAAGAAGCTAGGTCAAAGTCCTTTCAAGGGCTGAAATGGCCAGTTATTTATTTTTTTTTTTTTTATTTATTTTGGATTTGGCATATTGGGTATGGTACAAGAATGATAGAAAAATAGATTGCGCAGATCGTAAAAATAATTTTCAACGATCTGCGCATCTACGTCACGATAGACTTACGATATGAGCTTACGATATGGTTTTCTGTCAAGTCGTGTTCAAAATGTGAACAAATATGAAACAATGGCAAAAGATTCAAGAAACAAACTTGGTCAAACGTGACGTCATGATCGTAAAAAATGCTTTGTTCGTAGCTAGAAATGTCAAAATGAAAAGTAAACAACATAACGGAGCTGCGCAATGCGTAATCTATTTTTCTATCATTCTTGGGTATGGTAGGTATAATATGGTAAGATATGTATGTTATACATATATATAAGATATGGTAAGGAATGTATGTTGAGATTGGTATGATATTATGATATAAATGAATTGTGTGATGGGTTTAGTATGGTATGATGGTAATCAGTTTGACTGATTTTGTATGGTTTGGTAGAGTATGGTATGGGTGCCCGTATACGTATTGGAAAAATCATTAGTTCCATAGGGTTGTACTTCGCTTTAACAAAATTTAGTTCGATTATATCAAAATTAATTTTCAAAGTTCTAAAGCATACTGGATGAAGTGACTCCAGCAATACACACAAACGTACACCCATAAAAATTTAATAATTCACAAACCATCTTCATTTGATCAAAAGCAACTTTAAAATCATATAAGTTGAAAATTGTTTAATACATCAACAACTCATAAACAAGAACTTCAAACCTGATGATGCCTCAATATGTAAAGCAGCCTTAAGATTTTACATCAAATATCCATAAAAGCCATATAACAATAAAACCTTTTTTTTTTGTGACTTGTTATTTTGAATAATATTTTCTATTCCAAGGCTGCGAGAAAAGTTTTGTTTTTAAAATTTTTAAAGATAACCGCATAGCAACGGCAGCTCAATAAATTCAGGCCTAAATTTATGTTGATCTTAGAAACCAGCTTTATAAGAAAAGCAACACAGCCAAGGGCTACAAGGCTACAACTTATAAAACAAGCTGTTTCAATTCCATCTGTTTCGTATCGTCAAAGGTAACTGAAATTATTTCAAAAAGATGCTTTCATTTCCATTCTAAGCTCTTGTAACTCCCGCGCAAGCAAACACACATGGTGGGGTAAGAAGCAAAACAAAAAAAAAATTTTGTTTTTAAAACATGTTGCTTTGTGTAGCTATTGTTTGCTGTCATTATGGTGTGTATAAATAAAAAAGTGTGTGTTGGTGTGTGTATTGCTTTTACTTTGTACCATTATGGCACAGCAACACCCGCTGTTTTATCGTCACTACGTCTTCTAGAGACCTCCACCAACCGTCCTCCAAAACCAGAAAAGAAACACAAACACCTTCAGTTCTAGTCCATCTTTTTGTGGAGTCTGAAACTAACGTTCTTTTATTTTTAACAGTGTTTGTTGCTTAGCTTTTTGTTACAGCAACAACAACCACAATGAATCTACCATATAATCGTGCAAACGCTACAAAATCTTAAACTCGTCCGCACTAGCAGCCAGTTTGTGTCGTCATAATTTTGTTGCTCACTGTGGTGCCCCGCTTTGTTGTTGGCTTTTGCTGTTTTCGTTGCCGAGCACGTCTGCTTTGAGTTACTCTCAACGTCTTTTCGTGTTCATTTTCAGTTTAAAATTCTTTTTACTTTTTGTTATGATCTTCTTTTTCTGGTTTTCTGTTTTTGTTTATTTGTCTAAAATGCGTTCCTTATAAAAAAAAAGAAAAAAAAAAAAATGAGCCAAAGTAGTAACAGCGTCGAATCCGGCTCAGCTCTGACGTTTGAATGTCGAAATGCAGTGACGGCGTTGGTAAGTTTTTGGTTTTGTATCCATTACAGTTTGTTTTTTTGTTTTTCTTTTTGTAATTTGTATTTTTTTTTTTATTTTTTTTTTTGCCTCTGTCGAGTGTCGTTTTCTTTCTTCAATTCTTTGGGCCTTGCGTGCTTTATGGTTCTAGCCACAACTACGTTGCTTGTTGTTGCTGCAGCTTTTTATGTTGGCTTAATTTATTTTTTTTTTTATTTGCTTACTTTATATGGCGCAGTCTTGGTTTTGAAAAAAAAAAAAAAAAAACATTTATTTTTCTTTCCTTATACCATCATTTTTATGCCGCTTACACTCTGAATTGTTTGCCGTTTGAGTTTTTACACCATCTACTTTATTTTAACTCTTTAACTTAACGTGTTTTATTTTGTTTACATAGGTGTTTTTTTCATTTTGGTTTTGTTTATTTTTTAATTTTAGTTTTTTTTTTTCAAACACATAATTTTTTACTGTGGAAACTTTTTTTTCCAATTATCACTCTTAACTTTTTAAGCCATAAATATTTACTAATTGTAAGTCTTCAAAGTGATGTCTTGTTATGTGTATTTCTTCTAACATCCAGTTAGTCTAGCATTTTTCCAATTTTTTTATTTTTTTCAAATAATAGGTTTTATCCAATGTCCTTAAAATTTTGTTTTTTTTTTTCAGTGACTACCTCTTCATTCGACCCAAATCTCTTAACGCCGATATATTTTTCAGGTTTGGAAATAGAAAGTCGAATCTGGAGAATTTTTGGATGGGGTACCAGTTCGTTCGAAGTGTCCGCCGGTGCATTATCATGATAGAAGAGCACTTTTTTCTTCGCCAAATGCGGTCGCTTTTGCTTTTAATCAATATCAAATCTGCCCAACAGCTGTGAATTATATTCGGAGTTGATCGAGTAACCTTTGACTCATGATTTTTATGCCAAGATCTTGTTGGCCGACGGACCTTCCTTTGATTTATGTGGCAGACCTTTACCCAAAAAAGTCCACTACTTTTGGCGTTCCTTGATCTATGGTGTGTTGTGATGTACCCACGTTTTGTCTACGGCTACGAAACGACCAAATATATTCATGTAAAATGTGATGTTCCTCCTTTGTCTACAGCCTCAGCTTTGCACACAGCCATTAAATATAATATTTTGTCCTACTTTAAATTGAACGCCTCGTTATAATCATCACGAGCTATTATTTAAACGTAGGGGTGTGAATATATTTTGACTTTTAAAAAGTAAGTAAAGATAGGTATTTATTTGACAGCTATCTTATAAAAAATTATTGAATCAAGCTTTTGCCACTCTGTTAGATCGTATTCTTAACCTTTTGACGATCACTGGGACATTGGTGATCCTTTTTCCTTCCCTTTCCTAATCGATTTTTATTTTGACAAGGTATGATTCAAAAGGGAATGAATGTGACTTTCAGAAAGTATTTAATTTTCAAGAATAGATTCATCCCTTTGCCTACCAGACCACCCAACGTCGTAAAATCTTAAATTTTTCTCCCCCTTCTTCTTGTTGCAATATTTTTGGGTGGTACAGGTACAACATTTTTGGAAAAGTTGCGGGAACCTTTCACTTTCTAACACAAAATAACGAAAAGAGATAGGACCTCTATGTCCAATGGTCGTCAACGGTAAAAATCTATGATATATTTAATTTTGTTGAAGAGTTGATTTATTTAAAATAAAAATAAATTTGTTTGCATTTTTTATCAATACATTGAAATTTCATTTTTTATGATGAATTTCGGAGCAATTTCGATCAATGGCGAGGCAAAATGGTTTTTGCAAAAGACACAAATAGCATTGGTTCGATGGTCTTTGTTGTTTGGAGCAGAAAATATATCATTTCATCCCGTTTCACTTTTGCAGAGACAATGATCGGACAGAATAGTGACCTCTGCAAGTAGCTTAATCGCTTAGGTCCTGTCTTAAATGGGCTCTGCACGATACAACGGCTGTACAATCGCTCATCGGACAGCATTTGGCAGTCTCAACCATTCGACCGTGCAATATCGCACGTTTTATTAGAAATAATCGCACACAACCATCAAATAGCAACCGAAATTGGTACAACCGTTGTATCGTGTAGAAGCCCCTTTACACCTTCTCGAGGTTGTGTCTTGCGATTGGTGAACGAATGGATCATTTACGGATATGGGCATCACTACACTAAGGGAAAAAATATTTAATTTATCCAAAAACTTTTTTAATTTATCCAAAAAGCGAGTCATTTTTGCACCAATAACGCATTTATTTAAATCGACCACGTAAATATTTAAAATTTATTTAAATACTTTTTTAATTAAATAAAATATTAAAATATTTAAACAGAATTAATAAAAAATATATTAAAATTATGCACGAATATATTTAAATATCTTTCAAATATTTACTATTTGAAAATAAAACTATCGCATTTAAGGAAAATTTATATAAAAATATTGAAATTGAAAAACAATTTATTTGAATATTTGCCATTTTGCTGCGTCCATATCACACGCCATTTAGTGGTATATTTTATTTTCTTTTTGTGAAAATATGATTTTTGAGTCCGGTGGTGAGTGCGATGCATGATGAAATCATGTAGAGTGGAGTGACATTCTTGAGAAAATACCGAGTTGTCACTCCACCTTACATGAATTCATCATACCCAAATCGCAAAGGCGCGTTAGGTCGGTCGCGCTTTGACAGCTAAAGTAGAAACAACGAGTTGTTATGAAGGAATCCATAATTCGACCTCAAGCTTTGATCGTGCTTTGTATCGTAAATATCGTCGAATCTCGTAAGAAGGGGTAAAGTACGATCAAAGCGCGAGCTGCTGAAAAAAGTTGAGAACTGTTCATCTTGGTCGCGCGTTTGACATTTGCCGATAGCGCAGGGTTGTATTTTCATTGAGTTAGCTAAATATATGAGCATTGTTGAGTTGCAGTAGTAAAGACATGTTTGCATGGGATTTGTTGTTTCATGAAAATATTTTGTATTGAATGTAATTTAATTTTGACTTTTTAACAAGATAAATCATTCATAACATCAGTGGCTTCTTATGTTACGGTTGTTGCTTTGTTTGAAACGAATATTTTTCAGTACCTGCTTGTGTTGTTGTTGATGCTGTTGTTGTTGTTTATATGTATGTAAATTTGTACGTGTTTTGTTGATGCTGCTGTTGTTTAGATGTATGTAAATTTGTATGTATATAAATAGAAATCAGTTGCTTTAGTTTTTTTCGTTTGTTATTGTTTTTGTTAAACTTCAGCAATGTAATACAACATATAACACAGATGTTTATTTATTATATAAAAAATATAACTTCTACGCTGGTTTGATATGCAGAAACATTTATTTATTAAACATAATAAATTGTAATTATTTTCTTTATTATATAAATAATAAAGCATATAACAGCATATAATTTATTTAATAATAGCGACGGCTATTTAAATATTGATAGCTAAAATGAATAAAGAAATACAGCCATCATGTACTTCTACCACATGCATTGTGATTTAGGGATTTCAGACTTTGTGGGATTTTTTTGGTTTGACTGCGCACAGTGGCATCATCTTAGTGACAAACGCACGACATGCTAACGCGACATTATGATTTCAAAATTATAAGGTTGGGCGTTTTGACAGTTCATCCCGTAAAGTTGACCAAAGTACGACCAAAGTACGGTCAAAGCGCGACCGACCTAAAGCGCCTTTGCGATTTAGCCTTCATGCTTCGCACTCACCACCGCACTCACAAATCATATTTGCCAAATATCCACGATATATTACCCTTGAAATAATAACTAAATGAGAATTATAAGACCTTCAACTGCTGTTGCGAAGAAACAGGAACAGAGTGCGATGCTGCTGCTGCTTGGTGGCTGCTTGGCAGCTGTATGGAATATGTGTGTCAGTGTGTGGCATAAATAAAATTTAAATACGGGAAAAAACGAGTTGTAAGGAAAATATTTGATTTATCTACGTAAATATTTAAATGAAATATATACTCAGGCGTGGATAATGTTAATATGCGTTATTTCCCTTAGTGTACGTTTAAAGATTCTGTGTTGTTTCTGTGTTTGTCTTTTGTCTTTGCTTTGTTGTTGGGTTTTGTGTTGCTACATAAGCAACCTTTGCTGTCAATTGCTCTCATCTGGCTCCGAAGATTGCTCCGTGCCCATAACTGATCATTGTAGTGGCCAGTTGCGCGTGGAGTTCCAATGCAGATATAGAAAATGAATCAGTACACTAAGGCAAATAACGCATATTAGCATTATCCACGCCTGAGTATAAATTTTATTCAAATATTTACGTGGATAAATCAAATGTTTTCCTTACAACTCGTTTTTTTCCCGTATTTGAATTTTATTTATACATCACACGTACACACATATTTCATACAAGCAAGCAGCAACAGCATCGCACACTTACACACATACTCCGACAAGCAGCAACAGCATCGCACTCTGTTTCTGAGTTTATTTCTTGCATTTGCAGATCTTATAGTTCTCATTTAGTTATTGTTACAAGAGTAATATATTATGCCTGTTTGGCAAAGAAATTAAATTATGTAGGGTGGAGTGACAACTCGGTATTTTCAAGAATATCTTGGACCAGTTGTCATTTACCTGCATAATTTTCTTCTGCCTAAACATATTTTGTACATTACTTTTTCGTTCTGTATTTTATACTATGTTTGACAGTTGGTGCAATATTAGTGCACCAACTGTCAAAAATAGTATAAATTAGAGAACGAAAAAAGTGAAGCAATAATAAATTATAAAGGCGATGGCATTTGATGAACGCAATATGAAGAAAATAATACCATAAAACCATTAATAACATATTCAATTTAAATATGTTTTTTTTTAATTTCAATATTTTTATTCAAATTTTCTTTAAATGCGATAGTTTATGTATTTTCAAATAGTAAATATTTGAAAGATATTTCAAAAAAATTCGTGCATAATTTTAATATAATTTTTATAAATTCTGTTTAAATATTTAAATATTTAATTTAATTAAAAAAGTATTCAAATAAATTTTAAATATTTACGTAGTCGATTTATTCAAATGCGTTATTGGTGCAAAAATGACTCGCTTTTTGGATAAATTAAAAAAGTTTTTGGATAAATTTAATATTTTTTTCCCTTAGTGTAGAAATTTTATTGTAACCAATGTACGCTTTATGGACACTAAAATCAAATCGAGCGCAGAACAGACGCAATTAGAATTTGGTCTTTGATTTGCGATCGTGTTCGTAAAAAAACTGAAAAGAAAAATAACAAAGTCAAAAACAATTTTATTTTTTTTTCTAATGGTGATACTATGACCTATCTACGACTATCGGTTCAGAAAACATTTCCAAAATGGGTAAAAATTTCGTTAAAGAATTCCAAATAGTACAATATCTGGCCCTCTTCACTTATTACGGAATGATGTTTGGCATCGAATAAAAGATTAGATTTTTTGCAAAATTTAGCCTTAAGACAATTATGAATGTCTTAGGCCAATAGTCGTAAAGAGGTCAAATTACCACTGTTGGAAAGTTTTAACCTTTCATTGGATACCAAACATTACGTCGTAGCAAATGAAGAAGGTCAGATATAAGGCTTTTTTGGGATTTTTTAACAAAATTTTGAATTATTGTGGGAATATCTCCTAAACCAATAGTCAAATAGATGTCGAGGTAACACCATTACAAAGGTTATTTTTGATACTTTCATTGGTTAACTATTAAAATAGATTAAAAACAACGAGTTCTCATGAAGTAAATCAAAATTCGACCTTAAACTTTTCGTTCGCGTAACGAGAGAAAATAGTCGCATAGATTTCTACCGTTGACGACCTTTGGGTCATATAGGTCACACCTCTGCAGATAAAACAATTTTTTAGTAATTTGGGGTCACTGAACTCGAATCGGGGTATCAAAAAGTAAGAATTCATAAAACTGACTTTGTTTTGTTTTCAACCTATTCAAAAGTCTGCTTTGTTTTGATTCGAAAATTGGGTGATTGTTTAGTGGGAAGGAGAGGGTAATCAAGTGAAAGATGTATAGGATGTTCTAAGCATAGAGGTAAGCTGTTGAAACATGTGAACTAGAATCTAAGGCAAGTTTTACGCCTTAATCTCAGGCAATTCAAGTTATTAGGCAGTCTCATCCACATTCATCTCTACCATCAGCTATAACTTTTAACCCTTAAGTACTGTTTTTGGTCTGTGGGACCACATTCAAATATTTTAATCAAACATCCTCCACTCTCAGTTTTTTTACCACTATTAAGTAGACCAACCACAAATTAATATTTTTAAAAATAAAAAAATTTTTTAAAAACATTATTTTTCGGAACAAAGAAAATTATTCTTACTTATTTATTTATAAAATATTCATTTTTATTAAAAACAAAAAAAAAAACTTATTTTTTGAATAATTTTTAATATTTTGTAATGCCCCGTTTCGCTTTAATGGCACTATTGGGCATATAATCAAATACTACTTGCAAATACTCTGCCGTATTATCTTCATACCACACTTTTTAAATGGTTTTCTTCAGTTCTACCATGATTTTGGGCTTCAATTTGTTCATTTTGGCTCGCATTAGACCCCAAACATATTCAATTGGATTGAGGTCTAGGGTGTTTCCAAGACCGTCCAATAAAATTATGACCAAGTCCTCCTTAAATTTTACAATTTGAAACATAAAAAAAGACCAATTGACTCAAAAACGTGATGAGGTTATTAGGAATTCAAGTTTTTATTTGCCGAGTGAGCTCTATGGCAAGGAACAGAATCGTCTAGAAAAATGGGACTTGCCTCCATTTTTGTTATCGACTCTAAGCTTGGGATAAGCTCGTTGAAAATTATTTCTTCATATTTTTTGACATCCTCTTGCATTAAAATTGCATCCACTTTGTATTAGGAAATGCATCCCCATACCATGACATAGGGGGAATGCTTGAGGGTGGGAAGGATGCAATTTTCCTGAAAGCATACATCTGCTCTACGGCGGACTCTGCGAAAACCATACGGTCCTATAAGGTTCAATTTAGATTCATCTGAGAATATGACTCTTGACAAGTCAGATTCGGTCCAAGTTTTTTTTTTTGTTTTTAGCCCAATGAAGTAATTTTTATTTATTTTTGTATCTTTTTTCTTTTGTTAAAAATTTTTTTTTATGTTTTCTGGCAAACATACTCATTAGGGTGGGTCGCTAAAAAAAAAGTTCGATAAACTCGGTTTAAAATGTACCTTGGGTCATTTTTGTACCCTCCACAAAGCGATTTCACAATGTATTAACCCTTAGGCTTCCTGGAATTTTTTTAAAAAAGTGCCTTTTTTGGTCAGCGAAACAAAAACTTTTCCACACAAAAGGTGGGGTTTTGACCAAAAAAGGTACTTTTTTAAAAAAATTCCAGGAAGCCTAAGGGTTAACACATCGCGAAATCGTTTTGAGGAGGGTACCACAATGAACCAATGTACGTTTTAGACCGAGTTTATCTAACACGTTTTTGTTTTGTATGGAGACCGACCCGGCCTAATACTCATATCCTTTAGCCGATATTGGGCTGTTAGTGTAGATACATATATTATTTAATGTGATTCTTGTACCTATTCTCTAATGTCATCTTAATTTTTGAAGCTATCTGAAAGACATGTTTTTAATATAATCCGGTCTTCCCTTGCATTGGCGCACTTCTTCCGTCCAGAGCTTTTTTTTCTCTCCAATTAGCCAGTTTCCCGATATTTTTTCAAAAAGCAGCGCACTGAGCTTTAAATTAAACTGTATTTTGGTCACTTTCCTACGAATAGGAACGAATAGGAATAACGTCCATCTGAATTTATGACAACTGTGCTCCTCTAACCATGATGTTTATTGTCTCACTTTCCAAAATTCGATAAAAAATTTTATTCAAACAAAGTACTCAGAAAACTTCGAAAAAGTAATAAAGAACAACCGAGGAAATTTCAAAACAAAAATAAAATCAGCCCATAGCATCATGGCCTTGCCGGGATTCGAACCTGGAGTCCCTGGAATGATAATAAAATAAGCTGCCTACTCAACTACCGACGTCGCCACTGTCTGACATTTTTAAAAACACCTTTTGTTAAAATGGCTAAAACAAAAAAATAATTATTTCGTATTGGATGTATATGAATTAGGTCTTGTTGGTCTTATTTTCTTCATGAACATAATAATTTCTGGAAATTTGAGCCCAATCAATCGAACAGTTTAAAACAAAAATCGTGTTCCTTAGGTACAATTGAAAAGAGCAGACCCGCCAGTTGCTCACGCTTGAAAATCATCTCTTATATCGAGGTATGGGTACCACTATATTTAAAGCAGTGGTCGGCAAAATTAAAAGTGAGACTGTATTAGTGAGAGAAGAAAAGTTGCACTGAAAGAATTTGTATACTTAAAACTGATTGCGGAAAAGAACTAGCAGAAAATGGAAAAGTATTTCATAATAAATATTAAAAATTATAAATATTTAAATACATAAATATTTAATAATTTGGCAATAATATAAAAAAAATTAATGTATTTTGTAGGTATGACTTTACTTAAGCTCGTATGATACTTCATGCATTGTTATTAACGTTTCTCTCAATTTGTTGCTCGTTAAGATTCGATCAAAAAAGTAGTCTTTTGAAATTTTAGTTTACGTCTGAAGAAAATAATAGAAGAAAAAAAATATGCTGTTCCTTGTTTAATATGAACGAGAGCGATGTTTTTTTTACTATTATAAAAACCAAAAGTTCAGCTGATTTTGTTATTCAAGATCACTGTTTGCTATATATTCGTCGAGATCGAAAATTTCGGAGCATTTTCTTATAAGCATAATACTTTTCAAATGATTTTTGTTTATTCTATTACGCTTTGAAGAACATATGAAATTTAAATCAGAAAAAATTTGTTCACATAAATAAGAAGAAGGGAAAAACGAAAGCAATTTCTGATATATTTTTGTTAATTCAGGATAAAATGACTGGTCTAAGTTTTTCCAGAACTCGGAAATGTTAATTTTATCTTGAGTGTTTACTTCGCTTCGAAGTATTATTAATTCGGATTGAATGTGAAACTCATGCAAGCTCACATTACATTTAAAAGGATTTTCAACGACATCAATCAATGATTTAATTTTCTCAAAATCCTTAAACCTGTCTTCAAAATTATTTAATAAAGTTAATATTATATTAGCATATTCAGCTTTTTTAGCAGCTTTATCATTTGTATATATGAGTGCAGTATTTGCAAAATTTGAAAAATCGTTGGATTGAAGTTCGCATGAGAGTAGAAATAATGTTGTCTAATAATAAAATAATTATTTTATTAAAAGAATCATAAATATTTCGGTTTTTTCCTTGAAGTTCAAGGTTAATGTCATTGATATATTTGGTTATTTCTGTTAGAAAGGCTAAATCTAAAAGAAATTCATTATCCTGTAAGGCCTGCACTAAAAACGCAAATTCTTTTGAATTCTCATTATTTAAAAACTGAAGAATTTCTACACGAAGGTCAAATAATCTCTTAAGAGAATCACCACGGCTTAGCCATCGAACTTCAGTATACATTTTAAGATCGGAATAATCAGCGTTATTGATTTTTAAAAAATTAACCAGTTTTCTGTGGGTTAGTGAGTTATGGCCCCCTCTTATTTTATTTATTATTTACTCTGCAGTTTTCATAGCTGAATGATAATTTAAGCATTTCGACGCAAGAGCAAGTTGGTGAATAACACAATGGAAATTGAAAACACGAATTCCATTACTTTCGAGCTGTCCTACAAATCCATTTTTTTTCCCAGTCATAACGAGTGCTCCATCTGTGCATACCCCAGTTAACTTATTCATGTCCACAATTGAGAATAACTTTTCATTTAGAACATCGAAAATTGCTTTTCCTGTTACATTTGCTTGTAAGGGCTCTATAGTAAACATAGACTCAGAAACTTCACAGGTCGAGTAGACACATCGAATACAAACGACTAATTGGCAAACATCATTTATATCCGTGCTTTCGTCTAAACATATTGAAAAAAATTGGCATTTGTTTAGTTTTTTCTTAATTGCAGATTCAATAAATAAGCCTATTTCTTCAGTACGGCGAGCTATGGTTCTAGGTGAACAGGGGATCGACTCCATAACTGTACTGGATTCAAAATTAATTCTTCGCAAAATTTGAATAAAAAGATTTTTAATGAATATCCCGTCTGAAAATGGTCTTCCCTGCTTTGATAGTTCTACACTTATTAGTGTTGATAATGATAATTTAAGCTGATTCTGATGTTCTTCAGTATATTTTTTTTCTTCTTCTAAAGAATCATCCATCCACAACTTAAGTCTATCAAAAAAATATTTTTTTTTCTCTAGAAAAAGTTTTTCCCTGTCAAAGTCATCAATTTCCTCATATTCATTATGAAAAGATTGGTAATGCCTTTTCATAGCTTGTTCTGTTTTTATTTTCAATGACAAGTAGCACAATAAACACTGCATGCCATCAAAACCGTTTGGCAGTATAAAATATTTTTTGCTTGTTGCATGGCCTGACATATTTGCACGAATAAATCTCTATGTGTACGGTCAAAATAATTGAGTATCAAGAGAAACGATGCTGTTTCGCCATTGGTTGTTTGTTAAATGAGCGAAAGAGCATAAGAATATGTGTGACTCTCCCAAAGCATCTGCTTCATGGGCGCCGATCACTGATTTAAAGCAGTGATGTTCACGTAGTATCACGCGTGGTGAGACTCGACGGCTTTATTCGAGAATCGAAACATGTACAAGATCAAAAGCAAGAAGTTCTCTCAATCAGTTGGCGCTGAAACTTCAAGCAAGAAAGTTCACGCCGCTTGGTCGTGTGTTTTGCACTGCACACAAATTTTAAAGTACATGAAAATTAGTTTTTGTGCAGTTATGAGTAAAGATTAATGTTAATAATAATAATAATGATAATGAGAGTGATGATAATAATGATAACAATACTGATAATTACAATGATGACTGTAACACAATTCTTGTTGAATACAATTTGCAATCTGCACTATAACTTTTGTCAGTGCATGGAGCGAGAGAGTTACTAACACAAGTGCAAATGTTGAAAATTGTAGAAGTATGCGTGTGAACACCGCTGATTTAAAGCATGGTATAATAATACAAGGTAGCATTGACAGTTGCTTGGGAAAACTTGTACCAAGAATACAAGGTAGCATTGACAACCATGAACCAAGAAATAAAGATCATGCAAAGAAAAGAGCCGCCATATTGTAAACAAAACAAAGCTTTTAGGTCTGACGTCATCGGTCACAAATTGTTTTGTTTACGTGTAGCGATTATATGTGAAAAATTATTTCTTGAAGTTTTAAAGAATTATTAGTGTTTATAATTCAGTAATTTTTTGTGTTTTTTATAAAAATGAAGTGTGCTGTACCGACGTGCAATAATTTCAACAGCAAAAAAAAAAATTCTTTAAATTTCGTTAATGCATTGAAATATAAACAAACAAGGTATTCAAACACTCTTTCGCAAATTAAACTTGTTAATTTTATTATTTTCCACTTTTATTTAAGTTTTCACATGTTTTGCATGAAAAACGTATGCAATATAGCTTTTTGTGTGACCGATGACGTGGCACAAAAAATATACTTTTTTCTCGCACTGCTGATTGCTTGATCTTGTCTTGTTGGTTCATGATTGACAACTGCTTCATTTCTCTTCTGCAAGAAAACATCTCCTGTCAAAAACAGCTTTTTGTGGAAATACATCAGCAGCTGCTGTGGTTGTTGTTTTTTTCACTTCAACGCTTTCAACATTGTTTGTGTTTTCAATG
This sequence comes from Pherbina coryleti, assembly GCA_943735915.1. Lineage (NCBI taxonomy): Eukaryota > Metazoa > Arthropoda > Insecta > Diptera > Sciomyzidae > Pherbina > Pherbina coryleti. Next base: position 21,693,711 of record OX030948.1, read on the forward strand.
GCGGATTGTGAGCGCTCTCTTTTTGAGTATATTTTTTGACAGAAGATGTTTTCCCAAGCAACTGTCAATGCCACCTTGTATTATTATACCATGCCTTGTATTATTATGCCATGGATTTAAAGCTTCTTCATAAATTGTTTCTGTGTTTGTCTTTGCATTGTTGTTGCGTTTTATGTTACTACATTAGTCTTTGCTCTCAATTGTTCTCAGCAGTCTCCGAAGTTTGCTCCGTGCCCATAGCTGCTTATATCGCATGTATCACAAATTTATTGAGGTTTCCGAGCTAATTTAACCGTTGTACACTACTTCTTAGAGTACATTAGAGGAAAGTGATGTTTTTAAAGAAATATTCCCAGAATGTCCCATTAAATTCAGATTTATGAACAGCACACTGCACGATATAAGTATTTGGTGTCAACTTAAAGTAGTTCCTGCGCCTTACCTATACCTAAAAACCTTTATATTAAGATAAAGTTTATGCCAATTAATAAACCGTTCCATTCCACAAAAGAATATTTCTTGAAAATACTTACATTTCAATGTATTTTCCTCCTTAAATCATAACATATTAACACGGATTAATCTCCAGTTGTTAAAATTCATTGCCAGCCTCTTGAGGGCACCATAAAAAACTAATTTCCGCACCAAACGTTTTCACTTCCTCTTCTAATCTCATCGCATCTAATCTCATCTCAAACAAATGATACACTAAAACTTTTGGCCACAACTGTTTGTACAGCACGCAACAAAATAATTGAAACAAACAAATGAGCTAAATTTATAAGAACTCGGCTAAATCCCCAAAGACAGCAGGAAGAGGAGAAGGCAGCAAAAAAGATGCTTCCACCAACGAACAGTCAAACTAATAGGGCGAAGGTCATGCCCAAAACAACAAACATAAATTCCTCGGCGATAACTTAGCAATAATTTATTGTCACATTTAATATGTTAATTAAGTAAATTAATTAAAAATTTTGTGCTCTTCGATAAATGTCGTCGAGTGTTGTCGACTAAACAGCTCAAGCGTGCACCCTACACTCTTGATGTCTCCAGAGTAGTTGTGAGCTGTTTAGTATGTCAAACAGGTTTCAAATATAAAATTCTTTAATTTTATATTAATTCACTTAAATTAAGTCGAGTAGAAGAAGAAAATAGATAAAAAAGTGTAAAAAAACCGAATCTGAATAAAATGGAAAACGTTCAAATGCTAGCGTCATAAGCAGCAGCAGCACCTACGCCATAAATCTTCGTTTTACGTAGTGCACAAAGAACACAAGCAAGAAAAAATAAAAATTAAAAAAAAAAAAATAATAAAGGTATCTCACAACGTTGACCTTTTTTTCCAGAGTTAGCGAAACTAACCCAGGCTTGTGCTACTTCGACTAGCAACTGCTGCTTTTTATTTTTGTCTTGTGTGTCTGCTGCTTATTAGTCTACCTTGGCTGCTGCTGTTGCTTCCATTACATTTGAGCTGGTTTTTTTTTTTTTTAAATGGCTTGCATGCAGCTCAGCTCAGCTCAGCTCGACCTCAGCTTCTTATAAGAGTTATTCAGACATTCGCTTTTTAACATGGTCCAAACGCATGACTTAGAAATAGATATAAACAACAAAATCACAGTCATTGGGGATTGAGTATCTTTTTATCTTTGTATAAATGCTGCTTTCCAATTGCCAACAACAACAGCGGCAACAGTCACTTCAGCGACAACAACAACAATAAAAACCTAACAATAACAATAACAACACGCTAGACTGACTGAGTGAGTGAGCATCTTATGATGTTGGACAGGTAGGTACAGTCGCTCGCACACACACACACAGCCATAGCTACGATGTCAGATTTATACAGATACGTTCATACCTGTGGTTTTTGTATCTGTTTTATTCATGAGCTGCTGCTGGTTTTTACCCAATTGAAAAGCAACATCTTCTCAACATTGTTTCTGCACGAACCAGTATTGCCTCAACAAAACTTTATTAAATCCGATCAGAGATCTTTGTAGCTTCGAGACTCGTTTCTGGCTCTCACGCGCTCTTGTGAATATTGTATAGAAGTTGTCTGCAACAAGCTGCTATTGAAAATTTCCCTTTAGCAATGTTGCTAACAACTTTGCTGCAAACACTTAGTCGTTAGGCATTTTAATCAACAGTGCCTTTGAAAAATGTTCATATCCGATAAACTTGCCTAGGTTCTAAAAGTCTAAAGCACTCCTTCCACAGCTGCTACTGTTGGTGCAGCTAGCTGCATATAAATTTCAATTTGCTGCGGTTTTAATTTATATTAAATTCCCCGTTGCAGAAAATTTGCACCACACCGCACTCATAGCTCATTCTACTAATGCTCTGCTCTGCTCTTGCCTTGAGGCAAAACTTCAAAATTACTTCGGCATGCTTTGGCAGGAACACAACAATACTGGCTGAGTTGATGTCAACTGCGCTGCTTATAACAGCAGTAGCAGCGGAGCTTCATATGAAAGTTACATTCGCTTTGGGATTCATTCAAATGTTGTTTGTTGTTGCTTTTTATATTTTGTATTTGTTTCACTTTTTTGTGTTTTTCCAACACTGCCTTTCAAAGCTTTGCTCTTTCTAAAGTTGCAATAAGGCTCCCTGCAGCCGCAAGCAACACCAAGCTGCCATCAGCAACATTTTATTCAGTGTTGCTGCCCTTCCACCCACCACCCTTACTCATTTAATGATTTTTACTACTTTTTGTCTGCTGCCTGCTGCTATTTTGCACACTCCTTGCTGTTTACAACAACTACAACTTCACTCCCGCCATATGGATTATGTTTATTTCTCTATGTTTGGCTCGTGTGTTTGTGTGAGTGTGTGTGCGTGTGTGTGTGTGTGTGTGTGTGTGTGTGAATGTGTAGTATGCTTTGTATTGTATAGTATTTGCATTTATTTGTGTCTATGTGGTTGTGTAGTTTTAGTCATTCAAATTCATTGTGTTGTTTCATGTAATTCTCGCTTGCTCGGCTGTTGTTGCCGATTTTGTTTCATTTTCCTCAGTTACTGCAGATAATATTTATATCACAATCACTAGAGCAACAACAACATGTCTCCAAGAAAGCACATTTACAGTGGCGGCTAAGAAAATGAAAATTTCTTTGTACGAACAATTGCCAAAAACGTTTTCCAAAATTCAATGAACAATCACTTAAAAACTTAGAGTCTTCGTACATTGTAAATGAAACCTCAAAAAAAAAAAAAAAAATGAAAAAAAAAATGCAAAATAGTCCTCAAATTAAATGAAATGAAGCCCATAAGTAAAAATAAACAATTGCCCAAATTTTCGGGTGTTTGTTCATTACGAATAGTTTCCCAAAAACAGAATGAACAATTGCCCAAAAAATCGAGATTAAAGAAGGCATTTTATTTTTATAAGTTTATTTATTAATTGAAGAAAATTTTAGTTAATAAATTACACTGCCATCGTAAGGAAGAATGCGGCATCTAGCATGCAAATAAAAATCAGTTTTATTCCTTTTTCTTAATCATATTTCTTTCATCTTCAAGAATATAAAATAAAAATTAAGAATTTGTTTTGCTCAATTGCTAAATATTTTAATCTAAGGTGTCATATCTTCACAAATTAAACCAATCATTCAAGCAAAAACGTAGTATCTACATAAACAGAGATAAAAAAGTTGTCTATCTACACTAAGGGAAATAACGCATATTAGCATTATCCACGCCTGAGTATAAATTTTATTCAAATATTTACGTGGATAAATCAAATGTTTTCCTTACAACTCGTTTTTTTCCCGTATTTGAATTTTATTTATACCACACACGTACACACATATTCCATACAAGCAAGCAGCAACAGCATCGCACACGTACACACATACGCCGACAAGCAGCAACAGCATCGCACACGTCCACACATACTCCGACAAGCAGCAACAGCATCGCACTTTGTTCCTGCAATATATTTCTTGCAGTTGGGGGTCTTATAGTTCTCATTTAGTTATTGTTGCAAGAGTAATATAATATGCATGTTTGGCAAAGAAATGAAATTATGTAAGATGGAGTGACAACTTGATATCTACTCAGTAATATCTTGTACCGGTTGTCATTTACCTAGATATTTTGCTTGTATCTACATATATTTTGTAGATTACTTTTTCGTTCTCTAGTTTATACTATGTTTGACAGTTGGTGCAATATTAGGGCACCAACTGTCAAAAATAGTATAAATTAGAGAACGAAAAAAGTAAAGCGAAAATAAATTATACAGGCAATGGCATTTGATGAACGCAATATGGAGAAAATAATACCATAAAATCATTAATAACATATTCACTTTAAATATGTTTTTTTTTAAATTCAATATTTTTATATAAATTTTCTTTAAATGCGATAGTTTATTTTCAAATAGTAAATATTTGAAAGATATTTTAAAAAAAATTCGTGCATAATATTAATATATTTTTTATTAATTCTGTTTAAATATTTAAATATTTAATTTAATTAAAAAAGTATTCAAATAAATTTTAAATATTTACGTAGTCGATTTATTCAAATGCGTTATTGGTGCAAAAATGACTCGCTTTTTGGATAAATTAAAAAAGTTTTTGGATAAATTTAATATTTTTTCCCTTAGTGTACAGATAGACAATATCAACAACCTTCAAATCTTTACAGAGGATGGAGTTTGGCTTTACCTTGACGTCACCAAAGGACAGTAACTTCCAAAACGTAGTTTTACCTAATAAGACGTAGAATTTATGTAGATACAGCTTCTTGCACTATTTGTGATAAAACAATAAAAATCGGCATCTACACTGTTTGGTCCACATTTTTTGCATTTTTAACAAAATCGGTATAATATCATAAATGTTGAAAAAAAATTCGATTTAACTATCCAGAAGAATCAAATATTTTTATAACCATCGAAACCCTATTCAGTGAATTTTATATAAATTCCTGTAAGTCTTTTATATCAGAATATTGAAATATGTAGGTGCTGTACTCTTCCTTATGACGTCAGTACAGGGGCCTGAAAATATAAAAAATTCAAACAAAAGTTTACTTAAACAATTTTAAAAATTAGTAAAAAATTTTTGTAAATCAATTTTTTTTAGTGTATTTATTCACCCCAAAAATATTTTCCATTATATCTTTCCGTTTTTCTGTAAAAAAATGTTTAATTTTCACTCGAATACCAAGCAGGCCAGTTTGTGTCTTAACCACAATAATTCATTTTTTTTGAAAATAATGCAATTTAGATATAATATACACTTGACGGTTCACCTTTTTATGAATATAAAAGTAATAAGTATAAATAATAACGTGTTGGCGTCTTTCTTTTTTTTTCACTAACGTGGTAAGCATAAAAAACCACACATAGCTTAGGTAAAATGGACATAGAGTCAATGTAATTTATGTATATGGGTCGAACACCACCCCCCCCTTCCCCCCAACCAGAACTGTCTTCGAAATGATATCTCCTGTTGTTAAAAGGTTATATCTTGATTCATAATGAGAACTTACTCTAATAACTGTGAAATTTCTTTTTCATGGAACAAATGCAATAGCAATAAATTTCTTAAAAATTTGCTTTAAAAAAATAATGATAAATAAAACAAGAAAAAAGAACAGCTTATAAATGATAAAATAAAATAAAGATTATTTTATCTTCTTTTGAGATGTTTTAGTCTATAAACCATAATCCAACATAGTGAAGAGTTGACCTGAAAGTGATTGACTTAAAACAAGACTATATTTCGTGATCTTGACACACTTAGGGCTAGTTTTTCAGTGCGCCTTTAACCTCAAGTTAAATTTACCCGAGCTTAACTCACCAAATTCGGACATTTAATCTCGGTTAAATTAGATATTTTAGCATTCGTTGAAGTTAAATTGGTTTAAATTAACATATGATGTGTTCCTTTTTTGCATGAAACTAGTTTGAATGTCGAATTTTGGTGAGTTAAGTTGGGTTTCTTTTGACTAGAGCTTAAACACGCACTGAAAAACTGGCCCTTAGGCCCGTTAACTCATCTCATAAGATTATCTTCGTAACCATATTTGCAACCAGGGTTTGCAAGAAAAAGAGTTTAAATTTTAAACATAATTATAATCATATTCTTTGTTGTTTCATTGAAGTTTTTTTTGAAAACGCCTCTCAGATTAGCAGTTAAACTAACAGATGCCAGTAGACGGTTTTTAGAGGACAACGAAGAGAGGTTTGAGTTAATTTGAAACGATTTCGACAAGAATAATGCTGAACTCACCAAGTTGAGGCAGTCAGATATGTTGTCCCAGGCTACATATTCACATGACATGACACCGTGGAACTGTTTTCTGATCTAAACTTATGAGAACCATCAAGCGACGTCGTATAGTAAGCATTAATGTGACTAAAAGTGAAGCACGGAAAGAGCTTAAGGCTATCTCAGAGTACGAGTTCCTGAGTGTTTTGGGGATTGGAAGAAGGACTGGCAAAAATGCATAATATCTAATGGGGACTACTTTAAGGGAATAATATTAACGTAGCTGTTTAAATATATTTATTTCTAAGCAATTAATATGCTATTTATTTTTTGGACATACCTCTGATATCCAATCCAGACAATATCAATCAGTTTTAACTAAATAATTTTTGAACTTTGGACGGTCATAATAACAAATATAACATAAATATAGAAATTATTAACATTATACGAGGGTCACTATTCATATTTCGAGAGGAAATATAAAGACCGATTTTTTTTTCTAATTTGAAAAAAAAGACAACAAATTTTTTAAATTTTTGGCACGGTTCAAGTTGAGACACGTAGAATGATTAATTCAAAATCGTACACGACCATTTGTTTGCCAGAAGTGTTCCGTAAAATAAGGAAAACAAACGAGCTCCCCAAAATTACTCTCCATCACTCAAACCGTTTTTTGAGTACTTTATTACATAATTTGAGAATTTTATTAGGAAATGTTGAATTTCCCAATGCAGCTTCATTAAAAACTAATAGAGAAATCTTCATTACTTGTCCTTACATATTTCTTAACTGTTCTAGAGAAAGTTGTCTTATTTTACTTTTAATATTTACTTATCTAGTATCTCTTAATATTTTTCTTTAGCAACGAGCCTGTGAGAATATTATGTTCTTATATTTTAATAAATTTTTGTTTGATCGCCACCACTGTATCTAGTCTAAAATATTGTATGACTCATGTAACCACCCCATCGAATCCAACCATTATAGGCTTGTATTCATAAAAGTCATTAAATCTTGCCAAGCAACATATTTCTTATTAACGTTGCCAACACTCTTGCTTCATTAATCTCAACTATGTGAGTCATATTACAACACTACAAATTAATTCGACACCACTGTAGACGCAGTTGCATACATCATCTCAGCAACAAACAAAATGACAACATGCATCAGAGACCAACAAATTACAATAACAAAGCAGCGAAGCGAGCAACTGCATAAATCTGGTCGAAGTCATACAAAGGTAAGCATGCTACACCCAATATGTTGCAGCAACATTCCAAAAAGTGAATGCACTTAAAAGTTGATGTGCAACATGCTGTAATTGCAGTAAATGTTGCTAGAAAACTTTCAAATGTTCTCAACAGTCAAATGTTGCCTAGATGTTGCTCATAATATAGTCAACAATGATGATGATGATGAAGATAATAATGAGAATGATGACGCAGACAAATGCTAGCAAATGAATGGAAAGCAACACAAAACAAAAGCAACAACAACAACACTCTGATACACAACCGGTCGGTCGTTCGCTTGTTGGTCGGTTCATCGTTGCTGTCGCTACTGCTACTAGCTGCTGGTGCTATTGCTGCTGCTGCTATTGCTGTTGCTGCTGCTGCAGCTGGGTTGCTTCGTTGGGTTTGGCTTGGTTTCGGTTTGTTTTGAATTGGTATGGTTTCGGTTGGTGGTGCGCGCTGGTGTTTGGCAACTTTTTGAACACACATCGCCTCAGTCGTCTAGTAACTGTTGCATCGTTCGTTATCACATTCATTCGTTCGTACCGACGTTCGTTCATTCATTTATATACTATATAAATATAGTTGAAGTAAGTCGTTCCTTCGTGTTGTTCAGCGTATCACAAATGTAGATACAAAAATATACATATTCACACATAACTAAGTTGTATCGAGATACAATAAACGGCAAAACGGTTGTTTGAATTCGTAAAAATATAGAGGAGAAAAAAAATATTTGAATTTTGTTTATTTTTTCCATTGTGGATACTGCCTTGAGAAGAATTTCGCGCGCTTTTCTCCACCAGCTCCTGCTTATTCGACAACAAAAATAACAACAACGATTCAGCTGTGTTGTTGTTACTGCTACAAGTGGGCGTGTGTAAACAAAAGTGTCCTTCACTGTGTGTATCCGTTAAATACTAGATACTTGTGGCATCTACGTTTGCTGTAACGCACGTTACGTGTGCGCGAATTAAAAATTATTTTTTTTTTTTGTAATTGTTGCCAGAGAGTTCAACAAACTTGCGTGCGCAAACGTTTTGTACGCTGTTAAGTTCAAAGTTCAACGCCGCTACAGTGACACCCACATAAATTGTGCCAAAAATAAAAAAAATAAAAATTAATAAAAAAAAATTATTGCTTAGAAAATAAAAAAATTGTGTTTACATTTCAAAAGCTTTTGGAAAATAACTACACAACATCAAAATGGCGCATGGATTATTCAAAGATTTGTTACCAACAAATTCGTTGCCGCTCATCGCTTTCGTCTTGGTTGCTGCAATCTTAACAGGTGAGTTAAGTCCCAACACCCCAAATGTGAAGTCATTGCAGAAATATTTTACTAGTTACTATAAAAAAAAAGTTTATAATTAAAAAACAAAGAAAACAGGTTTTTCTAGCTCAAAAAGCTGCTGTTGCTGCTGCCTCTGAATAATCTTAAAGTCCAAACATGTTGCTAACCTTTTTTAGTTAGTTGCTGCCTCTCGCTTGTAAGTTAGCACCTAGCTAATTACAATATTAAACAGAGGAAGAATAAAAAAAAAAAAAAATAAATAAAAACGAAATTAAAAAAAAATATATATATAATAAAACCTGTTTTATGTATGTTTATGTGTTGTGGCGAAAAGCTTATAAATAACTCAAGCCGTGAACGTACCTACAGAGCATGTTTTTCTACTGCGCATGCCTGCTGTTTTCTGGCCTTTCGGTTCACAATGTAACGATGCCCAGATGCAGCAGAAATATATGGGTGGTTGGATACTTGTAGATATCTACAGCTGTTGTAGCCGGTCTTTGTCTGGGGGCACTTGAGAGATAGTTTAAGAAATAGTTAAGCTTTCATAATTTTTCAAGTTAATTGCTTTTATTAAGTTTAAAATTGTTTTAAAGCTAAAATTTTTTTAGAAATTTTTTCATTTTATAGTATTTTAAAGAGACTTAAATCGAATATTCTTCATTTAAGGTTAACAAAAATAAAATTGCTGAGAATTTAATGTAAAAAAACTAAAAGGATTCATTTTAAAATTTTTTTAATTTAAACTTTTTGTTTGTATATGTACTTAATTTTTCGAATATTTTAAAAAATCCGTTTATAACCTATAGCTTTCTAACCTCAAATGACACAAATATTCTTTAGATTAAAGTTTTTTACTAGACTTGATCAGAGTTTGACGAAAGGTAATAATTATAGATACCGTAAAAAGTAAAAGTTTAGAACCATATAAATGTATGCCATATGGTTGCAAACAAGAAAAAAAAAATAAAAAATAAAATAAAATAAAAAACCGGTTGGTGTTAATTTTATCTTCATTAGATCTATCGAAGTTGTTAATTAGAATTGAGGTAGACAATTTTTAAAATTTTGGCTCAATTTGGTAGATATCACTTGAAATTTAAAACTTATTTTGTATAATATTTTGACGCACTTAGAAAAGAACTAAGTACGCCTTCTTTTTAAACCTCGTCGACATATCTCAAGTCATTTATTTAAGTTCTAGAAACTAGATCATTACATTTTATACAAATTTTGTTGTATATAAGGGCATTTCCACGTAAACTTACCCTTAGCAATTGAAAAATAAAATCAATATTTTGTAATTTTAATGCTTATTGGAAACAAATGCATCTGCCACAATCAAGAAAGATTTCATGAATTTTTTCTAAATTGTTTGGGATAAAAATCACTTTCTGTCAGAAAGTTTCTGATGTGCTTTGAGGGTTCCTTCCTCAACATAAGCAGTACTTTTTATATCAATTCAGCACATTGTTTTAACGGTAACTGACAATGAGTCAGCTGATAGTGCTGACTTTCTTCTACACAGCAGCAGCAGTTTTGTACTTGTAGCTTTTTAAAAAAAACTTTTGATATTTGTTCGCATAATAAGTCATTTCGAGTCACACCCGTTACCATTAAAATAAATTAAAATAGTTTCGTGATATGAAATGTATGTCAGGGGATCAGTGTTGGTTTTATTTTTATTTTAAACAATGTCACACCCGTTACCTATTTTAGATTAAGAACTATGGAGGTCAAGAGGTATGGAGGTCAAAAATACAAAAAAAATTAAAGTAAAATACACCAAAATATCAGGCACATTTAAAGAAAGAAAAGGAGCGAGATAAAATACGGTTCAAAAGAATTGATGGATGATGATTCCAGCGGAAGCTTATAATTTTTTTGTTTAAAATAATAAGTTAAATAGTCTGACTGTGTTATACTGCGATAAACATGAAATTGCGTAAAAACAGTTCTTACATAAAAGATGGGAAAATAAAAAAAAAATCGATAAAAAATATTCAAAAGATGCACTATTTTGAGAATGCTGCCTACAATTCCTTGCTATTCGGGACCTATGACTAATCTATGCTTAGTCATCTCTTAGTTCTACACTAAGGGAAATAACGCATATTAGCATTATCCCCGCGAGAGTATAAATTTTATTCAAATATATACGTGGATAAATTCAATATTTTCCTTACAACTCATTTTTTCCCGTATTTGAATTTTATACCACACACGTACACACATATTCCATACAAGCAAGCAGCAACAGCATCGCACACGTACACACATACTCCGACAAGCAGCAACAGCATCGCACTCTGTTCCTGCAGTTTATTTCTTGCATTTGCAGTTCTTATAGTTCTCATTAAGTTATTGTTGCAAGAGTAACATAGTATGCATGTTTGTCAAAGAAATGAAATTATGTAGGGTGGAGTGACAACTCGGTATTTTCTCAAGAATATTTTGGACCGGTTGTCATTTAGCTGCATAATTTGCTTCTACCTACATATATTTTGTACATTACTTTTTCGTTCTCTATTTTATACTATGTTTGACAGTTGGTGCAATATTAGGGCACCAACTGTCAAAAATAGTATAAATTAGAGAACGAAAAAAGTGAAGCGAGAATAAATTATACTGGCAATGGCATTTGATGAACGCAATATGAAGAAAATAATACCATAAAACCACTAATAACATATTCTATTTAAATATATTTTTTAAAATTCAACATTTTTATATAAATTTTCTATAAATGCGATAGTTTATTTTCAAATAGTAAATATTTGAAAGATGTTTTAAAAAAATTCGTGCATAATTTTAATATATTTTTTATTAATTCTGTTTAAATATTCAAATATTTAATTTAATCAAAAAAGTATTCAAATAAATTTTAAATATTTACGTAGTCGATTTATTCAAATGCGTTATTGGTGCAAAAATGACTCGCTTTTTGGATAAATTAAAAAAGTTTTTGGATAAATTTAATATTTTTTCCCTTAGTGTATAGATGCCGTTTAAAACACTTTTAACTATTCCGACTATTCCGATGTATTTTGTAATTTACACATTAGTTTCGACAATTTATATGAGCGTGCTTGCTTATTCTGTCGAACATAGTGTTTAAGTTTTCAACAAAAAAACTTTGTTAAACTATCAAAGTTAAATAGATAAATAAATATACAGGGCGAAGTATACATCTACTTAGGTAAATTACTGTATATTGTTTTTGTAAAAAATTTCCAAAGACAAGTATGAAATGTACATATACTTAGGTAAAATTTTGTATATTGCTGTTTTGCAAAATTACCCAAGCACTTAGATGAAATTTCTAAATAAAATTAACCAAAAATATTAATTTTTATTAAGGAAAACCTGTTCTATTTAATGTAGAAATACATACATTTACAAAGTTTACAACATAGATTTACAAAGTAAAAAAATTATGCTTTTAGATAGCTTATAAGTATATCTAATTTAATGCAAAAAAAAAAAGAAATGCACTCACGAAGCATTGCACTTTGGCTAAATAGCTAGGCTATATCATTTCATTACAGAAACTAAACGAGAACTATAAGAAACGGTGAGTACTAGCCAGAAATTTTGCTCATACCATTTTGATAAAATGTCAAAGTTTTCGGTGGTTTACCTACACTATTGGTTAAAATGTTATATACTTGGCTTGGGTGAATCAAACATTTTTTTACTGGCAGGGTATCGAAGTATGTGCTTTCAAAGCAATGTATTAAACAATATATTAATTCGGTGAATAACCATATGTTTCTAATTTCCATACAATTTTCTTTACCCAAGCCGGCTTAGGTAATTTTCTGGTGCTTTTTTTCTCGCTGTACACATAATTGGAACCAAATTTATAATATTTTCATACATTCCTTTTGTACTGTAAAATGAAATAGATACAATCATATATTTTGCTTTATTTTTATGATGTCGTACCCTTCACCTTTTTGCTGTCGCACCTTTTAGATTTTATTTTATTTAATTTACTTATGTAGTCATGCTTGAAACTAAGAAAATTCTTGTAAAAAATATATGAAAGGATTTAATGGGATTGTTTTTTTTATTTTTAGCATGTCTTGCAAAATTTTCCAATCTAAGAAATTTATTCTCAGAAAACGAAAACTGCATATTAATAATGTCGCACCCGTTGCAATATTATTCATATATAAAAGTATTGAAATTAAATGTTTTCTGGTTACGCTGATAAAATCGGAATTACTGATACTTTTCAAATTAAGTAACCTTTCTGGAGTGTTTATCCAAATTTTAATTTTATTTGGAAAATAAGTGTTAAACTGTCGCACCCATTACTATGGAAATGCCCATAACACTGTCCACCATTTTTTTTTTGTTTTTGTTTTAGTCAGGATTTTAACCAAGGTTAGGTTAGGTTAGGTTCTTATGGCTGAGTCGGCAGACGACTCGTACACTTAGGCCAGTGCAGGCCCGTTGTGATACCACATAATCTCTTTTAACCTATGAGTGATATCCCTCCTCAACAAACCAGTTCGAACGGATTATGAATTTTATTATATGCCTGATTTCCAGACATGAGACTTCGGTAAGTCGATTTAAGAAGGGATGGCCCAGAGTTTCCAATCTCCTTTTACTTAGCGCCGGACATTCGCAGAGGAAATACTGGACATTTTCAACCTCTTCCTCGCATTTGCAGCTTCTGCAGAAATCATCTGATATAAGTCCCAAACGAAGAGCATGTATTCCGATTAGACAGTGAACCAAAAGTACACTAAGAGAAAAAAATATTCAATTTATCCAAAAACTTTTTAACTTATCCAAAAACCTAGTTTAACCTATAACGCATCTGCGTAAATCGTCTTTGTAAATATATAAATATTTTTTTAATTAAATAAAATATTAAAATATTTAAACAGAATTAATAAAAAATATATTAAAATTATGCACGAATTTGAAAATAAAACTATTGCATTTAAAGAAAATTTACATAAAAATGTTGAAATTAAAAAACAGCATATTTATACTTAATATGTTATTAATGGTTTGTTATAGTTCTCGTTTGGTTTTTATAATAAAAACTATATAGCCTAGATGTTTAGCCAATATGCTTCGTGAGTACGATGGGTGTGTGAACCGAGCAGTGGCGCATCTACATGCATATCAAAAGCAACCAAAAAAGCCATTGTCAATTATACCTTTAAACTTTTCCATTCTTACTAAAATTCTAGTTTGATATATTTTCTAATAATCATTAAAACACAAATTGTTAAAAAATAATTCAAGAGTTTTTAATACTGCAGGCTTATAAATTTTTTTATAATAAATAAAGTACAAAGTAGAAATTATGCTGTGTATAACTAAAGGAACTTAAACTAAAGAAATTTCAATCGATTGAAAATACAGGTTATAGGGTTAATATTTGGTAAAATTACCTTAATTTTTTAAACACCGCAACACATCTGCGTGGCATTGGAGCTATAAGGTTGTCAATTATAGTTTGTGATATGCTTCGCCACTGCTGTTTCAGTGTCTCAACGAGTGCGGCTTTATAAGAAAACCGTTGCCCACCGACTCGTCGCTTAAGGATTCCGAATAGATTTTCTATTGGGTTAAGATTAGGCGATTGAGCTGGTCAATCCAATACCTAAATCCCTTTTGTGCAAATTTACAAACTAACGATCATTGCGGTCGTTGTCATGCTGAAATATCCACCTGGTTGGCATTTCTAGCTCAACAAAGGGCAACATGACTGTCTCTAAAATCTCTTTATAAATAAAGTGGTCCATTTTTTGGGTAATTTCATAAACTGCATCTTGTCCAAAACCAGAAAAACAAGCCCAGAACATAGCCCGCCGCCTACATGCTAAACTGTGACCTGATAGTTTTGAGGTTTAAGGCTCTCACCTTTTCGACGATGTACTGTGGCCATGCCATCGCTGGTAAAGAGATTAAATCTGGACTCGTCACTAAAAACGACTGTGTTCCATTGGTCATCAGACCAATTTAATGAGTTTTTGCAAAATTTAATTGGAAATATAAAAATTTTTATTTGATTTAAGCCAAAAGAGATTATGTCTTAAAAGCAAACCTTCGTTCTAATTTTTTTTTTAAGCAATGGCTTCTTCGCTGGTCTGCAACTTCTTAAATCAGCTTTCACGTCAGCGAACACTACTCGAGTCCACTTTTAAATTTAGTTGATTAACAACAGACTGAGATGATAAAAAATGATATTTTTGAAAAGCTACACTAAGAGAAAAAAATATTAAATTTATCCAATAACTTTTTTAATTTATCCAAAAAGCGAGTCAATTTTAAATATGTAAATATTTAAAATTTATTTAAATACTTTTTTAATAAAATAAAATATTTAAATATTTAAACTGAATTAATAAAAGATATATTAAATGTATGCACGAATTTTTTAAATTAACTTTCAAATATTTACTATTTGAAAATAAAACTATCGCAATTAAAGAAACTTTTTATAAAAATATTGAATTTAAAAATCAAAATATTTAAATTGAAGAGGAGGAAGAAAAGAGGAAGAAAAAGTAAGATAGAAAATACAAAATATGCAGATAAATGACAACCGGTGCAAGATATTCGTAAGGAAATATCGAGTTGTCACTCCACCCTACATAGTTCCATTTTCGCACCCATCATGATCACCCATCGCACTCACAAATCATATTGCCAAAATATGCAGGCTATATTACCCTTGCAACAATAACTAAATGAGAACTATAAGAAACCTGCAACTGCAAGAAATAAACTGCAGGAACAGAATGCGATGCTGTTGCTGCTTGTCGGAATATGTGTGTACGTCTGTGATGCTGTTTCTGCTTGCTTGTATGAAATGCGTGTGTACGTGTGTAGTATAAATAAAATTTAAATACGGGAAAAAAACGTGTTGTAAGGAAAATATTTGATTTATCCAAGTAAATATTTAAATAAAATTGGATAATGTGGATAATGTTAATACGCGTTATTTCCCTTAGTGTAGGATTACATGTCAGTCCTCTCTCTGTGTTGTTTCAAGCTTCAGACCACCCAAGTGAAGGTTTTTCATTTTTTTTAGTCGCACACTATTTTATAAGACGTGAAATTACCGATTTATTTATTTTGTACTTTTTGATAAAGAAATTAGTGATGCTCATGATTTATACTCATAAATTATTGCTGTTTACAGGACTCTGGGTATTTATCACGCGAAATGACGTTTTGATAATTTCAAATGTCTACTTCACACAAAGAATTATTTTCAAATGACTCTTTTCAGTCTAAATCAGTAATAACTAAGCAAAAAATTAAAAATATAACCGACATTTACCGTTAATCGGAGCAAAAATTATTTGACTTAAGTAAGTTACTTTTGTTATGCACAGTCAAAAATTTCTCTTTCCGTATATTGCTCTCATTGCTGAAATACCGTTATTTTTTACTTCATTTCTTTTGATGCTATATTAAGCGCAGTGCGTGATTAAGTAAAAATAACTATTTAAATTTCGGGGAAAGAAGTAAGACGATAAAAAAATATGAAGAAGTTTGCTTCGCCAGTTTTGGTTGATTTTGCTATGCACAACACTGTACGTGCTGAAAGGGCTTTAGACCCCACTTGGAGAATTTTTTGTGTGGAAAAATAATGAAATATTTCCAAAAAGACGTTTCAGCCCCCTTGGGGTACAAAAATGTGGTTTCATCCTCCCCCTGGCGAATCCTAGATCCACCACTGCCCATGATACAATTATACAAGGTAGGAGTGACAGTTTTTCATATTGCACCAACCATGATACAATTATTATAAGGTAGTCTTGACAACTGGCTTTTCTCTCACGAGCTGTGCCCATCAAATGTCATTTGTCTGTATAATTTTATTCTCTTTTCTTTTTTTACTTTTCTCATTCTCTAATTTATACTATTTTTGACAGTTGGTGCAATATCATAGCAAAGTAGGTTAGGACAGTCACAGTTTAGTTAAAAAAACAAAGAAAAAATACAAAAATATCATCTGCAATTTTTACTCTCTTTTATATTTTTTTTTTATCTTAACCTTTAAATAAAGGTTTCTTTTTTTCAAAATAACCTTAATCTAATAAACATGGACTTGCCTTTAAAATTTATAACTCGTAGCTTACTGACCGCATTTCTTTTAGAAATCATAGAAAATGTCATCTAGTAAGTTTTTAATTAACTACATTTATAATTGCCAGACAGAAACAATAAAAAAAAGTACAATCAAGAATTACACAAGAATTTATGACTAAGAACTGACTCCAAAGCACGGTAGTGATAGATGATACACAGAGAGCGTGCTAAGCGAGGAACGGCCCAATATTCATGAAAAACAAAAACATGAGTAACCTTAAGTTTTCAGCACGATTGAACAATATCATTTAAAACATGCCCGAATTAAACAAAAAAATCATAGAAAAATATATTATTTTAATTTTTACCTCGTTTTTGGAAAATGAGTCAAGTCGGAAATTATGCTGATTGGAGTTAAGAAAAAGCTATTCGCTATTACGTATAATATGTGAATATTCCGGTAGCCTGAACAAGTTGCTGTGGGCGTGAGTGTTTTTCTTCATCTTAATGTTAAATTTAAAACACGTTTCAATGACACAAAAACAAACAATTAGAATTCGTCATAATATTTTTATCAAAAGTAAACAAAATGCAAAAAACAACAAAACAAAACGTACGTTTGCATGAGTCAAGCATGCGTCATTCGTCGTAAATGTAAGTTAATAAAAGTCTGGGTAGCAGGTGCAGCAAAAACTCATTTCAGTTATGACGAATTTTCTTACGCTTATTTTAAGAAACAATTACTCTACAAAAATACTAAAGAAAATTTAAATCAATAAAACAACGGTGTAGTAAGTATGAGGGGTTGAAAACAACAAAAAATTAACAAAATCATCGTAGCTGAAAATCGATACTAAATAGCAGCAATTTAATAAATACCCTTAACTAATTACTTTTTTCCCATGGTGCCATCGTACTTTTTTCTACTCCCTTTTGGTATGCCACTTTCATTGCACACTGATAACATTTACCGATAAAAATGATATCATCATAAATAAAGTGGTTGTAGTTTATTGTATAAAGAAAATTTCGCTTTTAACTCTCAAAGCGCAGTTATAATTGTTGTAATTACGAGGGCGATATGAGGAGTAAGTGAAGTTTTTGAATAGTAACTTTAAATGCAACACTGGTCCTGCCAACTGCCACCTGTTAATAATCTAATGTGCGATTGCGCATACTCGTCCTTATGTGCAAACGTGTAACCACTTCATTCGAGTGTTTGGAGCTATGTTCAACTGCAATCCGCAGGAGTTTTTTGCACCGTTTCGTAATCGTCGACAAAACGTGTATAAATCACAACACACCCGAGACCAAGGAATAGTCGTAGCACTCCAAGTAAGTGTGCACCAAAGAAGGCCATGGTGGGTCTGTCACCCAGCAAGGTCATTCACATCTATTACCTTGAAAAGAGTAAAACGATCATAGGCGAATATTGTTCATAGAGCTGTTGGATAGACTTGACATTGATTTAAAGCAAAAATTCAAATATCAATAAAAACAAAAAAGTGGTGTTTCAGCATCATAACGAACCGGCGCACAAAGTGGGCCACAAACTGCTACCCCATCCACCATATTCTCCAGATTTAGCTGCCTCCGACTATTTCCGATTTCCAAATTTACAAAAATGGTTCGGCGGTAAGAGATTTGGATCGTATGAAGAGGTCGTATGAAAAGGAAACAAACGCCTATTTGAGGACGGATGTGTGGCTACGTGGGAGGCGGTAAGTGATCCTGCTTGGCCTCGCGAGGCCCATAAGCTATGGCCAGCTGTTCTTACGATTTTCGTCCTGATAGGTGTCCAATCGACAGCTGCTATTGGGTAGATGTATTGTATGACACAATAGCTGTATGTGGGTGTCATTATTAGGTGGTATCTTAAGAGGGAGAAGGGGGGGGGGGGGTTTGGGATGCATTAAAAAAGTAAAAAAATTACTATTTTTATATGGCACAAGTTAAATTTTAACTGATTTATGTAAAAATTTAATATAAATGAAAGGAATTAATATTGAGGTAAGAATTGTAAATGTTTTTTTTTTTTTCAATTTATGGTTCTTCAGCAGCACAACCATGGCACAGGCAAATTTTTTTCTTGGAGCCGTGTTCAAGGCACATGAATTTTTTGCATTTTTTATACGACAAGAGTGTTTTTCGGCCCTTTTTGGCGTGCTGAGCATTCTAGATGTGGTGGGTGCTGGGTACAGCTGGGTCAGTTATAATAAAGAAAAAAATTAGGAATATACATATATATAATTTTTTTATAATTACTTAAATAAATAAATAAATAACTGGCCATTTCAGCCCTTGAAAGGACTTTGACCTAGCTTCTTATGATCAATTGTGTTGTGCGTGTTATTAAGTTTGTACACAATTGACCGAGAAATGGACCTACAGGCTTAACGCCGACTCCGAACGGCGATGAACGGAATGTTCTTATTCTCAAGAAGCTTTACATGGCGTTTTGATTACTCTCTGAGGTTTGCCATTGTCTGCAGAGAGGTGGCGGCCGTACAGAAAAATTATTTTAATTCAAATAATTTTCTGTCGCTGCTGGGGTTCGAACCTGGGTCTCCAGGTTCTTTGACATAGCGGCCACGCACTTTAACGAACTACGCCACGGACACCACTTAATAATTACTTACAAAAACATTAAATTTCTCTATAGCTGCACTAATATTAGGCCCGCGGCTGACTTCATTCCCTATTTTCCATGTGAGGATTAACCCACTGAGTTGTCAAAATCATTAGAATTTTACGTCGTTTAACCGTTTTGCGTCATGGTTGGAATGATTCGTGAATAATAAATTATGCCAGAATAGCAACATAACTTCCAGCAACAACTGTAACATGGTGTGCATGCGGTCGGTATCTTACCGGTGTGTTCTTCATCCAAGCAACACCAGCTTTGGATAAGTAAAATTCACCAAAGGACAATTGGGAATCATTCACAGTAAAAGCCTCTCCCTCGACGATTTCGTCCTCTTTCTTCTTCATTGTCTCTATCTACCGCACCATTCGTCTTAATGAGAAACTCTTTTTCAGATTCTAACGCCGCTATATCAGGCGGGATATAATCTTCTTGAGCATCATCATCACCTTCAAACGGATCATCTTTTTTAGCCTCGATATTCTCGCTCGCAAAAAACGTGGCCAGTCTATCCTCAGTGAGTTGCATTTCAAATATACAAAAACATAGTAGAAATGCAACACAAATGATATCTACACGGTCAATGTCAAAATAAAACTGCATAGATCTAAAATAAATCTATAAGAAGTGAACTTTTGAGCTTTAATATAGTGAAAGCTGAATTGACCATGTATACAAGAGCTTTTTACATACAAACATAGCGTAATAGAGTCGTTGAACGAGATCGACCGTGTTTGAAGATGATGTCTTTAGCAACTTACATACCTTTCCCATACATTTAACGAACGGGCCTCGTGAGGCCCAGTAGGTACACTTTTCACCTTGATACATAAAGATATCAGGTTTGTTCAACGAAATCAATGCAAATAATTTTTAGCTGGTTCCATGGTTGAATAAATAAGGTTGTCGCATGGGTGAGAGCGAGTTCCCATAAATGTCAAATCGAAGTTGACAGCTCATACAAAATCTTAAAGCGAAAATTGATAACATGAAACCCCGATAAAGTTGTTGTTGTTGCTTTTCATTGATTTTGACAATTATGGGTACTGAGAAGAGAGTACGATCAGCCACGAGACAACCTTATTTATTCAACCATGGCTGGTTCCGTTACGTTAAGAAAACATAAGCGGTAGTTGGTATAAAATATTTCGGCGCGTAGAGCTAAGTAAAAATTTGGCGACTACTCAAAGCCAAAATGGCCCTGCCGCACATCCTAGGGTCAATATTATTTGAAAGGAATAAAAAATTGAAAAAAATGCTGAACTAAATGTAGTGAAATAATTACCGTTTATTCAAAAAGTCACTTACTTATCAAATTACCCTCTTCTATCATTATTTACTTGAGTTTTTTCTGTTGGTCTTGTGCATTTTTCTTAATTGAGGTTAAAGCAATATGTAATTCCACCTGCACACAACCCAACAAATAGTTTTGCTGTAGCTGCTATACAGTTCATGCCCGCATTTTATCAGAGTTGTTCCTATCTAATCAAGGAATGTATCAAATATTGATAAGTATCGTTGTTACATTGCTATACTAAAAAAGTAAGCTAACAACGATATCAATAATTGTTGTGAAGATTTTTTTGACCCTTAAAAACTATTTAAAGTTGTCAAAAATTGTTATCAATATTAAAAGATATAAAATGGAATCGCCAATAATTTACTTTTTATCAAAGTTCTGAGACAAAATAATCGTCGAATTATCAAAGACTCATACTATCTCTGATTGTTATAAGAATTATAACGTAATCAAAAAATTCGTCATAGTTTGTACTCGTCTCCTCTAAATAACATTAATCTCGATAAGAACTCATTATATCAGAGAGAATTAAATTTGTTTGCATGGAGATATTTTTTTGTGTTTTAACCTTTTTTTAAAGGTCATTTGATGTATTTCGGTAATCGGTCATGTAGATATTTACATTAGAAAGTTACCCGGACGTTTATTTTGACTGCATCATAAATAAATACGAACTCAGTTATCAAAGCGTTCTCTCTGTCAAAATAAACTTCAGGGTAACTTTCTCGGTGTATTGGCAGTATAAGTAGGACCTAAGTAGCTTGAGTGAATCACAGTGAAAAGTCATGCAGACGGAACAGTTTGTCTAGTCTGCTGTGTGATTTGCTCTATACAAAGCCGTTGTTGTTGCTGTTGTTGTTGGTTGTTGCCTTTATGATTTCTTGTTGTCAACATACTTGGCCTAAAGCTCAAATTTGTTTTCAATATTTTCATAAATATAATTTTTACAGTTGATAGATGCCATGATAGAATATACATAAGACACATTTTATAGAACTCGACTATGTTAAAAGGATGAATATAGTCAATTATATGACAGATGACAGCCTTGTAATTGAAATTACGACCTAAGTACGACTTATTTTTATCCTCGAATTTAACCCCATTGAAAGGAAATTTTCACTGGCAGCCCTGCTATTAAAGGTATGAGCCCTTCAGAGACTGCAAAAATTCTTGTATGCAAAATTTTACAAAAGTTTGTCGATTTGGCTTAATGCGCCCCTGAAAAGTTTAGATGGTTATCACCAACTTTCGGATCAAATACGATATTTTCCAAGCAAAGCTTCGTCGAAATTAAATCACTTCCTCATATATGAAGGGAAAAAATTAATTGTTTTGTGCGAAATTTTCTCAGCTATTGAGAAAACTCTCTAACTTATATAAATTTTACGCAATTACATGAAATATAAAGCCAACATTTGATGTTTTTGTTTGCTTAAGTTTGCTACCTATTTATCGACAGTTTCCGGTTTTATCGACAAAACCATAAAATTTGTATGGGAGACCCCCTAAGGAGTGGTCGGAGGGAAAAGGTGTCAAAGGCAAAAATGTTCATTTTTTAAAAGTCGGGGTTTTTAAAAAAGGGGTCGGTCATACATATTAACCCTCTCCGGCACTCTTTTAAAGGTCATATGCTCAGGTGTATGGAATAAATATTTTGCTAAATATTTTTTAAAAAAGATGTCATCAAAAGCGAATTGAATAATTCTACGTCTTGTGTTACGACAAAGTGGAAACTACTGTATCTTTTTTTTTTGTGTTTTTATTTTTTTTTTATGAATTAGAATTCTGTATGAATAAAATAAAATTTCTACCTGGGTAAGACCGGGCTTATCAAAAAGTTTTTATCTGGCAAAATGCGAAATTTTCATAACCCTGACAGTATGTACCTTACAGTGCAAGGCTTTTCATAAACAATACAATTTTCTAGTTTGGAAATTTTTTCAAATAAATCCAGTTTAAGAACATTTATTGCAAGAGGTAGGCTCTAGATTTAAGGGAACTCTGAGAAATAGTGTTCAAAGAAGCCATATTTTAAATTTTGGTCATTTAATAAAACTTCCAATTCGGTTACTCGCACAGGATTAAACTAACCCGAAAAGGGATAATCAAGAGAATAAAATATTCGCTTGTCTGCTTCACAGAGAATATGAGGAATATCACTCAAACTGCTACTTATATTTTGGGATCTGACAACGGTTACGTCATCACAGTCAAATTGACGTTTTCATTGGGAAGTTTAACATTTTGTAGCTTACACGTAGTCACAACATTTTCGTGTACTTGCATTTATTTTGTTATTTACACTGCTTTTAAAATTGTATTTCAGCAAAAAAATATAATTAACACGTGAACATTTTTGAGCGATTATTTTTCACAACTTTCGCCTTAAATTATCATAACAAGAGTGCATCGGTGAGCTCAATTCGACTTTTGGCGATGAAGCATCATCAAAAACCTCTGCATATCGGTGGTATACAGAATTCAAGCCGGGCCGTACTTCACTCACTGACGAATTTCGTGAAGGGCCTTCAAAATCTGTTATTGTGCCTCAAAACATTGATGCTGAGCACGAACTGATAATGCTTGATCATCCTGTGACATTACTTCCACCAGCATACATACCATTTCACATGAACATATAGTTGTGAAAAAGACTTGTTCACGTTACATTCCACATAATTTGACAATTGCTCAAAAAAGAAGGCTTGTAATGATTGGTGCAAGGAAACGCTGAAAAAATAAAAGCGCGGTACTTGTGGCGGCCGTGGCGCAGTGGATAGAGTGCTTGACCCATACGCCTGAGAACCCTGGTTCAATTCCATCTGACACAGAAAGTTTTTTCAATTGAATTAATTTTTCTGTTCGGCCGTCACCTCTCTGCAAACAATGGCAAACCTCAGAGAGTAAATAATGCCATGTAACGCTTCTTAAGAACATGCACATTAGCCGTTCGGAGTCGGCATAAAACTAGTACTCGTAGGTCCAGTTCTCGGTCAGTTGTGTTCAAACATTTAATAACACGCACAACACAATTTGATCATAAGAAGTTTGGTCAAAGTCCTTTCAAGGGCTGAAAAGTCCAGTTCATTATTATTTACTTCAAAAGGCGTATAAAAACATCGTGATTGGTGATGAGTCAAATACAGGGTGGGCCATTTAGTGGTTTATTTTTTAATGATAGGTTATTTTGACACTGGCAGCTGTTTCCCGCTCGAAAACTCCACGGAAAGAAATGAGTTGCTTTACGCTTGAACAAATTTGGAAAATATTGGAAACTTATTTCCAAAGTGAGTGCTGTGTAGCCCAAATGGTGCGTTATTTAAAAAGAAGATGATTTGGGCGAAAATCATCTTTTCTGACGAGGCGCATTTTCATCTCGGTGAGAACAACGTTTCGGTCAACGGTGGGCGTTACAGAGTCATGTTAGCCGACTTTTTTTTACTGCAATTGAAGACATGAATTTGGACGACCTCTAGTTTATGCAAGATGGCGCGCCATGCCACAATGGATTTTTTACGCATCAAATTCTCAAATCATGTTTTCAGCCGTCTTGGCGATGTTAATTGGCCGCTTCGAAGCTGTTATTTGACCCCTTTGGACTTTTTTTTTTGGGGGGAATTGTGGAGGACAGATGCTATGCCAACAATCCGGAAACGATTTAAGTGCTTAAGGCCATTATCATCCAAGCAATCCTAGAGAGAGAGAGCTACAGCCCGAAACCATCCACAAGGTCTTGGAAAATGTGAAGCCAGCCGAGGCAGCCAATTGAATGACGTTGTATTCCATAATTAATGGGAATGTTTTTTCTTACTAATAACGCCATAATAAATAGAAAAAGTTTAATTTTGTTCAGTTTATTGCATTTTTAAAAAAACTTGTATTTGACCCACCCTGTAGCTATAACTATTATCCTCAAATGAAATTCAAAATGAAACAAATCCAACCAAAGTTGTTCGATCTCGAAGCACTGTGAAGCAAATGGTTGCCTGTTTTTTCCAAAAAACTGGTCACGGTACTACTAGAACGGGGTCACGGTACTACTTGAGACAAGTAAAACGGTCAATTCGCAATGGTACGCAACCTTTTGTTTGTCAGAAGTGTTCTGGGAAATATTTCGAAAAACAATAAAGCTATTTGCGTTGAAAAAATCTTTATATATATTTCCGAAATATATGCAGCAACCTTAGCTGCATATAACCCAGCAGTTATTTTGGAGTTAATTGAAAAAGTGAACTAGTTCATTTCTAGTGCAGATAGAAAACTAGTAAAAAAAAGAACCCCTTTCAGGCTAGTTACTGAGAAAGCTACCAGTTTAAAAATGGTCTTAATGCAACTAGTTCAAATATGGTGAAAAAGGAGTGTTTATAGAGACAATTGCTTTTTCCTATGACATCAACCCGCAAAAAGCGTCAGCTTGTTCAATGTTAAAGGGTATTGTAGTGGAACTAGTACTGATCCTTTTTGGAACTAGTTCAAAACTAGTTGGAACTAGTTCATAAAAAACATTCTCTCAAATTTTTTTTTCTTTCATTGAGCTCTTTATAACTTTATGATTAGAGCTATTATTCTTGATTTTTTTTTAAATAAATAGTACAACATTTTATTTGTTAAACTAAAATTTTATCTAAATTAAGTAATATTGAAATCTTACACTTAAAGAAAACCGTCTTCGATTTTTACTGCTTATTCATAAAATAGTGGATTTGGAAGGAATATAAAAAACAAACAATTACTGTCAAAATCCCATTCATGACAAAATGCAATAATATTTCATAAAAAAAAGGAAGCGTTTCATAAAATTTCAAATTCATGTTATGCCAACCGCAGTGCTTGACAGGCAGACAGACACACATACAACTCAAGGAAATTTCGAAGGAAAAAGTTGTTGTAAAACATAAAAGTTTTCCATAAAAATAAACAAATACTTGTTTTAATTTCATGCTTAATATTCGTGTCAAATGCAAAAACGTTGTATAAATTAAACCCTCAGCAACAAAAACATTGCCAGAGCCAGAACCTTAGCTGTAGTCGGTGCAGACAAGCCAGAAGAAAAAATAAAAAAAAATAAAAAAATTAATATAAAAACATCCTTTAAAAACTCAAGTACCTGGAAGCCTTTAGCGGTCTTCAGTTTTTTTTCACTGCTTTTGTTTTTTACTGCTATTCTTAGTCTGCTACTGGTTTTTACATATTTTACGCTCTAAGGCGTTTCTGTCGGGGCTGTAAGAAAAGCAGTGCGCGGTAGGAATGGGGGTTGGGTGTGTTTGAAGGTGAAGCTGGGTCAGTTCTAGGTTGTTTTAGCCACATTTTTACTTTTTTTTTTTAAATTTTTATGTCAGCGTTGATTGTCTTGAGTGGTTTAATGGCGTTTTTTTTTTTTTTTTTTTTTCATTTAGTTTTATAAGGAAAAAAAAGTTTGGTTAAAAAAGCTAACGAACCTTAAGTGATGCTTGTGCGTCGTGAACGTCGTCGTTTTTAACTACTTTCAGCTCACACTTCGCAAATTTTCACTGGCAAGATACTAATTTTTTTGTATTGTACCTACTACATTACATTTTTTTTTTTTGTGCTACGCTTTTTCTTTTTTTCACTCTGTTTATTCATGCTCTTGTATCGTATAGGTATTTAATTTTGTTTTTTTTTTTTGCTTTGTGTGCTTTTTTATCGCTTTCGTTCTAACTTCGTCGCGACTACTGAGTATAAATATGAATGAGTGCGTCATATTCTGAGTGATAACATTTTTATTTGCTTGAGTCTGCTTTTGTTGTCACGATTTTGTTTTTTTTTTTTTCTTTGCTCTTATTTTCTTATTTAGGTATTCATAAAATGTGCGAAAATTTATTGTTTTCACAAATAAAAGTTTTAAGTGTAGCACTTTTTTGAGTGTTTGAGATTTTTAGATGTTCTAAATGCCAAGTCGGTATTAATTACACAGTACAACAAATTGCGACTTTTTGATTGCAACATAGTAAAAGATATGTAATGGAAGAAGTCGACGTCCTGCTCACCCTTTTCGCTCAACAAAGTCATAGGCCAGCAAGTCTTATTGTTTTTTAATCTATAATTTAATTCTTTGAAGCAAAAGATTTTTACTATGTTATTTTATGATATATTTTGCCTCAATTTTTCTACCCTCTGATTTTTGGAGATTTTTATATCGAATCTGAAGTCAAATGACGGAAAATTCGAAATTGCCGCATAAAATTTGTTGGCCTAAGAGTTCTTAAGACCATTATTTAACAATAATTTGTGAATATCCTAAACATTTTATAATATTTTTGCCATTTCTGGACCCGCATAGGTTTATGATTTTATCAAATTCTAATATAAGATTTGAAAACAACAATTTAAAAAAGCCCTGAAAAAGAAATTTGTCGGGAAACTATGATTTCATGAAATTTTTTCAAATTCCTATTAGATCGTCAAATTCATTCAATTTTATTCATCAACTCTACTTCAAGAGCGATACAATCATTCCATCGTTTCTCTAACATTTCGATACCTTTCTTGTAAAAATCATTATTAAATGGAATTTTTATGTGAACATAATTTTTTAATAATTTTTTTTATTTTTGGACCAACATAGGTTTACGATTGATGTCAGATATGAAATCAGCGTCTTCGAAAACCCCTGAAAAAAAAATTTTGTCGGGAAACTATGATTACATAAAATTTTTTTAAAAATATATCATAAATATTATAAATAATAAATTTGAGCTTTAGGCCAATTATGTTAACAACAAGGCAACATGAAGGAAAAAACAGCTCTGTATAGAGCAAATCATACAGCAGACTAGACAGACTGTTTCGTTGGCCGCTACACCAACTCATCAGTAGTCTTGCATGACTTTTCACTGACATCCACTCAAGCTACTTAGACCCTACTTATACTGCCACTTATGCCGAGAAAGTTACCCGGAAGTTTATTTTGGCAGAGAGAACGCTTTTACGCTTTTAATTAAGGCTATGCCTAAAAGTATGACACGATCAAGGTTAACCTTGACACAGGGTGCATCATAAGTAGATAAGAACTCAGTTACTTATGTTCCAGAAAGTATGCCCCACTTCTTCTTGTTATCACCTAAGATTTTTAGTTAATTATTTTGAAAAAAAAAATCTATTCTTAGTATGATGCTGAAAGAATCTCTATGGTTGCAAAATATAGTTTAGCAAAAATATCTATCATAAAAAAATATCAGGAATTAAATTAGGTCTCAGTGATGACCTAACGAGAAATGAAGAGATCTCTAATTTTTAAGTAACTTTATAAAAATTAAATTATTGTAAAATTTTTTAAAAAGTCTTCGGTTTGCACTTTTCAAAAATGCAGTTTTTCAAAAGTGTAAATTTTCCAAAATCTTAATGTATTTTTTTAATGAAAATGTTGAGAAAGTGTCTTATTGAGGATCGAGATATCTCAAAAACTACTTGAAGTATGAAAATATTCACATTTGAACCAATTTTATTTCATCTGATTTGTTCAAAGAAATGAATTTTTTGTAACTTTTGTAACTTTTGAAGTTAGTCATTCAATTGAAATCATATCAAGTCAATAAAATTGTTTCAGGGTAGTCATGTTATGTTTGTCATCACTGAAATAGTGTAATCACTCAAAGTCAGCGGAAGTCTTTTGAAGTGTTCATTCATTCAAGTGATTTCATTCACACGTTTTTGAAATAAGTTTTTTGTGCGAATCAATTAAATCTTTGGTTACAATGGAATCATTTGAAGTCAATGAATCAATGAAGTCTTAAAACCATATTTAAAATCACTGAAATTTTAATTTATTGAAATTGAAGTCAATGAAATCATTTTCAGTCAATAGCATTCATGTTTGAAATCACTTCTCTTTTGATCTTTTGAGATCAAAGTCTTTTGATCTTATTCAAAAATTTTTAAAATTAACATTTTACGCAAAATCAATTTAATCTTTGATCGTAATCGAATCATTTGAAGTCAATGAAATAATTTGAAATCAGAGAAATCAACTGAAGTCTTCAAATAATGTTTGAAATCACTAACAGTTTAAATTACTGAAATTGAAGTCATTGAAATCATTTCCAGTCAATGTCAATGGAAATCATGATTGAAATCACTTGAATTCAATTAAAAGCTTTTGATCTTGTTCAAAAGTTTTTGAGCTTAATAAAAAATATAAAAAAATAAATAACTGGCCATTTCAGCCCTTGAAAGGACTTTGATCTAGCTTCTTATGATCAATTGTGTTGTGCGTGTTATTAAGTTTGTACACAATTGACCGAGAAATGGACCTACAGGCTTAACGCCGACTCCGAACGGCGATGAACGTAATGTTCTTATTCTCAAGAAGCTTTACATGACATTTTGATTACTCTCTGAGGTTTGCCATTGTCTGCAGAGAGGTGGCGGCCGTATAGAAAAATTATTTTAATTCAAATAATTTTCTGTCGCTGCTGGGATTCGAACCTGGTTCTCCAGGTTCTTTGACATAGCGGCCACGCACTTTAACCAACTACGCCACGGACGCCACAGCTTAATATTTTACGCAAAATCAATTTAATTTTTGATCGCAATAGAATCATTTGAAGTCAATCAAATAATTTTAAGTCAGTGAAATTTGAAGTCAGTCAACTGAAGTCAGTGAAATCAACTGAAGTCTTCAAATAATGTTTGAAATCACTGTAAATTTTATTTAATAAAATTGGAGTCACTGAAATCATTTCCAGTCAATTGAAATCATGATTGAAATCACTTGAATTCAATTAAAGTCTTTTGATCTTATTCAAAAGTTTTTAAAGTTAATATTTTACGGAAAATCAATTAAATCTTTGTTTGCAATCGAATCATTTGAAGTCAGTAAATCAATTTGAAATCAGAGAAATCAAATGAAGTCTTCAAAAAATTTTTGAAATCACTGAAATTTTTTATTACTGAAATTGAAGTCAATGAAATCATTTTCAGTCTATTGAAATCATTTTTTAAATCTCTTGAATTCGATGGAAGTCTTTTGATTTCATTAAAGAACAGAATCATTTTGTATGCGGACTTCATTTATTGCTTGAAGTCAATGAAATCATTTGCAGTCAGTGGAAATCATGTTTGAAATCACTTTTGTAGCTTTTCGAATTCATTAAAAAAAAAAACGAATAATTTTTTTAGATTATTTTGAACTTATTTCAAGAAAATTGTGAAATTCCTGAAATTGAAGTTCATGAAACCATTTCAAATTAGTAGAAATCATTTTTAAAATCATGAAAATTTGTGAAATCACTTTAAGTAAAAGGCTTTTGTTTACATTAAAAAATTTTTGAAATCTTCTTCTATTCAAAATTCATTTTTACTTAGCAATATCAGGTCTTGAAAGTAAAGGCAGCAACCATGGTTTTTGCTTTTGTGGTGCTCACTCAAAAAGTCGACATTCTAAATGTTTTCGAAATTGAGCCATTTTTTTTAAATGATTTACAATCAATTTAAATTGCAATCATGTCAAAATTCAATTAATAGAACTTGAAGTCATGACTGCGTCGTCGATTTTCACACTCATCAAAAATGAGTTCAATTATTTAAAATAAAGAGTTTTGTTTTTTCAAGTCATTGCTATAAAAAAATTATTCCAAAATGGTGTGAAATTACTGAAATCACTTGAAGTCAATTGAAGTCTTTTGATTGAATTTAAAAAATTTTTTATTACAACACGCTATGATTTTTTAACCCAGAGGTTAGAAAAAAGTTCGAAATTTTTCATTTCATCCAATGCCTTGTCCACTTTCCACTTTTGTCCACTTTTAATTGTTTTTTATTGAAATTAAAAATAACTTACATATTTAAAAAAAAATGTTTTTTTTAATTTTTTTTTTTAAATAATTGCAATGAAAAATAATTTCATGATTGCAATCATAACTTGAAGTCATTGGATATAAAGTCACTGATTACGAATCAAAATGATTGCAAACTTTTACAAACTGAAGATTGCAATCATAACTTGAAGTCTTTGGATATAAAGTCACTTATTACCAATCAAAATTATTGCAAACTTTTACAAACTGAACTTACATATTTTAGCAACTAATAAAGTGGTCGGGGGAAAGAACTGTATTGCTCTTCAGTGCGAAAACAGCACATACGATTTCTAGTTTGCAGATTTTCAATTGTTTTTTGACTATTGACACTTTTTCAATAAAAATATTTTAACGTAGAATACGTTATACGGGGGTGTTAATCTGGAGCACAAAATTTTGAGAAAATGTTTGTCGCTTTCATTATAAGTTTTTAATACTTTATGCATGCATTGAAGAAAATTCAAGTATGGTCGTAACATATTTAATATGTCTTCTTTTGATTTGTATTTAAATAATCATATTGCTATTCTATAAGTAAATCAAAATTTAACTCCTTCAAATTTTGTATTAATTTTCATATGCTTTGTATTTTATGTATTATAACATCATGTGTAAGAGCAGTACGATTATCTGTGTGTTCATCACAGAACCAGTGTGAGAAAGAGAAGAAGTATAATGACCAAGTAGCGAACGACAACCATGATAAATACAACCATGATTTTTGTTTGTCTTTTCTTTTAATATCAAAGACATGCTCCATATGCGCCCTTTGCAGCATTTTTTTATGCGGCGGCCATTGTAAATCCATAGGAATTCTTAATTTTTGTAGAGATTTTCTATAGTTCAGACACAAACCTTACAATCATAAGCAGAAAATGAAAAAATGTTTATGAATAACAATGTTAGCAAGGTTGCATAGAAGCTGCGTAAAGCCTAGTATGCTGTAGAAACGAAAATTTCTTGGCATATAATTCTACACCCAAAATATTACAGTGTAGAGTCAAAAATGTTTGTGTGGAGAAAAAAGCAACTACAGTACGACCTAGCTCAATGCAACTAATAGAAATTCGGCCAGTTGACGTAGTTAATGTTGAAGAAACACAATTAAACTTCTAAACCTAAAGCTTTATGGCTCTGAATCCTAGATATTGTAGTTTTATGTATTAAGATATCCACTTAGTTTCCTTAAATATTGTTTTAAGAGATTTTTCGTACATCAAAAATGTATTTTACAAGAAAAGAAGAACTGAAAGTAGATAATATAAAAGTTTATGGAAGTGTACGCAAATGGAAGTTGCGATAATTGTGCATTTTTTTTTAAGTTAACTGAGTCAACAATATAAAAATTTTTGAGTATTGCGATAATCGAGTGTTGCGTAAAGCGAGGTCGTACTGTTTTCGTATTGAAATGTCAAAATTCTGGCGCCAATTAAATGCCCGGACATATAATCGACAGCGAAATTTTGACATTTCAACTCTCCACATGGTTGTTGTACTTGCTAGCATTGAACAAATTTTTCACCTCTACAGCGTACTAAGTAGCGAAAAAAAAATTCCGCTGCCTTTTCGCTGTCAAAAACTCAATGCCTTCCATATGGAAAGTTTCTTTCCGCTTCTACAGCATACTGGGCTTAAGCAGAAAATGAAAAAATGTTTATGAAAAGCAATGTTAGCAAGGTTGCATAGAAGCTGCGTAAAGCCTTAAACAGTGCGTAACTAAACAAGCGTTTAAAGGTTGTTTAAGGAAATCTATTGAATAAGGCTGTTAATGACTAACGTATTCTACGTCTGACCTATGCGCCCGTGTTATCTAACACAGGCTTGAGCTTTGTTTTTTTAATTTCAAAAGCGAAGAACTAATTTTTCGTTGTAAAAAATCCAATGTTGCCTGACTTACCTGTACATTTTTACCGAAGCACTCTTACCAAATTATATGCTTTTTTGCACCTAAACATCCTAGAAGCGTATTCCGTCAACTTGTTCACTCATAACGAAACCATCGGCATTCATACACGAAACCTCACTCGCTTTGCCACCTACTATCATCACTCATAACTGTTCGTATGTTTGGAGTATTTACATATGTAAAAATCACTAAAAGCAGACGATTTTGAGATGAATGTACTTACGTATTACACACACATACACATGTTTATAGGTGTATCGCAGTTTGTTGCATGTGATTAAAAATATGTATACAATGCTTTTTGCATTTTATGCTTTTACCTTTTTATTTTTCTGTACTGTAGCGTATAACCGCTACGCTGACGGCGCGGCAACTCTTCCTCAACCAAATGTTTTTGAGACACACACGGAATATTCAAGAATTTACACGAATATGTTCTTTTTCCCTCGACATTCCCGACATGATTGTCTGTTGCATAAAAATTTTTTGTGAAGGAGTAAATATTGCAGAGTCCTCATTTAAATGCAGTGCTTGATTTTTGCTTTTTGCCAATAAAGAATCAAACTTTGGGGATTTTTTTCCGCACTCAGATTGTTTTTGTACCTGGTTTGTTTGTTTCTTTCGTAGTTTAACCACAGGTAGAATTTTTATATAAATATTAAATTGCTATCCTTTCATATTCGAAGAATATTCACTGTTGTCAATTGCAAAGCTTAAACTTATCATTCCATCTATGCAGCAAGCAGGAAGTTTAACTTAAATTAAATTGAATTAAGAACCAGCACAGTCAAAATTCTGAGATTCATTGGGAGGATGAAGTAGTATGAGGCATTTCACGTGAAACGAATAGCTCATAATTTTATAATTTTTTTCATAAGATTAATTAGTGAGGAAATAAATTTTTCTCTAAACAAACTGTGAACTATAGGCCTTCGAAAAGAAATTTTCTTTAAACTGCAAAGAAGAACTGGTTAACTTCTTCTGCATTTCTTATAAAGAATTTCTTTCAAGTTTTCACAATTTTATCTACTTAATTGTGTTGAAAAGGTTTAGAAAACGTGAGTAAAGAACAAAGTAGAAAGAACAGAAAACAACTGCAACTTGTTGCTACTGCATAATGCCAATAAGTACATTGACAATTTGGCAAACGTCATTAAATTGTCATTATCAGGGAACTGCATGAAAAGTATGAAAGTTGCATTTTTGTGTTGTTGAGCCTCTGTAGTTTAAGAAGTATGTCAGCTAGTTTGTTCTGCTAGTGTGTGTAAAATCAACAAGCATGGCTGTGAGTGTAATTAGCTTCTTTTTCAATTTGTTTTCTTCATTTTTATTTTGTTTTTTTTTTTTTGGGCACGCCCATTAAACAAACAACGAGAAAATGTGAAAAATGAAAAAAAAAAATAATCATAAAGAAACAGTTAAAAATATTTAACACATGGCTTAAACGATTTTTACTTTTGTTGTTGCTGGTTAAATCGTTGCCCTGCTTATCGCTGTTGGTGTTGTTGTTGTTGTTGTTGTTTACTATGTTAACGTGCGGTATAATTTTTCTGTTTGATTTTTTCGTTTTCTCTTGTGTGTTTCTTTTTTTTTTTGCTATTTTGCTCTTTTTTTGCTTGTCTTGACATAAATTCTTCCATTGAGTTCTTTCTGTGCTAAATTTATCGAAGACGGTTTGGAGCGATAATAAGAAATGAATTGGCCTATTTGCTTATTTAATTTTTTTTCGTATTCTGACAATAAGCATAAACATTTGTTGAATAAATATCTAGTTTTTTATTTAAGTCAACAGTTCATATTTTTCAATTATTTTCATGAGATTAACCCGATTTTTTAATACCTATATCAAAAAACCTGTTTGGATTAATTTATATTCTAGATAAAAAATTAAATATCTTAAATAATTTATATAAAAATAAATTATAAAAAAGTTAAGCATAGTCCAAAAATTTTGAACAATTCGAATGCAACATAGCAACCATGGTAAATTGCTAAAATGGGACATCATGCAGGCCATTTTGATTAAAGACATTTAAAGTTCAACATATCCAAAACTTCGTGACGTTAAATTCGTAAATCCAAAGATAACTTAGCAAAGACACATACCAATATTTCTTCTCTGTACAACTTTCTACAACTTTGGGTACGAATTTGACTATAGACACTATGAATTTAACTTTATAAAGTAAAACCATGAACCTAATATTTACTACTTTTCAAAAATTTCCAATGGCCAAAGTTTTAATATGAAAAAATTTGTTTGCATTTGTTTAAATTTAAAAATATTTTTTTAGATTTTTCATAAAATTTTCAACTTTTCTGTGTTACCAAGTTGATATCAAAGTGATTTTGATTTCCTGAGATATAAAGTAGGCTTGGGTAGTTCATGAACGAACTAGTTCAATTGAACGATTTCCAATCATGAACTATGTGAACTAGTTCAGTGTTTCTCGTTCTTTTAGTTAATTTTAGTTCAATTGATATTGCAGCAAGTAGGAACAAAACGAACGACAGCAAAAATAACAAAATTTACCAAGTTATGGTTTGAGTCCTTGGTTTGAGACACTTTTTGTGTCTGCGGTAATAGAAATGGTGTATTGATGGCTATTTATCACATATTCATACCAAGTTTTTTTCATTTTATATGGCTGGACATGAACGAGTAAACGAAACGAACTAAATGACCAATCGAACTAGAAGACCTAACGAACTAAAAGAACGAACGAACTAAAAGAACTAACGAACTAAGAGAACAAACGAAGTAAAACATGCAACGAACAAAAAGAACTAACGAACTAAAAGAACTAAATGAACGAACTAGTTCATTACATACGCTTAAACTAAAAAGAGCGATCTTTGTGGTGAACTAAATATAAAGTAAAAGGCGTAGTGTCGTTAGTTAAATTATTATCCTAAGTTAAATTCGTATTTTGCACAAAAATACGAATTTCAATTTGTACAGAGAAGAATTGTTGGTTTGTGTCTTTGCTAAGTTATCTTCGGATTTACGAATTTAACTTCACTCTATTATCATGGACCTATTCGGGCTTTCCATTAAAAAAAAAAGAAAACATCAAAGGATGCAGTTGGATATGTTATGGACACACTGTACAACATATCTTTATCCTTGTCCTTATTCTTATCATTACCAAATCGCTTGTCCTTTAACTTGACCTCATGCTTATTCTTATTCTTGCATTTACCTAAGACAGGTCTTACTTTTGATCCTTGTCCAAATATTTGTTTTATTCCATATCTCTTTTGTTGTGAACCATGAGAAATTCCTAATCCTTGTCCCAATTCTTTTCCCAAAAATTGTTTGATTCTCTGTTATAAGCCTTATCCTTAAACTTGTGCAAATGCTTATTCTAATTTTTGTCTTAATCTGCTTTCTAATCTTTATCCTATTCCTCGTCTATATTGTTAACATTGTCCTAATCTATTTCTAATTCCTATTTTGTCAAATTTTATTGTTACTTTTATTTTTATTTTAAATTTAATTTTATTTTATTTTTTATTTTTACACGATATTTTTATTTTTATTGTTTTAATTTTTGTTTTTATTTTAATTTTTATTTTAAATTTTGTTATTTATTTAATTTTATTTTTATTTA
Organism: Pherbina coryleti; assembly: GCA_943735915.1. NCBI lineage: Eukaryota > Metazoa > Arthropoda > Insecta > Diptera > Sciomyzidae > Pherbina > Pherbina coryleti. Next base: position 21,729,825 of record OX030948.1, read on the forward strand.
TAATCGATATTTTTATTTTTATTGTCTAATTTTTTGTTTTTATTTATATTTTCATTTTTATTTTTATTATGTTAGTTTTAACTATTTAGTTTTTAATTAATTAATTTTTAAGATTTTAGTTTTAAGTATTTAGTTTTTAGTTTTTAGTTTTTAGTTTTTATTTTTAGTTTTTAGTTTTCAGTTTTTAGTTTTTATTTTTTATTTTTTATTTTTTAGTTTTTAGTTTTTAGTTTTTAGTTTTTAGTTTTTAGTTTTCAGTTTTTAGTTTTTAATTTTTAGTTTTTAGTTTTTAGTTTTTAGTTTTTAGTTTTTAGTTTTTAGTATTTAGTTTTTAGTTTTTAGTTTTTAGTTTTTAGTTTTTAGTTTTTAGTTTTTAGTTTTTAGTTTTTAGTTTTTAGTTTTTAGTTTTTAGTTTTTAGTTTTTAGTTTTTAGTTTTTAGTTTTTAGTTTTTAGTTTTTAGTTTTTAGTTTTTAGTTTTTAGTTTTAAGTTTTTAGTTTTTAGTTAAAAGTTTTTGTTTTTATTGTTTTGCTTTTTTTATATTTTTATGTTCTATGTTTAAATAATATTTATTTGTATTTATATTTTAGCATTTAATAATATAGGTTTTTATTTTAATTCCGTTGATTTTTAAATTTGCTTATTTTTATTTTTAATTTAATTGAACATTTAATTTTATTTTTATTTTAATTTTTATTTTTATTTTTATTTTTATTTTTATTATTTTTTATATATATTTTAAATTTTATTTGTATACGTTTTGGTTTTTGTTAATTCTTTTGTTCTTGATATTTTTATATTTTATAATTAATATTATATATATCTGTGTTTATGTATATTCTTTTCTTTATCGTTTTAATGTTTATTTTCATTAAGTTTGTTTTCACTTTTGTTTATTTTTACTTTTAATTTAACTCAACATTTATTTTTATTTTTATTTTTACTTTTTCTTATTTTCATTTTAATTTTTATTAACTTTTTTACATATATTTTTATTTTTATTTTCTATTTTTAGTTTTTGTGTTTTTTAATTTGCTTTTTATTTTTGTATGAACATATTTTATAGCTTATGGATTTAGATTTAGATTTAGATTTAGATTTAGATTTAGATTTAGATTTAGATTTAGATTTCGATTTTGATTTTGATTTTGGATTTGATTTTGACTTTGACTTTGATTTTGATTTTGATTTTGATTTTGATTTTGATTTAGATTTAGATTTTGATTTTGATTTTGATTTTGATTTTGATTTTGATTTTGATTTTGATTTTGATTTTGATTTTGATTTTGATTTTGATTTTGATTTTGATTTTGATTTTGATTTTGATTTTTATTTTGATTTTGATTTTGATTTTGATTTTGATTTTGATTTTGATTTTGATTTTGATTTTGATTTTGATTTTGATTTTGATTTTGATTTTGATTTTGATTTTGATTTTGATTTTGGTTTTGATTTTGATTTTGATTTTGATTTTTATTTTGATTCTGATTCTGATTTTGATTGTGATTTTGATTTTGATTTTGATTTTGATTATGATTTTGATTTTGATTTGGATTTTGATTTTGATTTTGATTTTGATTTTGATTTTGATTTTGATTTTGATTTTGATTTTGATTTTGATTTTGATTTTTATTTTGATTTTGATTTTGATTTAGATTTTGATTTTGATTTTGATTTTGATTTTGATTTTGATTTTGATTTTGATTTTGATTTTGATTTTGATTTTGATTTTGATTTTGATTTTGGTTTTGATTTTGATTTTGATTTTGATTTTTATTTTGATTCTGATTCTGATTTTGATTGTGATTTTGATTTTGATTTTGATTTTGATTTTGATTTTGATTTTGATTTTGATTTTGATTTTGATTTTGATTTTGATTTTGATTTAGATTTAGATTTTGATTTAGATTTTGATTTTGATTTTGATTTTGATTTTGATTTTGATTTTGATTTTGATTTTGATTTTGATTTTGATTTTGATTTTGATTTTGATTTTGATTTTGATTTTGATTTTGATTTTGAGTTTAATTTTGAGTTTGATTTTGATTTTGATTTTGATAAACGGTAGTTCGATCTGAAAAATCAAATCTGAGCAAATAGAAAATGAGGATAATATTTAAAATCATAGCAAATGGTCGTAAAAGCCTGAACTGGTCTTTGGCACATGATGTTTTTATTTAAATCGTTGAAATAAATTCCGAGTATATTTTGATTTATAATTTTTTAGTATTTATACGAATTATTTTTTTTTATGGTTTTTTTTTTTGGTTTTAGTTTCTTTTTTATAAACAATACCGCAAAAAACAATAACTTCACAAAATTAGCATAAAACATTCATATTGAATTGAATATTGTATAAAAAAGGCAAAAAAATTTTAATTTTGAAGTACATACATATTTTTTGATGTGACGGTTTTGTTTATTTTGTATATTTTTTTTTAGAACAAATAAATTTGTAGTCAATTGACAGGTAAAAATAAATAATAAAACATACAAAGTGACAACAATCTACAAACAAACCAGCAATTGTTGCAATAAACTATTTATAAAGCTCTGCTCATTAGACAGCAACAGTAAATATTTTATGTTTTGAAATGGTTTGAAAAAAATTCGTTGAAAAAAAGCATTCATTTTGCAATATTTAAAGTAAGCACGAACTGTTATGATTGGGCGGAAGGGGAAAAAATAGTTTGACGGTATGAATGCTTCATTACATGCATAATTTGGGTTTAATTGCAAGTTAATTAAATGTATATTTATAACAGCTGCAATTATTTTTATTTTATATGTATTATTATAATTTTTTCCTTTTTTTTTATTTTTTTCTTCTCTAATATTTTTTAAATGCCGTTTTAGGGCAGTTTTGTGGTGATAAAAAAATGTATTTTTTCAAACTAAATAAATTAACATGTAAATCAGCGACAATAAATATTGTAATTTTGTCAAAATCTGTTGCGATTATTTTAAACAGGAAGCTGGAAAAAAAAGTGTTCAGCAAAAAATTTTTTTAAAAAAAACTTAATAAATTGCTATTAAGTTGAATGTAAAACAATTTAATACTTATATTATGGGTATAATAAGAAAACTTTTTGAATTTAGAAGTCGAAATATGGTCAACTATTTTTAAAGTCTTTCTTAATTACTTCGCTTGTGCAAGTGATGGGGCGCTTGCCTGTCATTCAAGGATCCCAGGTTCCAATCCCAGTTTTGCAAAGTCCCTACGACTTAACATGCTTTTATTTTTTTTATTATCTCAAATCCAAATTGAATTCTTTTGAGATGTATAGCAAAAAATTATAAAATTTTGAACAGATGAATATTATAAAAGATGTGTAAAATTTGATAAAACAAAGCTTAAGGTAACGTATGTAACAATATCTTCGGATATTTTTCCCTCCAAATAAATGCGATAAATTCTTTAATAATTCTAATTAGAGAAGTCGTAGAAGATGCTACTTAACTTTCGAAAATTTGTATGGCAGCGGATATGACAGAATTTGAATAAAAAATTCTAAACGAATAAATAAAGTTAAGGATTTTTAATTATATATAATTAATAACGGACGTGACAGTATGATATCAAAAAAATTTCTAAACCTTTAATATAAAAATGTTTTATCAAGTGCATTATATTGGATTGGAAAGAATTTTTAATAAGTTGAGGCACACTGTAACGGATGTGACAACATTTAAAACTAGTTGCAGCACGATATTTTATAGCGAAGGTTAGTAAATCGAAGAAAAAATTGAGCTTTATAGATTTTAGTCTTTTGCAGGTGTTGGAGGCTTTGATATTTAAACATGATGTGTAGTAACGGCTGTGACACTATCTAATTAATAAAAGAAGAGCAATAAAATAAATTAAATCTTAAAAAAGTGTGCAAAAAGAGTTTTGTTATAGATCTGAAAATTTCATTTGTATTGTACGAAATTTGTATTGAATAACAATGTAACGGATGTGACAATATTTAAAACTATCTAAAGCAAGTCAATTATGAAAGATATGACAAAATCAGAGTAAAAATAAGTATTAGTATGTAAGTGGCCGCAGCGTAGTGGGTAGAGTGCATGATCCATATGCCAGAGAACCCTGGTTCAATTTCCATCTGATACAGACATTTTTTTCAATTGAATTAATTTTTCTGTTTGGCCGTCACCTCTCAGCAGATAGTGGCAAACCTCAGAGAGTAAATAATGCCATGTAAAGCTTCTTGAGAACATGCACATTAGCCGTTCGGAGTCGGCATAAAACTAGTAGGCCCAGTTCTCGATCAACTGTGTAAAAATATTTAATAACATGCACAACACAATTAGATCATAAGAAGTTCGGTCAAAGTCCTCTTAAGAGCTGAAATGGTCAGTTTTTTTATTATATATTATTATATTATGTTCTTCAAGCTCATTGCGATGCAACGGATCTGATAGTGTATATTTAATTCGACAGTATTCAACTATTTAATTAAAAAAAAAAAATAAATAAAACCTTAAAAAAATGTATGCCTAAAAAGTGTTGTTATAAATCTGAACATTTTGAAATTTAAGTTTTATATTTTAAAATTGGTAACATATGTTTGATTGACATGGTCACGGATGTGACAATATTTTAAACTTTCCATAGCAGTTAATTAAGTTATGTTAAGAAATTTGTGAAAGATGTGACAAAATCAAAGTAAAGATACATTTTAGCATGATCTTAATGCTCATTGCAATGTAACGGATGTGACGGTGTCAACTTGAATTGCTTGAATTATGTGACAAAAAGATATGAAAGATGTAACAAAATTAAAGTAAAGATACATTTTAGCATGTTCTTAAAGCTCATTGCAATGTAACGGATGTGACGGTGTCAATTTGAATTGTAAAGTTTGCAACAAAATTGAGAATTTTTAACAATTGAATGTAGCTGCGGATGTATTCAATTTGACATAATAGACTTGGTAACGGATGTGACAAATTTTTAGTGAATTGCATTGAGCCTGGACAGTCGAAAGATAGTGCGCTTGTCTGCAGCCCTAAAAGTTCCCGCGCTCGAATTTCATTCAGACCAATTTGACATAATAGACTTGGTAACGGATATGACAAATTTTTAGTTAATTGCATTGAGTCTCGAAAGTCGAGAGATAGTGCGCTTGTCTGTAACCTCAAAAGTTCCCGCGCTCGAATCCCATTCAGGCCAATTTGGTATAATAGACTTGGTAACGGATGTGATAAATTTTTAGTCAATTCCATTGAGCCTCGACATCGAGAGATAGTGTGCTTGTCTACAACCCCAAAAGTTCCCGCGCTCAAATCCCGATCAGGCCAATTTGACATAATAGACTTAACATAGGTAACGGATGCGACAAATTTGTATTCAATTCCATTGAGCCTCGACAGTCGAGAGATAGTGGGCTTGTCTGCAACCCCAAAGGTTCCCGCGCTCGTATCCCAACCGGGTCTACGTTTAAACCTTCCTTTCATTCCTTTGCTCATTTCTAATCATTTGTAATGAAAACTTCATTTTGCATGAAATCCAGGACTCATGGTCACACGCTTTAACCTGTCTTTATTTCTTTCATTATTTCTGTTCAACTGACATGAAAAAGAAAAAATAATAAAAAATAACAATTTATATGGTTTAGAAAAATTGTATTTGATGGTTGATTGATGGATGGTTGATGATTAATTTGCCTGGGATAAAGGCATAGCACGAGGTGCAGTTTTAAATCAACATATTGTTTGTATAGCTTTCCGTCAAGCTTATAAAATCCACACGTTTCACTTAGTTCTCCCTTCTTTTCCACTGATCTGTCAGACATTTTCGAAAAGCAGTCTTCTCTGGATAAGCTAAAAAAGAAATTAAAATTAATAAAATAAAAAATCCAAAAGTTATAAAAAATGTACCCGAACATATAACATTAAATTTTCTTCTTTCAAACTATGCCCTAAAAAGTTCCCATCACTTAAGCGTCACTTTCTCTGTTAATAAAGTTGGTAAAAATACTTTTATAACCGCTGCTTTATTTCCGCTGATTTATCATAAGTTGTTGGACACACTTCAAACATTTAAGTTGGTTTTAAAAATTACCACAAATTCCACGCTTTTTTCTTAATATCAAAACCAACAAAAAAACATCGTTAACTTTTATTCTGTTAATGATAAATTCTGTTAAAATATAATCATAAGAAAACCTTTTTTGGAAATTTCTCTAGTGTAAAATGAGCATAAAATAAAATTAATTTCATGCTTAATTTTTGCTTTTAATCAACGAAATTAAAAAAAAAAATAATTAAATATTTGTTAACATTACTTAATGACTCAAGCTTCACATGGAAACAATAGCAACTTAACAGTAGCTTTTCTGCTGATTTATGAAAGTTAAAATTTTAAGTGCTTGACTTTGTAATGTTTTTGCACTTGTACCTTTTCTTTTTTTTTGTGGCAACATTTTTTTGGCAGTAATAAGAGTTATGTTGTTGCAGCTTATGTTGTTGCAAATATGTCGGTACCATTATAATAATAAGCGCCGCTGTACAGCTTAATGTCTATTAAACTGTTTTTGTTTGCGTCACATGCATTATGTTTAGCCGCGCTTTTTTAAGTCGGCTTCTTTGTGGCGGTTAGTATCAAGTGTTAAGTATATTTTACAACATTAAAAGGTGGTTGTTAAGATTTTAAGATTTCTTTTTTTTTATTATTTGATTATTCAAAAGGAAAAACTGCTATAGATGCAGGGATGTGTTCTCTGCCCCACTGACATGGATTTAAATTATTTTATTTTAACCAAGGCTAAACATACTGTTAAAATACTTGTAATTCAACTAAATAACACAGCACAACACTTGTGTTGGAAAAAATTACAGGCTTCGATCAATTGAGGCGGCAAAAAAAAGTGTATAGATGCGTCGGCGTTTCAAAGCAATTTCAATATGGCTTTTAAGTTAATATTGGCAATTTACTAAAATAGCGAGTATGAACACTTGTTAATATCTGCCTTTAACATAGTTGTTGTGTTCGCAAACCTATTGTTAAAATGTATGAGAAATATTTTTGTAGATTATTTGAACCCCCTAACGCTATGTTAACTCAGACTACTTTCGATAAAATTGCAGAAAATAAAAACAATTTTTCTCAAGATACAATGCATACAACGTCTGAAAAATTTACATTTCAATCGATGTTATTGTTTTTAAGATATACGATTTTTAGGATGTATGTCCTATGTTAACTCAGACTCTTTACGATAAAAATAGATAAAATAAAGATATTTGTTTTTTAAATATAATGCATAAAACGTCTTAAAGAGTTGCATTACAATTAGTAAAGTCGTTTTTAAGATATACGATTTTTCAACTATATGTCCTATGTTAACTCAGACTACTTTCGAAAAAACTGGATAAAACAAGAACAATTTTTCTCAAGATACAATGCATACAACGTCTGAAAAATTTGTATTCCAATCGATGTAATTGTTTTTAAGATATACGATTTTTAGGATGTATGTCCTATGTTAACTCAGACTCCTTACGATAAAAATATATAAAATAAAGATATTTGTTTTTTAAATATAATGCATAAAACGCCTTTAAGAGTTGAATTTCAATTAGTGAAGTTGTTTTTAAGATATACGATTTTTCAGATATACTTACATATGTCCTATGTTAATTCAGCCTTCTTTAGATAAAACGGGAAAATACAAAAAAAAATTTCTTAAACGACAATGCGTAAATAGCCTTTCAAAGTTGTATTTCAATCGGTTAAGTTGTGTCTAGTATATATGATTTTTGAGATAATATCCTATGCTAACTGAGCCTCCTTTCAATAAAACTGAATAATACAAAGAAAATTTTTCTTTAAAAACAATGCATATAAGGTCTGTTATATATGTATTTCAATCGGTGAAGTTGTTTTTTAAGATATACTATTTTTCAAATATATGGCCTATGTTAATTCAGCCTCCTTTCGATAAAACTGAAAAATGCAATGACAATTTTTCTCAAAAAAATATACATAAAACATCTGTTATAGTTGCATTTCACTCAGTGAAGTTTTGTTTTTTTTTTTTATATAAATACATATATGATTTTTAAGATATATATATTAAGTTAACTCAGTCTCCTTTCGATAAAACTGGATAAAATAAAAATAAATTTGCTCAAGTTACAATATTTAAAATGTCTGAAAAATTTGTATTTTAATCATTTGAGTTGTTTTTAAGATAAACGATTTTTAGATACTTGTTCTATGCTAACTCAGCTTCCTTTCAATAAAAGTGGATAAAATAAATACAATTTGTTTTAAAGACAATGCATAAAACGTTTGTAAGAGTTGTATTTCAATAGGTGCAGTTGTTTTTAAGATATATAATTTTTGAGATATATGCCCTATTTTAACTTAGACACCTTTCGATAAAAGTGGATACAACAAAACTAATTTTTCTTCAAAAACAATGCATAAAATGTCTTTAAAAGTTGCATTTCAATCAGTGAAGTTCTTTTTAATATATATTATTCTAAAGTTATATCACCTATCTTAACGCAGTCTCCTTTCGAGAAAACTGAATAAATTGAAGACAACTTTTCTTTAAAGATAATACATAAAAGGTCTGTAAGAGTTGCATTTCAATCGATTCAGTTTCTTTTAATACATATATATATGATTTAAAGATATTTGTCCTATATTAACTCACCTCCTTTCGATAAAACTGAATTAAAAAAACACAACCTTTCTTTAAAGATAATTCATAAAAGATCTGTAAGAGTGCATTTCAAAAGCTCAAATGGAATTTTCAGGAAGCTCTCGCTTGAGATAGCTCGTTGAAAATTTCCTTTTTTGTTATTTTTTTTTATTATTAAAATTTTGATTATTTCGTAAAGAGAAAATTTCATGTGAATGCCGTGTTACAACGTCCATGTTATAATTTCTTGTTATATAATTTTTTACTTTTTAATTTGTTGGGTGTGGTATGTGTTATGATTTCATTTCTTCTCTTCATATAAATTTTCCCATATTTTACGTGTAAATGTCTGTGTTTAATCACGTAATTGAAGAATGATATCAATTAATATCGTGTTTTTTTTCGAGATTTCTAGCTTAGCAACACTTAATTAATCTTAGAACACATCTTATAAAACTCGCCAAGCTCTGATAGATACTAACTAAAAACTTGCAGTATTTGATTAACAATCAAGTGCTAATTAATTCCAACAATCAGAAAAACTCAATTATTATCATAACAAAACAAACAAATGAATCATTCGCTACAGCTAAGTATAAATCTTACAATGATTCATTACGCGCTGTACTAAAGGAATTTTCACCAGAATTTCTTGTTTACTACGTGTAACACTAGATGTTGTACTGAGCACATAATTCATTCATGAAATTCAATTCAAAACATGGACAAAAAAAAAAAACCAACAACAATATATAACAACAAATATTAAAAATACATTAAAAATTCTTCAAAAAAATACCAACTATCAAATATAATTGCCTCAATTAAAGTCTTTAAGGGAATGAAGAAATATGAGCTCTGGAACAAAAAAAGAAACAAACCAACAGAATTGAAGTCAAGGCATGAAGTTTGAGCTTATTTTAGAAGCACTGAAATTTGAATAGTCAAGTAAAACAAAAGGAAAATTAAGAAAAAAAAATCAAATGCGTGACTTTGTTCATTAAGAGCGAGTAATTGTGGCGGCATTGCTTGTAAGAAAATAAAAACTCTCATGCAACTTCAAATAATTTAAAGTAACTGCACGCACAGTGGGTCAAATTCAGACATACTTTCGACAAGACATGCATTCCATGTCTTTATTAGTTCTCTGCACCGCCGCTTATCTAATCTTGTTCAAATATTTTCGACAAACTCGAAAATTTATTTGTTCACAACTCTTGTTGACACTCATTAGAGTAGCTAGCGACAAATTTATCTGTTTTCTCTACTTCTTATTTACAAAATAACTGTTGCTTGTCTGTAATTCTTTTTCCCTAGCTGTCAATGTACTTTGGTTCTTTGACCCATTAGCTGTCAAACTAGGCCACGTTAGTGTTGTTGACATGAAAAATTTCCTACGGTAGCAGCACGCCTAAAATTAAGTTGGACATTTTGTAATTCACGGCATGTTGTTGGGTTTGGTTTTTAGGTGAATACTTTTTATTTAATGCTGCTGATTGTTGCTGGTTCGTGTGTGTTTGCATGTGCGTGTGCGCATGCGTAGCAGGTTTTACGCATTTGTGTAGAAATTACAAATAACATCATGAAAGATATTGGGAAATAAAAACTTTTCTCACGTTTTTGTATTAAGTGAGTTTTCAGTTTCTTTTTTTTGTGGTTTTAGATAATGTATGAAATTACATGGTAGTAAAAGAATGAGTAGGAAAAAATTGTGATTTTTTTTTTGTTGGAGTGTACAGAGTAACTAAATGACATATTTTGTCTGACATAAACCTACAAATAATAGTAACACTATGCAACAAATGTTTGATTCCCTCTTATAATTCAACAGTTAGCGATTACTTTGGGGCGGCTGGACACAATTCTGAATTTGATTTTTCTCCATCACATTTAGTCAAAGCTGTAAAAGTGTGAATTCATTTTCACTATGCATTCTCTTGTATAAATTTTCAAAAGCTGAAATCCTATTTTGTAGCATTCAGAGTGTGAACTCTTTAGGCTTAAGCCTTTATGCTGATTAAAATTGTTTACAATACATGAAATGCAAAACGTAAAGAATTCACACTGAATTGAAAGTTTAATGAATGCAGCCACAGAATTAAAATTTTGATGAATGCAGCCGCCAATGGCAGCAGCCTCAAAGATTTGTTGTTGCGTCTACAAGAATGGGATTGATATTTCCATAAGTCCCATTCCTTACACAGAGCATTGGGTGTGCATTCTTTTATCTTTAAAGAATGATGTATTGTTCGTCTGTAATTTGTTTACTCAATAAAAGCATAAGATTGCAATCTGGTTGATGCAGCTTTTGAATGCCTTAAGGGTGTGTGAATTCCGAAATGATTCAATCCTTTTACAGCTATGCATTTAGTGTTCCTATAATTTGGTCATCAAGTCGAAAAAAAGCATTTTTAAAATCTAAAGAAAAAAATTCTGAGACACAGCTCATTAATCACAACATTATCAAAAATTATCAAATATAATAAAATTTACAATTCCACGCGTTTACAGTTTTTCTCTTTTTCTTTAAAAGCATCTCTTATAAATGGAATTTTATGATTCCATTTTTCAAAAATTGCCTTTTATAATAAACTAGCGACCACCGGTGCGCGTTGCTGCCCCCAGCAACTATAATAATAATAATAATAATAATATTCTAAAAGTTTTGCCGTTGTTTGCAAGCGCTCTATAAAGAAGAGGCAGAATAAAGTGAAGTGTGAGCGGAAAATTTCAATAAAAAAACTTGTATGTATCTTGGTTGCGAGCGTTCAGCGCGAGCGGCTTGCGAAAGCTTTACATTTTTCTGACTTTCATTTTGTTGTTAACAGACGCTCTGTTAAGAAGAGACAGAAGAGAGCGAAATGTGAGCAGCGAATAGTTTTGCTCTGAGTTTGATAATGTTGTTGTCAGCTGCTCTGTTAATAAAAGAAAAACCAACATAACAACAGCAATTATATGCAATTATATGCAAACTTTAATAAGCTATAACTTAAAAAATATAAATTTTTAAGAAATAAAAAGTTCAGTTTGCACATCTACAGGTCTAAACCTATCAAACCATACTAAATTTATTAAATTTAACACTTCAGCCCTTGAAAGGACTTTCACCGAAATGTTATAGAACCATGATATTTTATATTAAAAAAAAAACAAATAAAATGCAATCCATGCAATATATGCAATTCAAAACCATCAGCATTATAATAATTGTGGCAATGTTAAAAGCAAAACATAGTAACGAATGTGACAAACTTTAAAAAAAAAAAAAATTAAAAATAATTAAAATTTATAAGAGTTGTGACAAATTATGATAAATCTGGTTGGTAACGGATGCGACAAGACCTCTGCGTAACTATAACTAACGTGCCTGCTGAGGCATAATAACAGATGTGATATGAAAAATACGAAAAAATACACGAATATTGTAACGTGTGTGACATAATTTCAGAAAAATTTTAACCAAAGATTGAATAAAATTAAAGTTGAGTCATGTTTTAAAAGATGTTGCTTGATGGGCATCAACAATGGATTTAAGACAGATTATAACGGACGTGACAAGAGTTAAAACTGATACTATAAAAAAAAAAAAAAATATGTAACAAAAACTTATGTCATTCATAGAGTTAAAATTTTTTGAACGTGATATATGGTAACGGCAGCCGTGTCGCAGTGGGTAGAGTGCGTGACCCATACGCCAGAGAGCCCTAGTTCAATTCCATCTGACGCAGAAAGTTTTTTCATTTGAATTAATTTTTCTGTTCGACCGTCACCTCTCTGCAGATAGTGGCAAACCTCAGAGAGTAAATAATGCCATGTAAAGCTTCTTGGGAACATGCATATTAGCCGTTCGTAGTCGGCATAAGGCTAGTAGGTCCAGTTCGCGATCAATTGTGTAAAAATATTTAATAACATGTACAACACAATTTGATCATACGAAGTTCGGTCAAAGTCCTTTCAAGGGCTGAAATGGCCAGTTTATTATTTATTGTATGGCAACGGATGTAACAGCATGTTGCATGTAACAAATGTAATAAAACTCGAAAGAAATTTCTGTAAAAAATTCCATAACAGATGTTAAAGAATTATCGGACAAAGAGCACTTTATAGATTTTAGATTAAATAGACTTTGTATCGTATGCGACAAAATATAATCAAGAACAGTTTTAAACCTCAAATACAGATATGTGCGAACAAGTACCTTGTAATAGAGCTGAAAAAATGTGAAACTGTATAAAATTTATTTGTAAATTCAATTTGTAACAGATGTGACAAGATTGAAAACTATTTAAAAGTACAATATTATATAATAGACATGAGAAAATAATTGGAAAAAAACTAAGCTTTATGGACTAAAGTTGATGCTTTATTATTTGAGCATGGTATGTGGTAACGGATGTGACACAAATAAACAAAAAATTTAAAAAAACTTTAACAAAGATATATGAAAAAATATGTATTTTCATGGATACATCTGTTTAATATGTTTCATGGTAATAGTTGTGACAGGATTTAAAATTTTTAAAGCAAATTATGTTTGGAAGAATTGACAAAATCAAAGTAACAACAAATGGTAGTTTATACTTTATGCTCTTTAGGATTGAACGGATGTGAAAGTAACAAATTAAAAAAATATGATAACATATGCGACAAAATTTAAATATTTGAACCAAGAATTATACACAGGCATTAAAAAAGCGTTTTGGTAACGGATGTGATATTGTCACATATTAATATTTTGTTTTTTAATTTTTGAATATGAACCTTTCATTATTTATATTAAAAATAAATATGAGCTATAGGCCAAGAGTGTTGACAACAAGATAACATGAAGACAATGAAGGCAACAACCAACAACAACGGCTCTGTATAGAGCAAATAACACAGCAGACTATACAGACTGTTTCGTTGGCCACTACATCAACTCATTAGTAGTCTTGCATGACTTTTCACTGTGATCCACTCAAGCTAGTAAGGTCCTACTTTGACTGCCAATATGCAAAGGATATGCCTAAAAGTATGACACGATCAAGGTTAACCTTGACACAGGATACATCATAAGTATATAAGAACATACATAGTTATTAATGTAAAAGCGTTCTCTCTGTCAAAATAAACTTCCGGGTAACTTTGTCCGGATATTGGCAGTATAAGTAGGGTCTAAGTAGCTTGTGTGAAGCACAGTGAAAAGTCATGCAAGACTACTGATGAGTTGGTGTAGTGGCCAGCGAAACAGTATGTCTAGTCTGCTGTATGATTTGCTATATACAGAGCCATTGTTGTTGTTGTTGGTTGTTGCCCTCATTTCTTTTTTAATTGGATTTGACAACGTCAAAGTAAATATCAATTTAAGTATGTACTAAATGCCGTTTGGGATGTAACGGATGTGACAGTGTCTCATTGAATAACTGTGATAACGTAGGTGATAAAATTTATAATTTGCTAAAACCATTTAGAATGAAAATGATGTGAAAATGTCTCATAGACTGCTTGTGGTAACGTATGTGACAAAATTTATAATGTACTAAAACCATTTGGGATGTAACGGACGTGACATTGTCTCATCGAATAACTGTGATAACGTATGTGACAAAATTTTAATTTTTCTTAGTAATTGAATATATCTATGGATGCGTCAAATTTGACATAAACTACTTGGTAACGGATGTGACAATATTTTAGGACACTTTTTTAATTATTTTTTTTTAATTTTAAAGTTTTTATTGTATAGAAAATGCAACAAAATCTTGGAAGAGTCCTAAGAAGAAATACTGAAGTAAATTTATTGGCATGAATGTGAGAAGATTTTGAATTTATTTCAATCTTTTGAAAAATGTGACAAGACTTATTAACTACTGTAGCAGTTTGAGAAAAGTTTGCTCATATTAGATAGTTGTTTGCTATAGATTCTTTGTCAGTTTAAGAATTTTATTTTGTGTTTTGTTTTAAGAATAAGGAGGTCGGTTAAAATTTGAAAAAATAAAAATTTTTAAAACTACAAATTTTGCTGCATACTGTTATTTTAATAAAAGTTATATTTTTCTTATACAGAATTTCATGAATTTATATCTTTATTTCTCTATTTTTTTTAATTTTTATATTTTTACTAAAACTTGTTATATTTTCTTCTCTTTTCAGGTAATTTTGAAAAAATTGGTGTAACTTAGGCGATATTTTCTGGTAATTTTTGAGAATAGTGGTGACTCTTGGTTTGCCTTCTCAGGCAATTTTAAAAGTGTCGAGATTTGGGAGCAAATTCGCAACTGAAAACTGATGAATGAAAGTTTCCCAACTCCCAACAGCGTCAAATTATTAATAAGGCAAAATTTGATTTTATTGGAAATTTTTCATGTTTCATAAATTTTTGATATTTTAAAATTTGATCCTTCTAAAAGGTTTTGTTATAAATTTTTAAGTCAAAAATTCACCTAATTGCAATCGCTGTATACCTAAAAAATAGGACAGTATAAAGTAAACAATCGCACAAATATACGTGCGTCGAACAAAATCCTCCTTCCCACATTACCAACACATCGCTATGAGCACGTTAAGCGCATTAATAATTTTTTAACTAATAAATATATAAATAAAAAACAGAAAAAATTAAAACAATCGCACTCAAGGAAGAAGAACTTCCTACTTCTGAGATTTGCAGATTTGTTGACAACTCATTCGTGATGCGTTGGCAGCTCTTTATAGCATCAACATCATCATTATCATCTTCATCATCATCATCATCATCATCATCATCATCATCATCATCATCATCATCATCATCATCATCATTATCATCATCATCATCATCATAGGCATCAGCATCGGCACCATCATCGCCATAATTATCATCATCATCATCATCATTATCATCACCATCATCAACAACATCATCATCATTATCATAGGCATCAGCATCAGCATCATTGACAATAAACACAAAATTCTCAACAGCAACGTGCTTAACAATGGCTCTGATGATAACAGGGTGCTTAACATTGACAATGCTTTTAAAAATAGAACAAAAACTAAATAAGTTGAAAAAAAAAAATTAAAATTTGATACATGTAAGAAATCTAGGCAACATTCTTGCGGTGTTTTTTTACATTTTGAAAAGAGTTCTGCTTTAATTTTTTTTTTTTTGTACTGGTTCCTGTTCTATTGCATTGATGCGCAGCCAAGCGTCACTTAGCAGCGTGGCAAGCAAGTGATTCCTTCGACTGGCAGCGCTTGTTTACGCTGCGTTGCACTTGAAGATAAACAAGCCACACTAAATAAACACAACAACAACAACATCAACACCAACATGCATGTCTTGCATTTGCCTTAACTTTTAGAGATATTTTTCATTCAATGTTGCGGCATTTCATTCTTTTTTCTTTGGTTTTTTTTTTTTTTTTTTTGCTTCAAAGAATGCCATCCCTTCACTTTGCCATGTTTGCAAAATTCTTGAGTTGATTGTGTTGGTACCTATCGACATTTTTCGAAAGACTGCTTCAATCCAGTTGATTATAATGTGGCCAAAACTGTCAAATGTACTCTTGGTATCAGTTACAGAGACACAACAGAGCAAAAATTAATTACTGGGTATAACCAGCAAAGGTAACAACTACAAAAAAAAAAAAAAACTATTTAAAACTATTTATAAAAAAATAACTATTTAACTAAAAAATTAGTACAAAAGTACAAATCAGCCATTACCTGCCGAGAGATGACGGCCGAACAGAAAAATTAGTTCAATTGAAAAAACTTTCTGAGCCAGATGGAAATTGAACCAGGGTTCTTTGGCGTATGGGTCACACTCTACCCACTGCGCCACGGCCGCACCGCCGATACAATTCAAATTTATGATATCGAATGACTTGGGAACTAAATGCCGCATAACAACAATACTCAGTATGGAGTTGGCACTTAGTGATATCCATCTGCTTGAAAACTGGGACGGGCTTTGAACAAGGAGGTGTGGATCCGCCCAAATAATTTAAATTTTTGATATCGAATATCTTTAGAACTAAATGTCGGATAACAATAAACCTCAGTATGAAATTATCAATTAGAAATGTCTTTCTACTTGAATACTGGGACGGGCTTGGAACAAGGAGGTGTGGATCCGCCCATATAATTTAAATTTTTGATATCGAATAGCCTTAGAACTATATGTTGGATAACAATAAACTCCGTA
This sequence comes from Pherbina coryleti, assembly GCA_943735915.1. Lineage (NCBI taxonomy): Eukaryota > Metazoa > Arthropoda > Insecta > Diptera > Sciomyzidae > Pherbina > Pherbina coryleti. The sequence goes on from OX030948.1 coordinate 21,746,654, forward strand.
TGAAATTATCACTCGGTAATGTCTTTCTACTAGAAAACTGGGAACGGACATTGGCCAAAGGAGTGTGACTACGCCCATACAAGCCAAATTTTTGATATCGAATAGCTTTAGAACTATATGTTGAATAACAAAAAAGCTCGGTGTGGAGTTATCACTTGAAAAAGTCTTTCTACTAAAAAACTGGGAACGGACATTGGACAAGGGGGTGTGACAACGCCCATATAAGCCCAATTTTTGATATCGAATAGCTTTAGAGCTAAATGTCGGTTAACAATAAAGCTCAATATGAAATTATCACTTGGTAATGTCTTTCTACTAGAAAACTGGGAACGGACATTGGACAATGGAGCTTGTCTCCGGCCAAACAAGCCAAACTTTTTATTTCAAATAGCTTTATAAGAAAAAATATACATAACATTGAAACTCAGAATGGATTTAGCAGTTGGTGATGCAATTCTACTAGAAAACTGGGAAGGGAATTGGACAAGGGGATATATCTCCGCCCTTACCAGCCAAATTTTTGATTTCTATAAGCTTTGAAAGAAAAGTCTACGGAACATGTTACTCAGAATGGAGTTACCACTTAATAATGGTTTTCTACAAGAAAACAAGAATGGGCATTGGAAAAGGGGGCGTGCTCATACAACATACATTTTTGATATCTAATACCTTTGCAACTAAATGTCCCATAACAATAAAACTCAGTATGGAATTACCATGTGGTTATATCCTTCTGTTTATAAAACTGGGATGGTCATTGGACAAGAGGATGGGGCTCCGTCCGTATAAGCCAAATTTTTGAGATCGAATAGTTTTAGAAGTAAAAGTTACAGTTCTTACATTATAACACAGAATGGAGTTAATATTTGGTGATGTCCTGCTACCGGGAAAATGTAACGGGCAGTGGAGAGCGACAGTGTTATCAAACTATCAGTCTAAGAAAACTTTTTAATTTTATGAAATACTAGCGAGGAGTGTTGCTGATCCAACGAAGAAAGATCATCCTCCATCTCACAATGCGAGTACCCATACATCAACTCTAACAAAAGAGTTTTTAAGCACTTAAAATGTGGAATTGATGGGTCAAACGCCTTACTGTCCCGGCTTGGTACCCAACGACGTCTTATTGCTCTCTCGCATTAAGAAAAAAAATACGTTGCGAGCGTTTTTTTACACCCAAATAAGCCGTTAAGGCTTTTAAAACCTGGTTTCGGAGGTACCAACTTCAGAGTGACAAAGCTGTTTCGAAAATAGGTTCAAATGAATGCAAAAGTGTATTGATCATCTTAAAGAATGCCTTGAAAAACAACTAAAATATTTTCACTGATTGAGAACTGTTTTTTCATTTTTAGGCACAAGACTTAAAAACAACCCTTGTATTTATTTTCGACTGATATACAGACAAGTAAAAATTTTATTTTGAACAAATTTTGTTTAAAAATTGACTGCATCTTTCGCCAGACCCTTACATAGGGTTTTGCAATAGGGACTTGACAATTTTGAATTAAATTTCAGAACGCACCCTTTCACTAATTATCGAACTGTCATTGTCAATTTATTCAGTAAACTCAACATTTTCATCATGGTAAAATACACTAAAAAACAACGTCTGCAAATTGATGATGCGTCAATATGATGAATTTCATCGCAAAATCATCTTCAGTGACGAAGCTCATTTTTGGCTCAATGGGTTCGTCAAAAAGTAAAATATGCGTTATTGGTCGGGTGAAAATCCACATGTGCTTCATGAATCACCACTTCATCCACAAAAAATAACTGTTTGGTCCGGTTTGTATGCCGGCGGCGTCATTGGAGCATATTTTTTTTGTCGACGATAACGATCGTTTTGTTACTGCGAATGGCTATCGTTATTGTGCCATGATTATCGATTATTTTTGGCCCGAATTAGAAGATGTGGACTTGGACGACATGTGGTTCCATCAGGACGGTGCCACAAGCCACACAGCATATGTTACAATCGATTTATTGAAGAGTAAGTTTGATGAGCGTGTTATCTCAAGAAATGAGCCAGTCGATTGGTTGCCTCGTTCGTGCGGTTTAACGCCTCTAGACTATTTTCTTTGGGGCTACGTCAAGTAATTGGTCTATGCCAACAAGCCGACGACGTTGGAAGAGCTCAGAGTCAACATTGTACGCGAAATAGCGGCCGTTTCGGCCGAAATGTGTGGCGAGTCATTGAAAATTGGGTCCAACGAATCGACCGCTGCATACCTGCCATCGGTGGCACATATAAACGAAGTCGAATTCCATTCATAAATGTTTTGATTGTACTTCAAGCCGATAGAAAAGTTTTTGAAATATCTCAAATAGTTTGCGTTTTATTTAAAAAAAAAATTGTCAAGTTCTTGATGGAAAACCCTTTATTTCTCCCACTGACTGGATTATGTTTAATTTAGACATTTTTTTCAAAATGGTCCGTCTTTTTTTATGAAATCTGATAGAGTGAGTTGATTGTCAATATGATATAAAGAAATATTTTTAAAATTTCCACTCAGCTTTCCTCTTAACAGGAAGAAATCTCAGGTACTCATACTAAAGTATCGGTACTTTGGCTTATTTCGTTATATGCCTGTATTATCTTATAAAGAATGCGAATTAAAAAAACAAAATATGTTCTTATAAAAATGTTGGCCAAATAAGCCATAAGCTGGGCACTATTGTTCTAAAGCTTTTAAAAATGTAGTGTTCTGAGTAAAAAAAAAAAAACAAATACACACATGGTCTCGAGCAAGTTGCAATAAATAACGGTTCAAATCGTGCGTGCAACAGATTGTGAATGCACAACAACAACAGCAACAACAACAACATTTACATTGTAAAAGTTACAACGTAGAGTTGCCAAATTTGCATTAAAACAAATAGAAGCAACAATAAAGCGTTTGCATTTAATTAAGTATTGGACAATATAACAACATTAAGGCAAACAATAAATAGTAAAGCAAAGCTGTAGCAAAAACAACAACAACAACAAAGAATAACAAAAATAAAAAATAAAAAACACACACACACAACGAAAACAACAAATAAGTAACATTAGAACAAAATAAACCTAAAACAATGCAAGAGTTTATTTTGCACTAGAATTTTTGCCAGCAATTTGGTATGCCACTCAACAACAACAACAACAACAACAACAACAACAACAACAACAACAACAACAACAACAACAACAACAACAACAACAACAACAACAACAACCACAACAACGTCAATAGCGACAACAACAAGAACCTTATAAAAATAATGAACATGTTAGCACAGCTTTAGGCCAAAAAATGAAAGCTCAAACACACATACACACACATACTTGCTTGCTTGAGTATATGTTTCATACGTGCTTAGAATGCACGTGTATTGAGCATAGTTAAAGTTTTGTTATAGCTTTTTCATATTGTTGTTTTTGTTTTTTATTTTTGTGGTATTTCTATTTAATGAATTTTTGGCTTAAAGAGCATTTTTGGTAAATAGCAACATTTTATAAATTATCCAAAAAATTCTTTTCTATAACAATAGAATTAGCATTACTTAAAGTTGTGTGAGAGTGTGGGTTTGTGTTTGATGGAGAGTGTGTTTAGAAAAGGCGTAACTCGATTTTTTGTTACTTTACAGGAGCAGAGAGCAACTGAGTAAATATTGAAAACTCTGGATATAAAAACTTTTTGAATGCAGTTTTTATTTTAAATAGACAACAACAACATCGAAAAAGTGGATTGATTTTTTTTTAAGTGTGGTGTATTTGAGAAAAGTCTACCAGAATATATTAAAACGAGTTACGCCTTTTCGATATTAAGCCATCGATGCGTAAATTTTTTTCATCAAATACCAACGCACAAGTGATGACAACAAATTTCTCGCTAAACAAACACATCAGGTGAGATTAAAAAAGGAAATTTTAGAAAACATTCCCAGCAAAATATTGTCATGATAAAAAGGACATACAAATTTTTTTAATGCAGTTTTAATTTTAAATAGACAACAACAACAACAAAATAGTGAATTGATTGTTTTTTTAAGTGAGGTGTATTTGAGAATAGTCTAACAGAATATATTAACACGAGGTACGCCTTTTTCATATTAAGCCATCGATACGTAAACGCACAAGCGATGACAACAAATTCCTAAACAAACACATCAGGTGAGATTAAAAATGAAATTTTAGAAAACAAAACGAAAAATAAAAAAAAAAACTAAAAACATTCCGAGCAAAATATTGGCATGATAAAATATTCACTCACGTGTAAAAAGCAAGGGAAATACAAAAACAACCAAAACACAAAAAAAAAAATACAAAATATACCATAGGTTGCCGTAGAAACGTCGATTTACGAGTTCTTAATAACATGCCGCTGCAGACGGGGTGCTATGATGTTGTTGTTGTTATATGTTGTTGTTATTACTGTTGTTGTTATTTTTGTTGTTGTTGTTGTTTCAGTTGTAATGATGTCTAATGTGGTGGGGGTGTCATGCGGCCAGGTATTTCAACTGTGTCTGCTGCAACGCCACGCCTCAGACAAGTTCAGCTCCCAATAAATTTTTGGGTCAATAACCTGTGTGTTTGTGTTATTGCTGTTGTTGTTGTTGTTATTGTTGTTGTTTTCTGTTTTCCTCTTCATCATTATTTTTATAGTTCATAGTTTTTGTTGTTATTTTTCCTTTTGTTTTGTTTATGTTATTGTTGTTATTTTCGTGTGTTTGAACTGTATAGAATTTGTTTTTTTTAGTTATTTTTTTTTCATTCCTGTATTGATCATTTTCAGTTTCTAGGAACTTCGATTGTTTTGTTATGGAATTTCTGTTTGAAGAAGCTCTATTCCAAAGCTTTAGTGGTTTTATACAAATTAGTTCCTTTAGTGCATGGCAACTAGTTTTATTTGTATAAAAAAACAATAATTTCTGTAGTGCAAGAACTGTCTTACTCTGCGATTTGAGTGCAAAGCAAAATTACACAGTCCAACGCATAAAAAAAATTTCATACTTAGATAATTGATTCCGATAGAAGAGACAAAAACAAATGTAAATAATATTTAATACAAGCTGGATTATACCCGGTCCCAACCGGCTCTGGTGTAACATTTACATATGTCGTGTTTAATAATATATGGAAGTGTTACGGTCAACAAATGGTACCATGCGTCCCATTTCAAACATATGTTTTTTTTCATTTTTTTTTTTTAAAGCATATCTTTTCAATTTTAAGACTAAAGCTTAAGTTTTTACAAAACACATTTTTACCGATGCCATATTTTTTGTCACTCAAGCAACTTTTTTAAATTGTGTTTTTTTTTTTTATTATTTTTATTTATATTATTTTATTGTAATGTTTATTACATATTATTTAAATTTTTATTATTTAATTTTAAATTTTGTTTTATTTTTATTATATATATTTTTTTATTTTATTTTATTATCATATATTTTATATATATATATTTTATTTTATATTTTTATATATTTTCATTTTATTCCATTTTAATTAATTTTATTTTACTTTGTTTTATTTTTTATTCAATATATTTTTGTTTTATTTAGCTGCATTTTCATTGTTCATTATTTTTTGTTTTTATATTATTTTTATTTATTTTATTTTGTTTTATTTTGTTTTATTACTTTACTTAATCTTATTTACTTTTTTTATTTTTATTCATGTTTTTAGTTATTTTTTTTTTATTTAGAAATAATAATGTTCATATATAGACAAATTCTTTTAAATGCAATAGAGTTCAGAAGATTATATACTGGTATGATAAGATTCATATTTCTAGGAGATCTACAGAATTAAAGTTTTTCATATAAATAATTTGGGGTTTATGTATAAATCAAATTATGTAGGAATATGCAGTTTCTAACGTCCAAGTAATTAAATTTGTTATTAAATTTGTTACAACCAAGTACTTGATTGCTTAAATGACTAATGCGGTCAAACTTTCTTAAACAATATACGTATATGACAGCATTATTGAATGCAAGTTGCAATTTAATCTTGGACCTAGAATCTAGTTTACTGAACACAACATCTGAGTAAGAAATAATTGGCATTATAAGTTGAATCACTAACTTTCTTCTGGTGTCAATAGGTACAATAGATGCAGTCCACCTTAGGTTACGTAGGGAAAAAAACATTTGACTCACAACCGAATTAATATGATATTCACAAGAGAGTTTTAAGTTAATGTTGCAACCGAGATTTTTAACACGTTCAACAAATTTCAGTTCAACACTATTTAGATGGACTACCGGTAAATCATAAATACCGTAACGCAATTTAAATATCGGCAAAACATATGATTTAAGGGGGTTTAAGAGCAGTTTGTTGACTTCAGCCAATCAGCTATATTAATCAAGTCTTCGTTAACCTTAGCACACAATTCATCCACAAGACCAATAGGACTGGATAGGTACAATTGAAGATCATCAACATATGCATGTATAGAAAAATGGTGGCATTTACTGAAGATATCATTTATTAACATTGTAAATAGAAGCCCAGCAAACCAAACGATATCGTTCCGATATCGAGATGATATCGCAAAGGTGATAATTTCTATCGAGAACGATACACGAGACGATATCTTTATGATGTCGAGAAAGTGCTGTTTTCGATAAAAATTGACATATCGTAAACGATATCGAGAACATATTAATTGCGATATCGAAACGATATTGAAATTTCAATCGAAACGATATGGAAATTTCAATGTCGTTTCGATATCGAGATGATATCGCAAAGGTGATAGTTTCTATCGAGAACGATGCACGAGACGATATCTTTATGATGTCGAGAAAGTGCTGTTTTCGATAAAAATTGACATATCGTAAACGATATCGAGAACATATTATAAACCGATATTGCAAATAATTTTGCAAATAATATCGTTTCGATACTATATTTTTTAAAAATAATTATGTATTGTCATTAAGTTTTCGATTAGTATTAAGAAAAATAACAAGAAAATGAAAATTTGTATTTTCGTTAATTTTTATTGTAATATAAAGAATATTAATAAAAATTAATTAATAATAATTAAATAATAATAATTTAATGGAAATTAAGTACTAACTATGTATATACAGAAACAGATGAAATACATTTAAGTTCAAAGATTTTGTTTTTTTTTTCAAAGTTCAAAGATTGTAAGCAAAAAAAAAGCAACTTGCGCGGTTGGTTCTACTAATGCAGAAGCCACATCTGCTTAAAATTCAGTAAGCACAAGAGTTTACATTTTTGACGATCGAGTTACACAATACCAAAATTAAATTTAAGCGACTCAATCGATTGTGTTCTATTCTACTTGCAATCGAAAATCACAATAGTGAAAGCATATGAGCGTTTCGCTGCTGTGCTGTGCTGAAAAACACATTGGGGTAAAAGAGATGCATGGCTTGCGTACTTTATTGCTCTAAAGTGTTTTTCAGCACAGTACAGCAACGAAACGCTCAAACGCTTGCACTATGTTTGTACTCTAAGACTTTGATTTAGCATTTAAGCGATATTTGTTAATCTTTGTTTGCCTGTCGCTCGCATAAAGATAAAATTTGTTTGTTTTTTCTTCAAAAACTGTAGCTGAATCGTTCGGGTACTTGTTTCTAAAGGCACCGGCAAAAAATTAGTAGAAATTAAAAAGTTAAAAAATTTAAAAAAAATTATAGGCATACTTTCTATTGCTAGTGTTGTTGCAAGTTTTCGAACTGACATTTTAGCTGTCGTTCCTTTCCAACAAAAATGTTTCGCAGCGTCATCCGTTAAAATGCATCTTCAGCATTTGCTAACAAACTCTCTGTTGAATTTCGCATTTATTAATGCAAAGTTTTGGACCTACAAAACAAAATTTAAAAAATTTCGAGTAGTAAATAGCAAACTTAAGCTTACAAGACATTGCAAATTTTCAATATCTTTAAGCTGATCTTCAAATTTAATAAAATCGATAAAATCAAGAAATGCAGATTCCGGAATAATATTTTTTGGTTTTTCTTGTGTGGTAGTTGGCATTTTCTTAACATCTTTTTTCAACTGATGAACTTCTTCAGTGAGCCTGCCAAGAAGTTTTATTGCCTTGTCAATTTTTTCATCAATTTTAGTCAAATTCTCAGAAAGGTAATCAAATCGATCCGGAGAGTCAGCTGTAAAAAAATTAGTTTACAAAAATGTCAATAACTAAAAATGTTAAAAAACTATTTTACCTGTTGTTATAGTGCCTTTTTTGCACTATAAGACATTTCGTTTTTTCAATTAAATCTAATTCCACAATCACGCAATTATTATTTCACAAGTTCCCTTGTGAATGTAAAGCAAAGCACTTACTTGATGGCAAAACCACAATTAGCTTCTATTTCATCAATTTCGCAAACAATTTGGTGCACTGATAACTTTTATTTATTTTATATAAATTATTTTATAAATTTTATTGAATCACTTTTTATGCGAACAAATTTTTTTTCAATGAATTTTAAAAATGAAAATTTTTGAAGTACAAATTTTTTTTTTTTTTTAACATTTTTAAATTCAAACATAAATATAAGGTAAAATAAATTCAAGTATTTTATATGTTTATAAACACTACAACGCAAAGCTATGGTTGTATTTATTTATTTATAAATAAATTATAAATATATTTATATAGTGATGGTCACTATTGATGGCAACAAGCAAATTGAAAGTATAGAAATAATCGATAAATCAAAACGATTGATTTGAGAGATAGTTTCCTGTAATAGCAACAAAAAAATTTTATTAATAAAAGTACCAATAAAGTACCAATTGGAACGTATAGAAAAAATAGGGACAGGTTGATGCGTTTCGAATTATACCTTTAAATTTTATAACTGCTTTTTATAAGTTTTTATTAAATTTGCTTCGTTCTCATGACCGTAAAAATATGCAAACGATTTCTCGACTTGTTGGTGTCTGATTAAGCTGAGGTTAAACATGCATATACAAGTCCGGTGACAATGCAATATTATGATTAAATTTTTACCGCCCACAAACTAATAAAGATGCTAAATCACCGAAGGTACAATGCCGATTCAGGTTAAATTTTGGCAGCAAATTTCCTTTAAGTATAAGATGAGGCTTAGGAAAAACTTTGGCCACACGCCATTTAAACGCCCACAATCATTAAAAATGCTATATCTTCAAAACTACTAGGTGGATTCAGCTAAAACTGTTCCAGTACATTTTTTTCGAGTACGTGGTTATTTAGGAAAATATAACCGCCTACATGTAATTAAAAATGTTTTAGGCGGTTTTGATCGTATTAAATAAACCTTTAAGACTAAAAAGTAAAAATAAAAATAAAGAGTAAACAAATTTTTTATATAGTAACAAAATTTCATTTAAAAAAAGTAGTAAGTAGTAGTAGTAGTATTTTATTCATTTTTTCATTTAATACAATTATTACAATATTTTATAGTAAGTACATTATTCACATCGGTTGACAGATATTATTAAATGAAAAAATAACTGCAATCTATAGCTCACATGGAGCTAGAGGCGAAAGCAGTTGAGTTTTTTAAAAAGAAACAAAATACATTAATGAAGTAGTGTGGGGTCATAAAAAGTAAATGTTTCGCTTAACAAAATATAAATAAAGTATATAATATAACAATTTTAAATAATTTAATCGAGAAAAAAAAAAAAAAAAAACATTAAATTAAAATGTAACAAAAATAAAATTTAAAATTTGGTGGAAAATATATGAAAATTTAAATTTAGTATAATATAAAATTAAAATAAGGTAAATGTAGCAAAAGATCAATAAAATTAGATAAAAAAAAAAAAATTTAATAAATAAATTACAAAGAAACAAATAAAGAAACTAATAAAGAGCAAAAAAGATCCCTACCCATGACTGAGAAGCCCTGAAACAAATATACATGAAGCACAAGCAAAAACCTTAACAATTTAAGTAACAACATTTATAAGGACATCGACCTCATCATAAGAAAGATTTAAAAGCCATAATTTTATGTTTTTGAGAAATGCTGGTTTATTTCGGATTATTCTTAAATGAAGAGGCAAGGCGTTGAAAAGTCTAGGTGCAACAGATGTGTAAAATTTCAGGAAAAGTTGAGAGTTGTGTTGTGGTACTGAAACATAATTCTGATAGTTTATTCTTAAGTTGTAATTTGTAGAACATCTACTCAAGGAATATCCTGATTTTATAAAAAATATACGAAGAACCTTAAAATAATATAAGTGTCGTAGCGGCAAAATGTATAAATTTTTAAAAAGCGGCAAACTACTACTATGGCGACTTCTGTTGCAAATTAGCCGAACAGCATGTTTTTGTAAAATTAACAGTTGGTTTATTTTGTAATTATGCGTTCCACCCCAGCAAGACAAACCGTACTCCAACTTTGATTGGAAAATGCCATGGTATATGCACTTAAGTAGGCTATAGCTGCAATACTTTTTTAATAGGAAAATATGCCTGTTGACAGCTAAAAGATATTTCTTAAGAGCAAATGTATGCTCTGACCAACTCATTTTACAATCAAGAAGCAGGCCTAGATACTTGAACGATTGAACACATTCAATACGAAAACACTTAGAGGAGCAAGAACCTTCTTCAAAATAAGTTTGGGCACACGTAGATGTTGGACAAACATCTGTACAAAAGCGAAATTTTGCGCAATTACTACTATGAAAGTATAGTTCTCCAAGGTTTAAGTCTTTGTCTACCACATTAAAAAGCATAATTCTCGTTTTGTCACTAATAACTAACCTATGGACTTTAAACCAGTGGCGCAAGATTTCGAGATCGTGATTTATATCCACAACGAGATCTAACGGAGACTTACTTGTAAAAGTACAGGCCATATCATCAGCAAACGCATTTGTTTTACTTTTAAAGTTTGTAGAGCAGAGAGAATTGATGAAGACCAAGAAAAGAATCGGGCCAAGCACCGACCCCTGAGGAACTCCTAATGAAATTAGCTTAGCAGGGCTTAAATGACCATTAATCTTTACTTTCTGCTGCCTATTATTTAAGTATGACCTAAACCAGTTATATATACAACCCCTAAAGCCAAAGTTATGCAATTTATATAGCAAAATCTTGTGGTCAACAGAATCAAATGCCTTGGTAATGTCCACAAATAAAGCTGCAGTATTTTGTTTACTATTGAGACCCGAATATACACTTGAACAGAAATTCAGTAAAGCATCTTCAGTAGATAGCCCAGATCTAAAGCCAAATTGCGAATTACTAAAGAGTTTGTTTTTTTCAATAAAATTGACAATTCTGATTTTCATTGCCTTTTCAAACACCTTAGAGAAGATAGGTAGAAGTGATATTGGTCTATAGTTGTTGATATTAGAACGGACATCTTTCTTATATAAAGGTATTACCTCAGCAATTTTCATCATGTTAGGAAATATCCCTAGTTGGACGCTTATGTTGAAGAGATGGCTTAATACGTCACTGATGTTAAACGCAATTTTTTTAACAAAATTATTTGAAAAGCTGTTAGAAGGAGATGAATTTGAATTTTTTAAAGACATAATAATTCTGTATACCTCAAATGAAGAAATTGACTCAAAGAAGAAACTATTAGGAAGGCATGGCTCAAGTGAAAGACAATTACATTGTAGCTCGGCATAAGTGTGCTCTGATACAATTTTAGGACCTATAGAAGAGAAGTATTTATTGAAACATTTGGCTAAATCTTCAGAACGCGTAATGGTTTTATCATCAATTAACAGACTTTGTACACTAACATGATCTCTGCTTTTATTTAGTATGTTATTTACTAGTTTCCATTCCTTTTTTATGTCACCTTTAACTTTATTAAATTCATTACAATAGAAATTGGTTTTGCAAGACACAAGTTCCTTGGAAATATCTTTACACATCGTTTTATATATAGTTCGAATTTCAATATCATGAGGCCTTCTTTTTTTCTTTTTAAAAAGCTCATTTTTTAATTTGATTTTATTCAACAATTCATCTGAGATCCAGGGCTTTAATTTTTTCAATTTTCCAACTTTTTTCTTGACCATAATTGAACAAGCTTCAACATGCTTTGAAAGTGTATCAATGAAAAACTCATATGCCTTAGACGGGTCAGATTCATTATAAACTTGACCCCAAGTTTCAAAGCGAAGGGAATTATTTAAATTCAGAAAATCAGTTTTTAGAAGAAAAACCGGAGCAGCGGACACAGGATCATTTTGAATATTTTCATTATATACTAGACTTAAGCACGTCATGCAATGATCGGATATTTGGAATTCAATAACTGAGCTATACAAAGACAGATTTCTAATCGCTTGAAAACGCACAAAAATATGGTCAATACACGTTTCAGAAACGTCCGAAATTCTTGTTGATCGATTTATACATGATTCCAAACCATAATACGAAAGCAAAGAAAGGTATTTATCGGTGCTAGGTGAATTTTCTAGTATATTTAAGTTTATGTCACCAAGAAGTACTAAATTTTTATCATTATCATTGGAGAGAAGCGAATCCAGGACATCAAAAAACGTATCATGTGAACTCACATTAAACCGATAGACACACAAAAAAGTGAACTTAATACCATTTATTTGGCATTTAATCTTCAGAACATCACAACTACAAAAATTAAAACAAAAATGCTCACAATCAACAGCACTCCGAACAAATAACGCCACACCACCAGACGCATAACTATTATTACAATTAGCTATAAATTTATAGCCAGGTATTTTAAAAAGAGATTTTTCCTCATCATAAATCCAGATTTCAGATAAAAACACGAAAACAGGCTTAATGACAAACGAATCTAAGTGCAATAGTAGATTGTCAAAATTCTTGCGCATGCTTCTTATATTTTGGTGCACGCAGAGAGAACTATTTGAAAATTTTTGGTTATAGCACAAATCCTGAGAATCAACATTAGTACAGTTTGTAGAAGGTATAGTGAACAAATTGGTACCCATATCAGACATTTAAACACAGATAACTAGGTTATAAGATCCAAATCTTCTAGTTTGTTAATAATAAAATATTGTTCACCATCCCTTTTACGTAGAAGAACTTTACTGTTTTTAACCCAGATATATTTAAACCCCTTTTCTTTACCAACTTTCTGTGCTGCCTTTAATAAATATCTTGTAGCTCCATCTAAACAGTCATTAATAAAAATCTTTCTGCTCGTTTTACATCCAAAAATTTTCGTTGTTAAATTATTTTTGTTTCTAAACTTATTTCTAATAACTTCTTTTTTTTTTTTTAAGAGAACTAAAATTTACCACCAGAATATCTTTAGAGTTATTGCCATCGTTATTGTTTTTTATTTTTCTAACATAACAATTATCAATGTGATCCACTGTAATATTTTCTCCGACTCCGGTTGAAAAGACTTTGAGAGCACAATCGAGTGCATTACTATTGTTGACATCAGGTACACCAACAATTTCAACACATTTTTCTCTATTTTTTTGGCGCATAAAGTAAATTTCACTTTCGAGGTTATTTACTCTTTCAAATAATTTTTTCTTTTCTTCTTGCAAAGAGCAGATAAGAGAAAACATGTTTGCATTTTCAGTTCTGATTGCTCTAATTTCGTTAAGAATATTCTCCAAAGTAATTTGATTGTATTGAACCTGCATTTGTTGATGTTGATGTTGTTGTTGTTGTTGTTGTTGTTGTTGTTGTTGGTGTTGTTGTTGAGACGAAAGTAATGAGAGTTGACACTGTTGCTGTGGTGATTGTTGTTGTAACTGTTGTTGTTGTTGTTGCCGTTGAGACGAAAGTATTGAGAGTTGAGGTAATTGTTGTTGTCAGAGTCAACTAAAAATAAAAAAGTAAATTTAAGTGACATTTGTCATATATTTTCACAGTAGGTATATTCTAGATACACAACAACCCCTCTCTTGGTAACTCATCATAATAATATAAGCGTACGTAAATAAGTAAGTCCTAGGGACGTTTATTTCATCTAAATATCGGTACTAACGAAATTATATCGAGCATTTTTGGAATCTAGATATTGTTGCGATATCACAGTGCTATCATGTTCATACTATCGTGATGATATCGAGTACTTATTTAATATAGATATCGTAAGTATATCACAATGCTATCGTTATTTTAATATCGTAATGATATCTAGAAATTTGTAATGTTATGATATCGAAATGCTATTGGTAAATGTACTATCGGTATGATATCGCGTATTTGTATATTAAGATATCGTAACGATCCCGTTAGACTTTCGTAAAATTTTTCGATCGAGATATGGTTTGCTGGGAGGGGACCAAGTACAGAGCTCTGAGGCACCCCACGGGATAAGTAACTAAAATCAGACAGACTATTACCCACCCTAACTCTTTGAGATCTTCCAGTTAGATAACTATTTAACAGACGGACAGCAGTGCTAGAAAAACCGAAGTTAACCCTGAGTTTGTTGGATAGTAGTGAATGATTAACAGTTTTATAATTTTATTTTGTATATTTTTTTTATTTCTTGTATATCACTGAATATTTATTTTATTTCATTTTAATTTGTGTTATTATATATAATTCATGTCAATAAATGAACTTTTTTAAAATTTTTTTGTATTATTGTATTTTATTTTAATTACTTTTTTATATAACATTATTTTATTCATTTCATCATTTTATTTTCATTTATTCATTTTTTTATTTACTTTTTATTTAATTGTTTTAAAAAAATAAATAAATAATAAAATTTATTTTATTATTTTTATTTTTATTTAATTGATTTTATTTAATTTGTTAGTATTTTTAATTTATATTAATTAATTTCAATAAATCAATTAATTTATACTAATTTAATTTAATTTTATTTTATTGTATATTAATTCATACATATTTATTTAATTTCAATCTATTTTATTTTAATGTATTTTAATTCAGTCCATTTTATTTTATTTTTTAGCTGGTTTTATTTTTTTAATTTTTTAAAATTAATTTTAATTTCTTTTATTTTTTTGATATTATTATTTTTCCTTTTAGTTATTTAATTTAAATTTTATTTTGAAATATATAATTTTAATTAATATATTTAATTTTATTTTCATATAATTTTTTATGTTTATCATTCTATTTTCTTTTTTATTCAGTACAGTTTATTTTATTCAATTTAATTTTTTTATTTTATTTAATTTTTATTTTATTTAATTTTTTTTTTTGTTTTAATTTATTTATTTTTCTTATCTATTCTTATGTAATCTTATTTTATGTTATTTTATCTTATCTTATCTACTCTTAACTGATATTATCTTTCCTAATCTAATTTTAGTTTATTTTTTAATATTTTTTCTGAACTTATTATCTCATATCTTATCGTATTTTATCTTATCTCATTTTACTTATCTTATCTCTTCTTATCTAATCTTATCTAATCTTTTATAATTTTTTCTCATCTTGTTTTTTTATCTTATCTAATTTTAGTGTTTCTTATAATATTTAATCTGATCTCATTATATTATATCTTATCTCATCGTATGTTATGTTATCTGATCTTGTTTTTTATTATCTTCTCTTATCTAATCTTATATTATCTTACCTTATCTTATCTAATATTATCTCATCTTATCTTATCTTATCTTATATTATCTTATCTTATCTTATCTTATCTTATCTTATATTATATTATCTCATCTTATCTTATCATATCTTATATTATCTTATCTTATCTTATCTTATCTTATCTTGTCTTATCGATCTTATTTGATTTTATGTTATTTAATCTTATCTTTTTTTATGTTGTTTAATCTTATCGTTTTATATCTTATATATCTTATCTTATCTTATCTTATGCTATCTCATATTAAGTTATACTATGTTATATTATATTATCTCAACTAATCACACCTATTATGACTTAATTTATTTATCTTTCTTATCTATTTTTATATTTTATCACTTTATCTTATTGTATATCAGATCTATCTTTTTCCAAAAAAAAACCCATTTTTTATAGCAATAATCTGCCCGAAACATTTTAAGGTTTCCTCAATATTGCCTTCTTCACATTGTACTTGAGATAAACCTGGTCATCATTTTCTAACAAACAATTATTGAAATGAGTATCCCATGTATTCTGACTAAGATCTTCAGGTAGCCCTCTAGTTCAACATCTTATAGACTCTTGTTGAACACCTCTCAAAGAGGGTATCAAATTAAATCTTATAAGCCTACTTAGCATTACATTCTCAATTTGATACGATTTACTTCTTCGAAGCTTTCGTACTCTTTTGGGTTAGTTAACTAGCTAGCTATATTTCTCATTTTTGAGATACACCACATGACGAATGGCTTTAATTTCTTTATCTACAACTAAAACCTAACATGGAGGGAAAATTAATCGGTTTTATAAATCAAAATTAATTATTTGCCCAATATGGCTTCTTGTCTATGATAAAAGAACAGAAAACAAGACATATATTTTCCCACTGTGTAAAATAAATGAACTTAAGATTGCATAATTCTGTATTCTTTGTCATACAATTTCCCTCATTTAAGTGAAATCTAAGTCGACATATCAAGATTTACCAACCTGACAATATCTATTCAAACATATTGTATTAACTACTTCAAACTTATTTCGTTCTAATAAATCGAAGTCTTAATAACATTAAAAAGCCAATTAATATGACCAATATTTTTAATCTTTTTCCCAAAAGTTCATTAAACCATGAAAATGGCTACATCCTATACGAACAAAACTATTTGTACTCCAAGCTTAAAATTATATACAGTTGAGAAATCTATTGATGCACCTACCTAATAAAGTGCTGTGAGTGTATTTTACTATACAAACATACGGTTTCTATAGCATCCATTGTTTTTCGGTATCAATTAAAATATTAATGTTAAGCAGCTTAAATAATTTACATAGAAATCGAAAACATAAGCATGCAATGCTTTACTGTACAAATATTTATTAAACCGAATGAAAATGAAATGATTTTTACAACAAAAGATAAAACAAAACTAAGCCCCAGCTATGAGTATAACAGAGGAAAAATCAAATAAAATGCATAAATAATCTTGAAAACAAATCCAAATTCAATTAAAAGTCACTGAAAAGTGAAGAAATTTCTTTGTGCATTTATTTACAATAAATTGTTTGTATTTTGATTGATTTTATCGTCCCCCAAACACACACACACACACACCAAACACGGACATAGGCACAAAGATCTACGGTCTGCGAGCTGGACTGTATCAAGAATTGCTGTTGTTCTGTATCGAGAATATTGCTGTTTACAAAATAACTTTGATATGCAGCATGCGTGCTCTCGATAAAAATATTTTTTACCCTGTATTACGACGCAAAAGCTGCTCACACAAGTGCTGCCGCACCATCAAGAATACGAAGATCATCTGAGATCAGTGCCACCCGCACTCAAGTGGATGAACGCGTGGTTGCTTAAGTGGACGTTCATAAATTTATTGCAGCCTAATTAGACACTCTTGCTGCATTGAAGTTGTAGGGTGGACTGGGAAAGCCATGAATAAATTATTGAACCCTTCACTTTGTGTACTTTTATTATTATTATTGTTGTTATTATTTCAGATTTCAAAAATTCCAATCAATTCTCAAGTAGATGGCATATCTTGCGTTCTGCATTCCAATAGATGCACTTGGGTTTTCTTTTCTTTTATTGTTCTGGAGATGGCTTATTTTTTTAATAAATTCCGGTCAGACAAGAACCACATGGTTTGTTCTTGAATATTTCTCGGTTATTTGCACAACCTATATGTATTCTTTTTATAAAATTTTTATGAATATTTGCCTGTCTGTGATGATTGAGCTTCTTAACGGACTCAAATGAACTTTGGGCACAATGTGAAAATAGAACCTGGTGTGGGTAAGTACCAAATAAAAATAGCCTGGACCATCGAATGGCCTCAGATGTATTAGATATAGAAAAGTGTATATATTCTTGACCACCATCATCACCAGTGTCGATTAAGAGATTGTAATTATGAAGCTATCGCAATGAAATGCAACAACTAAGGTTTTCTTTAAAATTGGATGAAAACTACTACTTCCCATACGAAGTGACTATACCAAAGTGCTAAATATTCCATAAATACCCGAAAAACTGATCTAAAACTATGAAATTTAGCACAAATGCTTTGATTTCAAAAGCGCACTCTAAGTAAAATTTGTCAAAATTAGACTCAAAACTATGCAAACTAACTCCCATTCAAAGTGACGTCATCAAAATAGTAAAATCTCTAAAAATTTTTCAAAAATAAGCCTAAATACTCAAAATTTTTCACTTGATCTTTAATAATCAAATGATCAAAATCTTGGCTTGAAAATTGGCAAAAATGATTGAAAATCACCTTACCTGCCAAAGGAAGTGACGTCATAGAAATGTTTAAATTCCTACAAATACCACAAATCATCAATCATCATTTTAATAAATTTCGGTCGGACAAGAACCACATGGTTGGTTTGTTCTTGAATATTTCTCAGTTATTTGCACAACCTACATATATGTATTCTTTTTATAAAATATTTATGAATATTTGCCTGTCCGTGATGATTGAGCTTCTTAACGGACTCAAATGAACTTTGGATTCAATGTGTAAATAATACCTGGTGTCGGTAAAGACCATATAAAAATAAACTGGACAATCGAATGGTCCACGCACGCTAGCGTGTTTGTAACGCCGTTTGTAATGTCCAAAAGTAGACGTATTGGATTTAGAAAAGTGTATATATTCTTGACCACCATCACCTCCAGAGTCGATTTGGAGATGCCTATCTGTCTGTTCTGTCTGAAGTTATCTGTCTGAAGTAATCGCAATGAAATGCAGCAACTAAGGTTTTCTTTAAAATGGGAAACGAAAAAAACGAAGTGATTATACAAAAATGCTAAAAACTCCACAAATACCACAAAAACTAATCTAAAACTATGAAACTTTGCACAGATGCTTTGATTTCAAAAGTGCACTCTAAGTAAAATTTGTCAAAATCGGACTAAAAACCATGCAAACTAAATCCCATACAAAGTGACGTCATCAAAATGGTTAAATCTCTAGAAATTTCTTAAAAATGAACATAAACACTCAAAATTTTTCACATGAGCTTTGATTACAAATAATCAAACTCTTAGTTTAAAAAATTGCCAAAAACGGTTGAAAACTTCCTAATTATCCATACGAAGTGACGTCATTAAAATGGTTAAATCCGTACAAATACCACAAATATTGATCTAAAACTTTGAAATTTTGCACATCAATTTTGATTTAAAATACAAACTCTACATATATGAAATTTATCAAATTCTAATGAAAACATCGAATTAAAACCACTTCTATCTCCCATACAAAGTGATGTCATCAAAATGGTAAAATCTCTTAAATTTTTTCAAAAATAAACCTAAGCACTTGAAATTTTTCACGTGAGCTTTGATTGCAAATGATCAAATTTCTAGTGTGAAAATTGGAAAAAACGGTTGAAAACTATCATATCTACCATAAGAAGTGACGCCATTAAAATTGTTAAATCCCTACAAATACCACAAAAATTAATCAAAAACTTTGAAATTTTGCACATCAACTTTGGTTCAAAATACATACTCTACATATGAAATTTATGAAAAAATATTTCTACCACAAATATATGGTAGAAATTTACGTCTACTTCCCATACAAAGTGACGTCACCAAAATGGTAAAATCTCTTAAAATTTTTCAAAAATAAACCTGAACACTCGAAATTTTTCACATGAGCTGTGATTTCAAACACGCACTCTAAATTTGAAATTTGGCAAAATCGTCACGCCGGATGAAAGTCACGCCTAGCTCCCATATGAAATGGCCTCAGCAAAATAGTAAAATCTTTTAAAAACTACAAAAATTAATTTTAATACTTTAAATTTGGCAAATAAGTTTTATATCCAAATACAAGCGCTATGTATGAAATAAGTTAAATTGAAATGAAAACCACTCCTACTTTCTGTGCAATGTGACGTCATCAAATTACTATAATCTTCATATATTCCACAAAAATTAATGCATTGACTTGCAAATTTGTTTTGATTTTTGAAACAACAACAATATTTAAAACAATGAAGTTAAAATTTAGATAGGTCAGGTTAGGTTGACGCGGCTGTCTTTTATGAGACACACTTAGCCTAATTAGGCCCGTTGTGGTACCAGGGGTTAATTATTTTCCACTCTTTAGATAAATTGAATAAAAATCATGGCCCATACAAACAAAAGTCATCAAAATAATAAAGTTTCCATATCTTCCGGTGTTATATGTTACACGCAAACTTCGTAAACGTTAATGGGTTAAGATACTTGATGTTGTATACTTGCACTTTTATAAGATGCTGTCACAAAACTCGGATCTGATGCATAACTTTTTAGTACGTAAAAAAATATCTTAAGCAACCTGGAATACTTTTTAATTTTCAAGATGGAATTTTTTTCGTCAGTTCTAAAAATAATACTAATCATTTTACATGTTTAGTATTACCACGCCCACTTTTTTTTACAAAAAGGTTGTTAAACACCACGATTATAAAACTAAACTCGCGTAACTATCTTAAAATGGCATATATTAGGGGCATGTATTCATAAAAACCGCTATTTTTTATGAACGCTATATGTGGACTCTTTGTACCTAAGTAAAAGAAAAGGTTCATATGTATGTTATCATGGGCTGCATTGAAAAACGGGGTGTGGCTGTATACTTAAGTAATATTCTACACACTTATAGCGATGGTATTTATGGCCAGAAAAATCCACAGAAACATGGAATGGATAGCTGGTATTACCACATCCCATACTTGATCTTCACAAAAATTGCAAAAGCCGACCTGGATGGCGCTGGATATATTTCGTTAAATGAAAAATTTAATAATTTCAAATACATTTGGAAATTTATGCAAACATTTTTAGGTTTTAACGAGAATGATGCTTTATTATTTATTTTGTGTATACTTTATAATTTATTATATCATGATTTGTTCATTATTTACAGTGTCATCATCGGTATGTCTGAAAACAAGTTGTGAATCATTAAAATAAAATATTTAAATTTATTTTACTAGAACAAACATCAAATGATAAAATTTGAAAATTTCTTTCGTGCAAAGATTTGAGGTCAAAGGTTATTGACAGTAATTCCAGTTGCTACAAAGTAATTGACCAAAACGCAAATTTAGCAAATGAAGAGCAAAGGCAGGTTTTTTTGTTTGGTAGGCACAAAAACTTTTACAACTACAAGTATTGCTGCTGCAATATTTGAGATATATTTTCAATTGATTGATTACAAAATTCTAAAGAAGAATAAGAAGAACAAAAAATAAGATGAAGTAATATGCAAAAGAGACAAAGACCAAGGCCGCTGAGCACAAATTTATTTCATGTAAATTTAAATTCAAAGCATTTTCACAGAGTAGATACTTTCCAGAGTATCTACAACATAGCAATTTTAGTAGAATGTTAAAAAAATACAAGAAAATATGATAATTGTCTTGAATTTTTGTGGATAAAATTTCGAGAATTTGTTTTTGCTGTTCTCTGCATAGTTGTTTGACATTCTTTGTTTCACGATATAACCTCACACCAAGTGTCACTTACTCACTCCCATTGTATGTACTGACAGCTGTTTTGACAACCATCCATGTTTTGGCAGCTACTTTTCTGACAGCCACAACAACGCCTTTAAACATATGTTAAGCAGAAAATAAATAACCATGACAATCATGCTGTTTAACGGCACTTGTTTCAACTTATTTCACTTCATAAACAAATAAATGGAAGGAAGTTAAGTAAAAAATAACAATAATTGAACTAAATAAAATTTAATTGCATTGTGTTCCATTGTTTTCTCTTTGTGACACACATGCGCGCCAAATAATGACAACAACCTAAAAGAGTAAAAAACCACACAAAAAACATGAAAAAACAAGCTGCGACAACAATAAACACCAGCGCAAAACAAACATAAATAAATATTTACACTCAAAAAATAAACATACTCTAAATTTTACACATAAAAGCGTTACTAATTGTTTTGTTAAGTCAGGGGTGCCCACATAAGAAAAATAAAAATAAATTAATGAGCCAAAATATTTTATTATGTACATTGAAGCACAAAATATTGCACATTGTGACTGATTATGACTTGACTTAACAAATTTTATTTCCAATAACAAAAACCACATAAAAAGATACAGTAGTTTCGACTATGTCGTAACACAAGACGTAGATTTATTCAATTCACTTTTGATGACATCTTTTTTAAAAACTATTTAGCAAAATATTTATTCCATACACCTGAGCATATGACCTTTAAGAGAGTGCCGGAAAGGGTTCATAGGTATGACTGACCCCCATTACTTTTGCAAAAGGAATATTTTTGCTTTTGACACCTATTCCCTCCGACCACTCCTTAGGGGAGCTCCCATACAAATTTTATGGTTTTTGTTTATTTATTCCATACACCTCAGCATATGACCTTTAAAAGAGTGCCGGAAAGGGTTAATGTGTATCACTGACCCCCATTACTTTTGCAAAAGGAACATTTTTGCATTGGACACCTTATCCCTCCGACCACTCCTTAGGGGGGCTCCTATACAAAGTTTATGTTTTTGTATATTTATGCCATACACCTGAGCATATGACCTTTAAGAGAGTGCCGCAGAGGGTTAATATGTATCGCCGACCTGCATTATTTTTACAAAAGGAACATTTTTGCCCTTGACACCTATTCTCTCCGACCACTCCTTAGGGGGGCTGCCATACAAATTTTATGGTTTTTGTTTATTTATTCCATACACCTGAGCATATGACCTTTAAAAAAGTGCCGGAAAGGGTTAATATGTATCACCGGCCCCCATTATTTTTTCAAAAGGTACATTTTTGCCTTTGACACCTATTTCCTCCGACCACTCCTTAGGGGGGCTCCCATACAAATTTTATTGTGTTTGTGCCGGAGAGAGTTAATATATATTACCGACCCCCATTACTTTTGCAAAAGAAACATTTTTGCTTTTGACACCTATTTCCTCCGACCACTCCTTAGGGGGCTCCCATGCAAATTTTATGGTTTTTGTTTATTTATTCCATACACCTGAGCATATGACCTTTAAAAGAGTGCCGGAGAGGGTTAATATGTATCACCGACCTCCATTATTTTTACAAAAGGAACATTTTTGCCCTAGACACCTATTCTCTCCGACCACTCCTTAGGGGGGCTGCCATACAAATTTTATGGTTTTTGTTTATTTATTCCATACACCTGAGCATATGACCTTTAAAAAAGTGCCGGAAAGGGCTAATATGTATCACCGGCCCCCATTATTTTTGCAAAAGGAACATTTGTGCCTTTGACACATATTCCCTCCGACCACTCCTTAGAGGGCTCCCATACAAATTTTATGGTTTTTGTTTATTTATTCCATACACCTGAGCATATGGCCTTAAAAAAAAAGCCGGAAAGGGTTAATATGTATGACCGATCCCCATTACTTTTGCAAAAGAAACATTTTTGCCTTTGACACCTATTCCCTCCGACCACTCCTTAGGGGGCTCGCATACAAATTTTATGGTTTTGTCGATAAAACCGGAAACTGTCGATAAATAGGTAGCAAGTTTAAGCAAACAAAAACATCAAATGTTGGATTTATATTTCATGTAATTGTGTAAAATTTATATAAGTTAGAGAGTTCTAACATGAATTTTTGTCGCATTGAGGATCAAGCAGACCAACAAGTGCTAACATCAACATTGTACGATCAGTACTTTAGGCCCACCAAAGGCTAATAAAGTTATATAAATACCGACACCTGATCACTATCAACCACCCTACTTACCTCCGAGAATGACGTATTCTACGTCAAAACCAGTTTTTTTGAACACACTCGTAAGTTACGGCAACATCGAAATTTTTAAATATATTTGTTGTTGTTTTAGACAAGCGCATCGAAAAATTTCGTTGCAAAAAAAATGTCAAATTACGTATGGAATGCATTATCTTCCGGCTTGGTCGGAAGTTAAAATAAAACAATTTGTGAAGGTTTTATTATTTTGATGACGGTAGCTTGTTTGGGTGTCAAGCATGATTTTTCTTTAATTAATCTCAATTTCAGCCTCTTGTAAATTTTAAATATCTAAGTCATCGGTTTAAAATATCAGGTCAATACATTAATTTTTGTGGAGTTTATGAAGGTTTTGCTTTTTTGATGACGTCACTTTGTATGGAAATTTGTCGATTTTAACAAATGCAAACTATTTGACATCTGCACGTAAGTTTTTAAGAGATTGTTGTTGTTTTAGATAAGAGCATCGAAAAATTTTGTTATCAAATTACGTAAGGAATGTATTATCTTCGGCTTGGTCGAAAGTTAAACTAAAACAAGTTATGAAAATTTCATTATTTTGATGACGTCAGCTTGTATGTAATTCATCCCAATTTCAACCTCTTGTAAGGTTTAAATATCTGAATCATCTGTGTAAAATATCAAGTCAATACAATCATTTTTGTGGGTTTTATGAAGATTTTGCTTTCTTGATGACGTCACTTTGTATGGAAATTTGTCGATTTTCACAAATCAAAACTATTTGACATCTGCACGTAAGTTTTTAAGAGTTAAAGTCATGCATTTTTCTGTAACTTTCAGAGAATTTTACTATTTCGATTAAGTCATTTTGTATGAGATGTAGGCGTGGTTTCCATCTGATTTGACAAATTTTAAACTTTAAATGCGTATTTAGAATTAAAGCTTGTATGCAAAAGTTAAAGATTTAAAATTAATTTTTGTGAAACTTTAAAGAGATTTTACCATTTTGATGTAGTTACTTTGTTTGTTAAGAAGGCACGGTTTACATCAGATTTGGTTCATTTTCGAGCTGAATTTTCATTTTTTATTTCCTGTTTTGATTTTCCTTCCTTTATTACTGTAATTTCAATATTACGGCTATAATCGTAATGGCAAACGGGCAGAAGAACAGACAGACATCGACTAAGCTTGTGATGCTGATCACAATGTTATACATTCATGAGACTTTTCTATTCACCACGCCTCTTCATGGGAGTTACAAACAGTAAGCGGTGGATTATAAAACAAAAGAACAAGTTGACCCAATTGAGCCAATCGAGCCAATCGAGTCACTGCCTGGACACAATTGTAGTAAATTGCAAATTGTTATTTTTCTAAAGTGTATTTGTGTTCGTTGCCTAATGCGTATTTTTTGTTGTAAAGCGTAAGCGTTGTTGTTGTTGTTGTGTAGTGCTTATTTTGTTTTGCTTTTTTTAATTGCACTATTGTTGCATATTGGTTGCTTATATTTTCCAACACTTTGCTTGCTTATTTATGAAAAGCAATTTTTTTATTTTTATAGTTGTTGTAAGCTCTGTTTTTTTTTTCACTGTTTGTTGTTGTTTTTCAATATGCTTTATTATTCGTTTGTCTACTTGTATTGCATAAACACTGAACAAAATTGTTTTTGTTGCAATGGCTGTGGGTGCTAATGTTGTTATTGTTGCTGTAAAGGGAACAACAATTTAAGCCTAGCTTTTTTAAAGTGCCTTCTTGTAATTTGTTTTTAATTTTGCTCCAAAACTTATAATTGAGGCGACAATTTTTATTATTATTATTTTTTTTTTTGTTTTTTCAAGACACATTATTTATGGCTTGAACCTATTTATACATTTAAGTAGTTGCAACAATTTATATTGAAGTGACAACGTTACATTTTACCTCGTAGCTTTGCTCCAAAACTTTTTCGGTTTTGGAGTTGTTAATTCAAATTCATGAAATTGTTACTCAAAAATAAAAATAAATCCATTTCCAAAAATCACGAAACCGAAAATTTGGTCATTGACTTATTTCTTTCTTAAATATTTTTCGCAAGAAAAGAACGCTGTCAAAAATTATGACGGCTTGCGGCCAACATTATAAATCGCTCCAAGAACGAAGATGTAACAATAATGTAACGGCGTTTCATGGAATTATTACTCGTTGAGTATATGCGCTAAGGTAAATAAAAAAATATATGATGACTTCTTTACGTCGTATAGGTAGTTTTGTTGTAAATAAAGCAATATTGATGTCGTCATGAGATTCCTCAGGGAACTGTCAAACGTTACATAAGTGCATCATTCTTGCATAAAATGATTGCTTGGCTCTAAAGCAAATGTTAATGTACAACGCAAAAACAAAAGAAAAAGCAATAGACACATCAAAAGCAAAGGGAAAGGTTCAGTTGACAGCAAAGTCAAAAGCAAAAGCAGAAGAAAAAGCAGAATCAAAAGAAAGAGCAACAGTAAAATCAAAAGATAACGTAAAAGCAAAAGAAAAAGTAAAAACAGAAACAAAAGCGAAACCAAAGGCATAGACAAAATCAAAATCAAACGAAAGAGCAAGAGCAAACGAAAAAGTAAAAGCAAAAGCAAAAGCAACCAAAAGCAAAACTAAAAGTAAAAACAAAATTCTAAACAAAAGTAAAAACAAAATCAAAAACAAAAATGAAACCAAAGGCAAAGATAAAATCAACAGCAAAGCAACAGCAAAAGAAAAATTAAACCCAAAACCAAAATCAAAGCTTAAAAGAAATTCAAAAGCAAAGGTACAAGAAAATGCAAAAGCAAAAGCAAAAAAATTAAAATCAAAATCAAATCAAAATCAAATCAAAATCAAAATCAAAATCAAAATCAAAATCAAAATCAAAATCAAAATCAAAATCAAAATCAAAATCAAAATCAAAATCAAAATCAAAATCAAAATCAAAATCAAAATCAAAATCAAAATCAAAATCAAAATCAAAATCAAAATCAAAATCAAAATCAAAATCAAAATCAAAATCAAAATCAAAATTTAAATCAAAATCAAAATCGAAGTCAAAATCAAAATCAAAATCAAAATCAAAATAAAAGTCAAAGTCAAAGTCAAAGTCAAAGTCAAAGTCAAAGTCAAAGTCAAAGTCAAAGTCAAAGTCAAAGTCAAAGTCAAAGTCAAAGTCAAAGTCAAAGTCAAAGTCAAAGTCAAAGTCAAAGTCAAAGTCAAATCAAGGTCAAAATCAAAGTCAAAATTAAAATCAAAATCAAAATCAAAATCAAAATCAAAATCAAAATCAAAATCAAAATCAAAATCAAAATCAATATCAAAATCAAAATCAAAACCAAAATCAAAATCAAAATCAAAATCAAAATCAAAATCAAAATCAAAATCAAAATCAAAATCAAAATCAAAATCAAAATCAAAATCAAAATCAAAATCAAAATCAAAATCAAAATCAAAATCAAAATCAAAATCAAAATCAAAATCAAAATCAAAATCAAAATCAAAATCAAAATCAAAATCAAAATCAAAATCAAAATCATAATCAAAATCAAAATCAAAATCAAAACCAAAATTAAAATCAAAATCAAAATCAGAATCAAATCAAAATCAAAATCAAAATCAAAATCAAAATTAAAATCAAAATCAAAATCAAAATCAAAATCAAAATCAAAATCAAAATCAAAATCAAAATCAAATCAAAATCAAAATCAAAATCAAAATCAAAATCAAAATCAAAATCAAAATCAAAATCAAAATCAAAATCAAAATCAAAATCAAAATCAAAATCAAAATCAAAATCAAAATCAAAATCAAAATCAAAATCAAAATCAAAATCAAAATCAAAATCAAAATCAAAATCAAAATCAAAATCAAAATCAAAATCAAAATCAAAATCAAAATCAAAATCAAAATCAAAATCAAAATCAAAATCAAAATCAAAATCGAAATCGAAATCAAAAGCAAAACGGATTTTTGGGGTTTAATCCTAAACTACCCACTCCTTGGTGGCACTCTTATCTTGTTAATGATAAGAAGATACTATAAGACCGAAAAGTTGTAAGACCCTTGATAAATAGAATTCACGCGAAAGATGATTTATACATGGAGGGTGAACAGTAACCTAATTACCCTCAAATAAGCTCGGAAACAATTTTGCGAGCTTTGAAAGATTAGTGTGAAAGCAGGGTGTTGGATTTTCTACGCATGGTGGGAAGCCGTAGAAATTTGCGAATTTGAATCTTAGGCAAGTGTTCCGTCATCACTTCAGTCAATTCAAGTTATGATGCAATCTAATCTACAAACTCCTCTGCCGTCTACAGAGTTCAATTTGGGACCTAACTACATACAAGTTCAATTTGGGACCTCTGGGATGGCAATCAAGCACGCTACCCACTCATCTATCGAGACTAAGGTCGTGAATTTCAGAAATTTATTGGTTTTGGAAAAGCAATGAGAGAATATTTTAAGAAATATATCGATGAATATTGTTAATGAAACGACCTGCAAAAAAACTCGTTACTTTTTTGGAGTTTCTTTAGAATTTCTTTAGAGTTTTAACAAGAAAAAAGAAGAAAAAGGCGCCAAGAAAGGAAAAAAAGTCAACAATTTCTGATTTAACGATGTAATTAGACTTAAGGCATCAGTTTCTGAAGTAAAATTGTTTTCTGCAAAGCATTTGAAACCAGGTTATCAGCAAATAACCAGGTTATAAGAACTTTTTGTTCTTATTTGCTGATAACCTGGTTACCCTGATGATGGTAATGGTACGAAAAGTAAAATTGTTGCTTTCATTTGTATTGAACGCCTTTCTGTCGGCACTGAAAAGTCATGCCTGTTAAATAAGTACAACTAACAACAAACAACTATGACAATGACAACAACAAAAACATTTACGACATTATAACTTGACACAAAAGAAAACTCATGGCATAACATGAAGAACAAGTATAAAAACGAACAAGTTGCTATGCAGGACACAAAAAAAAAAACAAAAAACAGCAAAAAGTTGCAATGCAGCAAAAATGTTGCTGGCAACAAATCATTAGTGACGACTGCGACATGATGTGCTATTGCTGGTGCTGGACTAACGAATGGTTTAATAGGCAGTCGGCGGACGGATGGACGGAGGCTTGGGGCTTTTTATAAGAAAGACACATAGACAGACCGACAGACAGACAGAGAGACCGATAGAAAACCAACAGCAAAGACCAGGCAGCGCAGACAGTTATATTTATTAACTTTCCATTTTAAGCCTTCGAATGAAAGCAGAAAAGTTCAAACTGAATACAATGTAAATGTTAGACAATGATGATTGCTAAGCATAAACATTGTTAATCATTAACTTTTTGCTATTAATACAATTAATCAATTTAATAAATTAAGTTTGAAAGGTGTTGTTTAAATTTCTTACAATTTTTTTTTTAATGTGAGTCTAAAATTTGCTTTTCTTGTTAAAATTATAAATATTTTCTGTTAAGTGTATGATTGGCATGACAACGCATTGAATGTCTTGTTGCACGAATCCACACATAAAAGTGGAACAAAATGCATTGTTCACTGAGCTGTCTGTCATCTATTTTAGATAGACTTCCCCCCGTCTTGCTTGCTTTTTGATTTTCTTTGCTGGCCGTCATTTTTTAACATGCATTGCTGCATGTCGTCTACAACTCGTTGAAGGGGCATCGAAAGCTACGCATGCGCAAGCGCAGCGTCTGTCAATTACTTTAAATTAGATTGATTTGCGTTGCCATAACTGAGTGCGGCCATATTTGCTGGAAAAGACGTTGTATCTGTGTGCGATTGTGTATCTTTTGTGTGTGTGTGTGTGTGTGTGTGTGTGTGTGTGTGTGTATTGGACATAATAACAAATTGTTCAATTAAAATAAAAACAAATAATATTAAATGCAGCCAACTTGACCGGTTTTTGATGAAAATTAAAAAAAAAGAGTTGCCATCGTATTTCTTATTTGACTCTTACTCACTAAGTCAGTGAAAGTGTGTTTATTTGCTGCTTATAGCTCCTTAAGTTAAACTGCAGTTTATTGTATTTTATTTTGTTTTTATATATTTTTTTTTTTTTTTTTTATTTCAACTTTCTGTCTTACTTTTAATGACACCTCTTCTACGTTGACCATTAAATAGCATGTGAAAGTTGAAGTTTTCTAGTTATTAAAATTATAAATATTTTTTGTGATTAAGACTTTCAGACATTATTTACGCCAGCGGACATAAAGCATGTTCACTGCTCTTGCTGCACATTTATCTGCAGTTTGGTGAAAACGTATTTCTCAACACTAGCTCCTTGATTACTTTGTGCTACCGTCAATAATTGCTGCATTTGACTTCATCAAATGTGAGTTTTAAAGAAATTGATGTAGACCTATAATCCTATAAACCTATAAAAAAGATCTAATTATTATTGAAGCGAAGCTTTTTACGCCTCGTTCTGCGATTTGCTAGAGTGAAATCAGAAAAAACGACACTTTTTTCCGACACCTTTTTTCTTAGAATTGATATTGTTTCTTGCTTGCATCAACTGAACCAAAAAGTGTTAAATTAAAAATAATTTCTTTCCCGCTGCAGGAATTGAACCCACAACTCACAGTTCTATCGTTTGTTGGTACTTTCCTCTAACCATTACGATAAAACCCTTTCTTTCATAATTTTGTTGATTCAGTGATAAACATTAGCTAAAGCTATGTTTCAGCAAATCACTATAATCTATTACTTTAAGAGTAGATTAAGAAATATAATCTATTACACGGTGAGACAAAAAAAAATTCCCGGGAAGTGATACTATTTTTCTGATAGGTATTGTTGAGTACAACAAGAATCTGTATTTGAAATTTGCCGGTCACATCAGAATTTTGAGTTACGGGTAAAAAACCGGTTTTTCGTACCTCTATGCACTTATAAGCCAGTAACTTACTTGTTTATTAACTGATTTTCAGTTTCTCAACGGATTTGGAAAGAAGAAACTAGTACCTTTGAAATGGTATATATATTGTTATGGTTGGCTTAAAAGCTCTTTGTGTATTTCTCCACTAAACACATTATTTCCCCACTTTTTTCGACATTTTTCAACTTTATCGATATTTTTACGCATTATTTTATAAAGGAACCGTAATTTTTTTCAATTTATTCAAAAAGCATATTTATTTGTGATGAAAACGCAACTTTGTTTTAAAAAATCCGTTAAAAATTGACTGAGTTATTCAACTATTTATCAAACCTACATTTTTGCAAAAATAAAACTTTTAGCTGTTTCAGTCAAAAATGTTTGCTTGACCGTCTTCTTTTTAATTCAGCATCATCGGTTTCTCTCTGAAGTGACCAGCAATATTCTGAAAGCATTTTTATTTTATTTTTTCCTTCAAATCGTTTTTCCATTGTAATCATCTCTTGGTGAAAATGTTCACCTTGTTCATCGCTGAACTGACCCAGATTGTCTGGGAAGAAATCTAAGTGGGAATGCAGGAAATGAATTTTTATGGACATATTGCAGCCCATTTCACCATACGCACTTAAAAAGTCATTGACAACTGTGACATAGTCATCGCTTCTGTGATTTCCAAGGAAATTATCGCATAGCGCAACAAAACTATTCCATGCACGTTTTTCGACTGAATTTAACTTGTTAATAAAATTTTCATCTCTCATAATTTTACGAATTTGAGGTCCAATGAAAATACCTAAAATTGATCGAAAAAGATAAAAACGTTAAAAAAAAGTACTAGAATTCGAAACAAATACTTTAATACCTCCTTTTATTTTGGCTTCACTTAATTTTGGGAACACTTCTTTAAGATAGCAAAAAGCGGCGCTGTTTACATCAAGTTTTTTAACGAATTGCTTCATATATCCCAGCTTCAGATGCAGTGGTGGCAGAATAATATCCTCAGATAAAACTAATGGGACGTTTAAAATATTTCTCCTGCCTATTTGATGCGCCTCACGAGATGGCCATACTTTACGGTCATACCGATTCGGTGCACGACTATCCCATTCGCAAAGATAACATGGATGCTTTGTGTAACCCGCTTGCATACCAAATAAAATTGTTAAAACTTTTAAATCAGCGATGACTTTCCATTTATGAGTGGTATAGTTGACGAATCCAAGTATTTTTTTCATAACTTCGTAAGTTTCTTTCGTGCTTGTCGCATATGCGATTGGAACTGATGGCAACTGATTTTGGTTATGTAATAAAACAGCTTTCAAGCCTAGGTATAACAATACAGATTTAAAAAAATTAAATAAAAACTATTTTTATATAAGAAAACATACTTTTACATGAACCATCAATGAAAAGTCGCCATTCGTCTGCCTTATAGTTGTGATTCAGTGCCGAAAATAGTTTGGGTACATCAACGCAATACACAAGATTACTGTCATTGTGATCAGTCTTAAAACTTTCTTCAAGGAACAAAGTACGGTCACTCCTTCTACAAGATGTTACACGAAAATCGTTTTCCACCAAATTCCACTGCTTTACTCGTGAACCGAGTATTTCAGATTGTCGTTTTGACAAATTCAAATCGCGAATGAGATCGGCGAAATCTGCGTTCGAAATGAAATGCCGTTCCGTTGTAGTGGATTTGGATGGAAGGTACTCTGCTTCTTCCAAATCTTTTTCAGTTTCAACAGCAGATGTGCTAGTTGTCGGAACTTCATCATTTGCATATATAGGTTTTGTAATAGTTACAACATTTGCATATTGTACACTTTTGCGCGTTTTAAAAGTGTAGCCTGAAGTATTGGTTTGACAAAAGTAACAATCATCTGGTTTATGAAAAAGCTGATGATGCCAAGTCATAGGCGTAGAAAAGGGCAAAGTAACTGACGGTACAACTTTGCATTTTCTTAATGTTGCACAGCAACTTTCACAAACAAATTCTGGTTCATACCAGCGACTGGATTTGTAAGAGCGATTGAAGATTTTGTTATACACTTCCACCACTCCAATATTGTTTTTAAAATCACGCCTATGACCGATATCCGTAAATAAACCACAAATATAGCAAAATTTATCACGTCTGTCGCACATTTTTATTTCAATTGCACTCGATTTTTATCAAATTGTTAACTTTTTTATGTAAATATACAGTGATAAAGAAGTGATAAACAAAACAAATTAAAAAACAAACAATACTTTTACATGAGTTAAGCTCTCATTGCGAATTGTTGTTGTAATTCTAATTTGAGTACAGCTTCACTAAACAGAAAGCGAAAAAAAAAAACAAAAGTAATATGCAAAAATGTAGGTTTGATAAATAGTTGAATAACTCAGTCAATTTTTAACGGATTTTTTAAAACAAAGTTGCGTTTTCATCACAAATAAATATGCTTTTTGAATAAATTGAAAAAAATTACGGTTCCTTTATAAAATAATGCGTAAAAATATCGATAAAGTTGAAAAATGTCGAAAAAAGTGGGGAAATAATGTGTTTAGTGGAGAAATACACAAAGACCTTTTAAGCCAACCATAACAATATATATACCATTTCAAAGGTACTAGTTTCTTCTTTCCAAATCCGTTGAGAAACTGAAAATCAGTTAATAAACAAGTAAGTTACTGGCTTATAAGTGCATAGAGGTACGAAAAACCGGTTTTTTACCCGTAACTCAAAATTCTGATGTGACTGGCAAATTTGAAATACAAATTTTTCTTGTACTCAATAATACCTATCAGAAAAATAATATCACTTCCCAGGAATTTCTACTTCATTCTTTTTTGTCTCACTGTGTTACTATTCTAGGACTGTGTATTGGCTAGCCAACCGACAAAAGTAGCAAACAAAACGAACTAGAGCAAAGATAACTAAATTTACCGAGCTATGGTTTGAATCTTCGGTTTGTCCATGCGAACTAAAAGACCTAACGAACTAAAAGAACGAACGAACTAAAAGAACGAACGAACTAAACGAAATATTCACTAAGGACTGTGAATTAGATGTTGTTTCTACTTCCTACTAAAGGTCGTTATAAAAATCGTTAAAAATAAACAACTTGTAAGTTGATTAAATTGTAACAAAATTAATGATTTTTGTATATTTATTCCCTACAACTGAACAGGGGGCTTTAAGGGAGGGCCGAAGAGAGTTAATATATATGATATATATACTTTGTTATTTTAAAGTTTTGAATTTAAAAATTATTTTAATCGAAAATTGTGGCGTCCGTGGCGTAGTTGGTTAAAGTGCGTGGCCGCTATGTCAACGAACTTTGGAAACCCAGGTTCGAATCCCAGCAGCGACAGAAAATTATTTAAAAATTTTTCTGTACGGCCGCCACCTCTCTGCAGACAATGGCAAACCTCAGGGAGTAATCAAAATGCCATGTAAAGCTTCTTGAGAATAAGAACATTTCGTTCATCGCCGTTCGGAGTCGGCGTTAAGCCTGTAGGTCCATTTCTCGGTCAATTGTGTACAAACTTAATAACACGCACAACACAATTGATCATAAGAAGCTAGGTCAAAGTCCTTTCAAGGGCTGAAATGGCCAGTTATTTATTTTTTTATTTTTTTAATCGAAAAAATGCTATTAAATTATCAAATCTATGAATTTGCGAAAATGCTTCGCTTCTCTCGTGTGTCCAGTGACGCACCTGTGTTTTTTTTTTTTTTAATTTTTTATATTATAAATATTTTGAAACATAGCAAGAGTAATTCTAAGAAATGCAACAGTTTTATTGGAATGAAAACGAAAAAGTGTTTTTATGAATTACCTGATACTCCATCATAATGTGACGTTTTTCTAGGTTTTTCACTTTAAAACTAGCTATTTTCTTTTTTATTTTTTTCGAATCCGCCAACATCAAAGGTCCAAACGGAGACCAAACTGTAAATATCAGCTAAACTAAAGTCATGACTAGCCAAATAGTTTAGGAGGTCTTCACAAATTCAAAAACAGTCTCAATTTTCTTAAACATCTCAGGTTCTACAGGTACCTTGGAGAAGAGCTGTATTGATAGTAATTCGCAAAATTTTTGTACAGAGTAACCACGTCGAATTATAAGCGCTAGTTGATCAATTCCCGCTTTTTGGGGAACTTGGGGAAGAATAAGTCTTTCTTGCCCTACATCTCAACCAGATAGACTTAAATTGCGCTTGACTTCCCGAGTGCAAATCCTTTATCGACCAATGTGGAAATGAAGTGTTCTGGGTTGATCTTCAAAAACTCGAACTTCAAGTGTTCTTCGAGAAAGTTCTTCAAAAAAATCTTATTGAGTTCAATGCCCATAGCCTTACAGACCTATTCCGGTGAGTTGACAAAGTTCAACATATTTACAATAGTAAATATATTGACAATTGTCAATATTTCCTATTCTCGTTCAATTCTAAAAGCTCTTTTCTTGACACAGGTGTCAATAGCAAAAAAGGTATTTACAATGAATATTGTATGCAGATATCCAGCTGCTGCTGGTTTGTTTGCTCATATTTTGCTCGCCAAATTAAATAAATGATTGTAATTGTATAATAATATTTAATACATATTAATAAAACAATAAGAACTAAAGAAAGAAAGTAAAAATGAAGAGGAATAAAAATAAAAATTATTTCGTCCATTTTCTTGAAATAATTTAAACACTGTCAAAACAAAGTGTTGCCTCCTATAAACAGTATTGATCAAATATGTTGTGGGGGATAATTGAAGTGCAAAATTAAATTTTTATATATGTATATGTTTCTTTAAATATTTTCAAGTGCTTTAAAAACATTGAAGCGTTTAAAAAGATTGCGAAAAGAAAAAGTGTAGTTCTCTTTTGATTTAGAAAATATAGTGGTTAAAAGTTCCATCTTAAAAGTGTGCTATCTCTGAAAGTTTTAAACAGATTTCATCGCAGCTGGTATCATTGAAAAAGTAGTTGATGACCTTTATTATACTTGTAAAAATGTTTACTAAATTTCTTGATAGTTTTAAAAATATAACGATTTTAGTTATTTGTAGTTTTTTTTTTCAATAAACTTATTTTAAAGAAAAAAATGCGTTATTATGGCAATCTTTAATTATTTTAATAAAAAAGTCATATTTTTATACTTCAACTTGGTATATATTTTTTTATAGTTACTGTTAAACTCACAGAGCTATCACATTTTTAAGGAATAACTTTAAGCCAATGTAAGTTCTAAAAGAAAAGAGAAAAGCATTTTTTTGTGCCATTGTTTTAAAGGCTTCAATATTAAATATATAATATCAAAAGAACTAACAAATTCTCAACGATAAATTCATATGTTCATTTTAAAAAAGGAACTTAACAAAATTAGGGTATTTTTTCAATAACCATGCAACACTCCACAGCTGCTTTCTGGCAACATGCTTTTCACCTTCCTGTGGTGAATAAATAAAGCTTTTCATTTGTCAAGTGTTCGTCTGAATAGGTTTTACAAGTCAGGTTGACAAAATTTTGACAAATCATTTCTTGTAAATTGACAGCCAGAATAGGTCTGTTAGTCAACATAATGACAGAATGGCAGGGAGCTGAACCGGACAACTAGTAGAAATCCAT
The DNA here is from genome assembly GCA_943735915.1 of Pherbina coryleti. NCBI lineage: Eukaryota > Metazoa > Arthropoda > Insecta > Diptera > Sciomyzidae > Pherbina > Pherbina coryleti. The sequence continues at coordinate 21,782,955 of OX030948.1, forward strand.
AATGAAGTTTTTCTGGTTCTTGTATAGATACTTTCTTTAGTGGAGAGGATTGACCAGAGATAATGCTGTTCACAGTAAGTTTCAATGACGACTGAGTTTCGCGTATTGGGTTCCAATGAAGAGTAAGTAAAGAAATCCCTTGAAGTAACAATTAAATAACATTTCTGTATAAAAAATTTCATCGGAATTTCATTCAGGAAGTTAGATAAAAATCGAAATGCAAAAGGGTTATTAATATTTATAACATAGATTTTTTTATTGAGGTCAAAATTAATTTAAACTCAACGCAATATTTTATTAATGTAACGCATGCTCGAGAGTAAGCTTGACACAACGTAACCCAACCCTTAACACAAGGGCAAGTTAGAAGTTAATCGGATTTTTGATGCTGGAGTTATTGCGTTGGTGTTTTAAGTGGTTTTCAAACCTTTTTTTCCGATTCCAACCAAATCTTTTTTCAGTGATTAGTTTTGCTTAAAGCTACCCTTGTTCCTTAAAGTCAAAATTTAACTTTCATTACTGCCAAGATATCTCGTTTGAGGTGTTGTAGTTACATATGAAGGAAATGCTATATCCCGTTGTTCAATACAACTCATATTTATACTACGTAATTAAGTTTTTCACTCCGTATGTAACGCCCATAAAGAGGCATGGTAGGTAACTCAGCATCACCAGCACCGTTAGTCTTTCTGACCTTTTCTTCGTTTATCCGTCTGTCTGCCAAGAGTACATCCGTAATTTTTAAGCTTTCGTAATGAAATTCTATATACAAGGTTGTTTCGAATGTATAAAGAGAATAAAGTTCAAACACGAGCCAAATCAGATGAAAGTCACGCCTACTTTCCGCCCAAAGTAATTATATCAAAATGGTACAATCTCTAAAAATGTCACAAAAACTATTCTAAAACCTTGAAATTTTACATATAAACATATTCGATTTCAAATCATCATCATTGACTCCAGATTCAAACCCTACATATGAAATGTCACTGTCGAATGAAAACCATGTCTACCTCCCTACAAAGTGACGTCATCAAAATTGTAAAAACTCTACAAATGCCACAAGCATTAAATTTTAAATTTTGCACATGAATCCTGATACCGAATATGCAATCAAAGTTTTCAATTTTTCAAAATTGGATGAAAAAGTTACTTACTTCTCATACGAAATGACGTCATTAAAATTGTAAAATCTCTACAAATACCACAAAAATTGATTTAAAACCTGGAAATTTTGCATACCAACTTCAATTTAAAATACGCAGTCAATATATGAAATTTGTCAAATTCGAATAAAAACTACGTCTATCTCCTATACAAAGTGAGGTCATCAAAATTGTAAAATCTCTATAAATTCCTCAAAAATTAATCTAAGAATTTGAAATTTTGCACGTGAGTCTTCTATCCAAATATGCAATCAAAGTATAAAATTTTTCAAAACCGGATAAAAACAACGCTTACCTCCATAGCAAGTGACGTCATCAAAATTGTAAAATCTCTACAAATACCACAAAAATGATATCTAAAGCCTTGAAATTTTGCACAACAACTTCGATTATAAATACCCAGTCTATATAAGAAATTTTTCAAATTCGAATGAAAACCACCTCAACCTCCCATACAAAGTGACGTCATGAAAATTTTAAAATCTCTAACAATTCAACAAACATTAATCTAAGAATTTGAAATTTTGCATAAAAAAAAAAAATAACTGTCCATTTCAGCCCTTGAAAGGACTTTGACCTAGCTTCTTATGATCAATTGTGTTGTGCGTGTTATTAAGTTTGTACACGATTGACCGAGAAACGGACCTACAGGTTTAACGCCGACTCCGAACGGCGATGAACGGAATGTTCTTATTCTCAAGAAGCTTTTCATGTCATTTTGATTACTCTCTGAGGATTGCCATGGTCTGCAGAGAGGTGACGACCGTACAGAAAAATGATTTTCATTCAAATAATTTGCTCTTGCTGCTGGGGTTCGAACCCGGGTCTCCAAAGTTCGTTGACATAGAGGCCACGCACTTTAACCAACTACGCCACGGAAGAAATTTTGCATGTGAGTCTTAAATCCAAATATGCAATCAAAGTTTGAAATTTCTCAAAATCGGATAAAAACAACGCTTGCCTCCTATAGCAATTGATGTCATTAAAATGTCACAACCTCTACAAATTCCACAGAAATTTATCTTAAATCTTGAAATTTTGTGCATCAACTTCGATTTAAAATACGCAGTCTATATATGAAATTTGTCAAATTTGAATGAAAACCACGTCTATCTCCCATACAAAGTGACGTCAAAATTAACGAAAATTGTAAAATATCTAAAAATCCACAAAAATGTACTTATGCACTTAAAATTTTTCCCATCAGCTTTGGTTTTAAAAACGTACTTAAAGCTTGAAATCTGGCAAAATCGGATGAAAATCACGCCTATCACTTATACAAAGTGACGTCATCAAAATGTTAAGATTTCTAAAAATAACACAAAAATTAATCAGTTCAACACTTTTAATTCTGATTTCATATCAATTGCTTTTAGTTTGATGTCTGTCAAATCGAATGAAAAGCACGTTTCCCATACAAGGTGACGTCATCAAAATAGCAAAACTTTTATAAATTCTACAAAAATCAATGTATTGACTTTATATTTTTCACATAAGTATTGCTATTTACAATACAGTACAACGTACATTGAGGTTGAAAATTGAATAAATTAATTGAATACCACGCCAATTCCCCATACAAGCTGACGTCATCAAAAACTACATCCATCCTATCGAAAATTTCAGAAAATTTACTCCATAAGAATATTTAAATTGACCATAGTGACCACATCTTTTCCGATTTCACCTCTGATTGGCTTGGTTAACTTTGTGAAATCGTCAAATTACAGGAAAAACTTAATTAATTGTTATGCAATAAGCAACATGTTGGAAACATGCTGATGACGTTAAGTTAAGAAAATAAAAAAACTTAAATTAAAAGTATTGAATTTTAAGCAGGTTAAATAAGTAATAAGTGATTGCAAACACCCAGTAAGCAGCAAGGATGGAAAATGAATTACAACACATATAAAATCAGCGCCAATCAGCTTTGCTTGCTTCGTGATGTTGTGGCTGATTGATGTGACATGCAGCAGCCAGCCAGCCTCAATCGCATGTGGCTGAAATGAGAAACACAAAAAAAAAAATTAAAAATCATCTGCAAAATGCATCAAGTGTGGCGTTGCCACAGATTATTGTTGGCGCCACAAATATTACGAATGTAAGCTACAATTACAACAACAGTAAAAACAATAAGGCTCTTATAGGAAATACAAGTATTGATTGTATTGAGATAATTAAAAAATACGAAAAACAACACAAAACACGTAACAGCATGTTAAATGAAATGTAGCGCAAAGATACAGAGAGATACACAAGTGGTGGCAGATACAATCACTGAGGTTTTTCGATATGTTGCAAATGATGTTTGCTGTTGCTATTGGGAAAGTTTAAAATAAGTTTCATTAAAGCAACGCTGCAATTCAAGAGCAGAAAACTAATGCTGTAAATAAATTAAAAAATTTTGAAATCAAAATTTTATTAAAAACAATAAAGTTTTTTTTGTTCGCCACAACAATAAAAGGAAGGAGAATAAAATAAAACAGAAAAACAAAACTAAGCACAGCTGCAGTTGTTGCTATTGTCGATGATTGCTGCTGTTGTAGCATTACACAATTTGAGCTGCCACTCTTTTGTATCTGCAAGATAGTTAAGTGCCAGCTTTCAGTTGGCCTTAAAGCTTAATACTTTCAATGCATCCACCACTCAGACAGCTGAGGAAATTAGTCAAAGATCTATGCTAACGTTATAAAAACCACCAACAAAATAAAAAAGTTATAACTACAAATAGCAATCAAACTTTGCGGGTAACTCGCAGCTACAAATAAGCACAACCGTCAAATAAATCTAAGCTTGGCGGCTTTTTCACCACCAACTTGAAAATTAAAAAGTGATAATGTATAATTTTCGTAATTGGGTTATCAAGATAAACATAAATAAACGTTGGCATGTAACTTGGAACATTATTGTCATAATTGACTGTTGTAGCATAGGTTATGTATACGTTAAGCATAGAAAAGCTGATCTTTTTGAGACAGGTTTTCTCTGTTGAAAGCTTTTGTAGCCTGCTAATTTGTAGCGTTTTTCGTAAGACATGTAAAGTGATGTGGTGTTTGCTTATCAATAGAAGGTGGATGCAACTATTAGTTGGAACTATTAGTTAAACTTTCTATACTAAACAGATTATGTGTCGGTGCACCTTTAACCAAGCTGACTTGCATGTTAACCTACTGAGTGAAGGTTTGACGGAAAATAAGATAAAAAAAGATACAGTAGTTTCGACTATGTCGTAACACAAGACGTAGATTTATTCAATTCACTTTTGATGACATCTTTTTTAAAAACTATTTAGCAAAATATTTATTCCGTACACCTGAGCATATGACCTTTAAGAGAGTGCAGGAAAGGGTTCATAGGTATGACTGACCCCCATTACTTTTGCAAAAGGAATATTTTTGCTTTTGACACCTATTCCCTCCGACCACTCCTTAGGGGAGCTCCCATACAAATTTTATGGTTTTTGTTTATTTATTCCATACACCTGAGCATATGACCTTTAAAAGAGTTTCGGAAAGGGTTAATGTGTATCACTGACCCTCATTACTTTTGCAAAAGGAACATTTTTGCATTGGACACCTTATCCCTCCGACCACTCCTTAGGGGGGCTCCTATACAAAGTTTATGGTTTTTGTATATTTATTTCATACACCTGAGCATATGACCTTTAAAAGAGTGCCGGAAAGGGTTAATATGTATCACCGGCCTCCATTATTTTTACAAAAGGAACATTTTTGCGCTTGACACCTATTCTCTCCGACCACTCCTTAGGGGGGCTGCCATACAAATTTTATGGTTTTTGTTTATTTATTCCATACACCTGAGCATATGACCTTTAAAAAAGTGCCGGAAAGGGTTAATATGTATCACCGGCCCCCATTATTTTTGCAAAAGGAACATTTTCGCCTTTGACACCTATTCCCTCCGACCACTCCTTAGGGGGGCTCCCATACAAATTTAATTGTGTTTGTGCCGGAGAGGGTTAATATGTATTACCGACCCCCATTACTTTTGCAAAAGGAACATTTTTGCCTTTGACACCTATTTCCTCCGACCACTCCTTAGGGGGCTCCCATACAAATTTTATGGTTTTTGTTTATTTATTCCATACACCTGAGCATATGACCTTTAAGAGAGTGCCGGAGAGGGTTAATATGTATGACCGATCTCCATTACTTTTGCAAAAGAAACATTTTTGCCTTTGACACCTATTCCCTCCGACCACTTCTTAGGGGGGCTCTCATACAAATTTTATGGTTTTGTCGATAAAACCGGAAACTGTCGATAAATAGGTAGCAAGTTTAAGCAAACAAAAACATCAAATGTTGGCTTTATATTTCATGTAATTGTGTAAAATTTATATAAGTTAGAGAGTTCTAACATGAATTTTTGTCGCAGAGCAGACCAACAAGATCTAACATCAACATTGTACGATCAGTACTTTAGGCCCACCAAAGGCTCAAAAAGTTATATAAATACCGACACCTGATCACTATCAACCACCCTACTTACCTCCGAGAATGACGTATTCTACGTCAAAATCAATTTCGGAAAATAATTGCTTACATCATTAATTTAGCCAATTCCGTTCGACTCTGATTATGAAGTTATCATAATGATATTTGAAATATAGGGTATTTTTTAGAGGTGCAGAACTTTGAATTGAAATAAAATACTGGGAATACATCGTTTTGAACTGAAAATAAGTTTAATAAAAATTGAATCACACAATGTCACTTCAATAAAAGTAATAAAAACTTTTTAACAAAAAAAAAAAAAAAAAACAGACTGCAAAAGCACTACAAAGTAAAATATAATTTTAAATAACTTTTCTCATTAATTTCTTGGTCAAATTTTAAAAGTTATTTATATCTACCTACCCATCTACCTGCATACCAAATATTAGTACCCTAGTGTCAACATTAACTGAGATATAGTATTTTTATGACATTGCCACACCCCTTTGTTGAATAACGTCCACTTTTCTGACCGTAATTTGTAGTAACTGTGCCTACCCATGTACTAAATTTCAGCACCCTAGTGTCAATATTATTCGATATATAGTGTGTTTATCATATTGCCATACCCCTTTGTCAAATTACGCCTACTTTCTTGACTAAAATTTGTAATAACTATGCCTACCCATGTACTAAATTTCAGAAAGCTAGTGTCAACATTATTTGAGAGACAGTGTTATTCTAAAAATGCCACGCCCATTTATCGGATGACGCCCTTTTTATTGACCCTTATTTATAGTACTTATTCCTGTTCCTGTACTAAATTTCAGAACCCTAGTGTCAATATTCTTCGAGATACAGTGTTTTTCTAATATTGCCACACCCCTTTGTGAAATAATGCCCTCTTTCTTGAATAAAATTTATAATAATTTTGCCGATCTCCGTGCTAAATTTGAGTATTCTAGTGTCAATACTATTCTACATATAGTTTTTCTAATAGTAACACGCCCCTTGGTCATCATCACCATCCCAGTCGATTTAGCCATGTCCGTCTATCTGTCTGTGATCACGAATACAGCCGTAATTTTTAAGCTATCATCTAGGAATTCGATATTTAAACTTTTATCTAAAAAATAAAGTTCAAATTCGAAAATGAGCCAAATCGGATTAAAACCACGCCTACCTCCCATACAAAGTGACTTTTTCAAAAAGGTAAAATCTCTTAGAATTCCACAAAAATGAATGTATGGACTTGACATTTTGCATGTGAGCTTTGCTATAAAATATACACTCTGTGTATGAAATTCAAGTGACTTCATCTAAAAACAAAAGCGAATATTTTCTGTTAAAACTATGACGAAAATGTTTTTACAAATAAACATTTTATTGGCTGCTTAAGACTTTGAATATACTTTGGTTCTGCCGTGGGAGTTAAAATACCAACTTCGGCGCAGTCGAAAATGATTTCTTACTAGTTTTTTAATTAAATTTTTAATTATTAAATTTCGCACCACAACTTTTCTGTTGACACCTATACTCTGCGAGTAACAACATTTCCATGCAACACTGATGCATTTTTTATAATACCTGTATCAAATTTTTTTGAAAACCTGCGATGTAAAATGAGAAAAATTTCAAAAATATAACTTTATGGATCTTTTATTTACATTTACTTTCGAAACCATAAAATTTAATGACCCTGTTTGATAGAAGAAATAAATTACTCCAATTGAATCAAGAAATAAGATTATGTGAAATGCTTTTACTACATGTAATTTTGCATGGTCATAATTATTTTAATAACCAGTGAAGTTAAACATTTTTTTTACATCGAAATCGTTATATCTTTCACTTTGCTCTACAAGCTGTTAAAAATAGATGTTGATGTGATTATTCACTTTGCCTTACAAGTAGATTATAATGTAGATCTTATTAAAATATAAATTTTAAAATGCCACTTAATACTAGATTCAAATAGTTTACAAGAGTTCATAAACATTAAAAAAAAAGCTTAACTATACGTTAAACAATCTTAAAGCAAAAGTTTACATGCCTGACTTTCAACCGCTGCAAATAACTACATCAAATGAAAGTGAAGAAAATCCAAAATTTCAAAACTTGAACTTTTGTACTAAACAGTTTAAAATAGTTACTGTTGAAAACTTTAAGCACACTTAAGTTATTTGCTAATTTCAAGTGCTTAATTCTTCATGTCGTTGGTTAACTATACTCTTAGATAGTTAACCATAGTTATAGTTTTACCATAATTGAGTTAAAATCGATGCTAAGCATAGATTGCTTACACTTTGTGGCTAAGCAGATTAGACACAAACTGTACGATAAGCATTGCTTTGACATGTTGTTGGCTTTAAATGGATAATTTTTCTTTCGCACATTTGCTCGATTAAGCATTACTCAATCACCCACACAAAAAACCCCCATCCCCTAGTCCCCACACCCACTCAAGATATTCTTTCTTTCAACACTCTCGCAACATTAGGCAATTTGATGTCATTACATTAAATGGCTTTAATGGCTTTCAACACATAACATTAGCTGCTGACCCATCGATATTTTGACATTAAAGCAAGATGATTTTTTTTTTGTTGTCAAGCATTTTACAGATATTGAATGACTTTATGTACGGACACGTTTCTCTTCATTCAGTTGATAAAAGCATCTTCACTTCCCAAACTAATGTGTTCGGTTACTCATCTTGTGGGCTAATTTAAATTCAATTAGTGGCACTTATATGGACCGCACAAAGTAACCGAATTATTACGATCACTTGATGTGTGTATTTGTGAGCACATGCTGAGGCGAGGCCAGGTCAGGCCACTCAAACTTAATGCAACAACCCAGACCAAACCAAGCCCAAGCTCTGACCGCTTCAAAGTGGAATGTACGTGAGTGTATTATTTTCATAACTTTTAACCCAATTAAATTGAAATTGAAAATACACACATACATACATAAATCAGAAATGCTTATAATTTTACGCAAGCTACAAAAGCAGCTCTTCAAAGCTCAAGAACTTCCATCATGAGGATGGAGTTTTTTTAAAGCTTTTTTTTTATTGTTCAATAAATTATATTTTTATGCACTCAGTGGAGTTGCTATGAGTACAACTGGAACGGCTCATAGATTATTGTGCTATTTTGGGGCTACGTTCTAAACTGGGCTAATTTGTAATTATAACTTGTTTATTTTTTTTCGTTTTGGTCTTTAAGCCAACTTCTGCTTGAGCTACTTTAGCTCCAACTTCTACAGAGCTTTTCCTACCATGCCATAAAAGGCAATAGCTACTTATTTGTTATTTTTTTTTTTTTTTTTTTTATTCTACTTTCTGTGCTATTTATAGTCTCAATTATAAATTCTCTACACTTGACCTCATATCTGATAATTAGGTTTTTATTGTATCTGCTACATGTTTGCGCTTACTTGCCTTGCCTACTTTGCTTTGTCTGAGTATCTGCTTCTTTGTTTGTCCGCTTTTTTGTGCGTTTTGTGCTGTTTTTTTGTGTCTTTTACTCTATGCAGCTCATAAGTAATCACTTCAATTATGCACTGCATTTGCTTACATCCAGACGGACATTAAGTAGCTCCTCGCTGACTTCAAGTTCAGTCATGTTTGGCTCATAAAAATTAGTTGGCTGCATTTTCAATGTTAATCATTTTCAATTTAATTCAACTCGTTACGAATTCAAGTCTTGAAATTATAGAGCGTAGATGAACAAAAAATTCAAATTTACTTGAAAATGGTCTCGAGTTATTTGTATCTATATGTGTGTGTGTGTGTGTGTGTAGATCTGCAATTGTATTCAGCTTAGTTGTTGGGGTATCTGTTGGGAGGCTAATTTTCATAACACTACTTTTGTTGTCGTTGTTATGGTTTATGTAGTTGTTGTTGTTCATGTTGCTGTTTCTATTGGTACACTCTATTATCTGAATAACATTAAGCTTGGACTTGAGTGTTTATTTTGAAGTTTCTTTTTCGTAACAATTTAACATAATTTCTGTTTAATAAGTCAATTTCCGGTGTATGGTATATTTGGACTCTAACTACTTTTTTCTGTAACCTATCATTTTTTAATGTTAAGCATTTTTTATGACCTAAGTCTAATATAATTGCGCCAAATGAGTAAAACACTATTTTGATAGGAACTAACCCCCTAAAACCAAGTTTTGTGCGACATTTTAGCATCAATTCTGAATACGTATGCAATTAACCTTTAAACACATTTTAAGTTTTGACTTATTTCTGGCATTTAAGTTGAATTTTCAGCTTTGGTACATTCAAAGACCTATAGTAGAATTTTATGACGAATGTTTTTATGGAATATTTTAACCCGTTTAATCCTTTTTTTATAGGTCTGTTTTGCCTTTTATCACAAAAGGGTCAAAAAAGACTCATAAATTGAGAAGTTAGAGGGTTTAAATGTTTCACAAAAATATTTTTTGAAGTGTTTTACATAAAGCCCCAGACAATATTCTTTATAAAAAATGTAAGGATATCATGATTTCCTATGCCGATTCACTATAAGAATGTTCTAAAAGAGGAGAAACTTAAATCCCCTCTAAAATTAGACTCATGCGTAAACTTTCAAAACGCCGATACCCGTAATTAAACACGTCGGCACCTTGTTATTTCAGAAAAAAATTGATTTTGTTGTTCAGTGTTATTAGCGATCGATATATTTTCTTATATAAAATAAAAGATGTTGCTAGTTTTTAAATCTGTTACAAAACAAAATATAATTACATTAAAACTGCATCCCGTTTAAGGCACGAATATTTCATCAGTGTCATTATTTTCAATACTTAATAAAATTCAATTGATAAATTACTTGATTTTATTAAAATATATTTTCACACCATTTCAAAAGAAACAAAGAAACACAGAAGAAACCCTTCATAATTTAAACACAATAGTGAAAATCGTGTCATATCATGTCATATGTATGTCATGTAACATATCATGTCATGTCATGTCATGTCATATATCATGTCATGTCATGTCATATATCATGTCATATGTCATGTCATATATCATGTCATATGTCATTTCATATATTATGTCATATGTCATGTCATATGTCATGTCATATGTCATGTCGTATGTCAAGTCATATATCATGTCATATGTCATCTCTCAGATACATGGTATCATGTCATATGTCATGTCATATATGATTTTATATATCATGTCACATGCCATATGTTATATCATATATCATGTCATATATTATGTCATATATCATGTCACATGTCATGTCATATATCATGTCATGTCATATATCATGTCATATGTCATCTCATATATCATGTCATATATCATGTCACATCATATGTCGTGTCATAACATGTCATATGTCATGTCTTCATATGGTTTCATATGATTTCATATGGCATGTCATACATCATGTCATTTGTCATGTCATTTGTCATGTCATATATCATGTCATATGTCATGTCATATGTTATGTCAAGTCATATGTCATATCATGTAAATTAAAATAAAAATACATACATAAATATTGATACCCCCAACGTATACGTTGATAACTCCAACTACCAACTTTTAAAGGGACAGTGTTTATCTGAATCTGCGCATTGGACTCCATGTGGTGACAATTTTTTGACCATGTATCTAAAACTTTGAGGGATTGGCAGCTATTTTGAATGTTACAACTTTGGTATATTTCGGTGAGGACTCCATGCAAAAACTAAGCATCTTAAATGAAAAATATATTGCAAGAATTATTTTTTTTAGATGATTCTTTCATTTACCAACTTATGCATGGGACAAAAAAACCAGTTTGTGTTGGCAACTTCATGTACATAGTTATATTCTAAAAAAAAAAAGCTCAAGCCTGTGTTAGATAACACGGGCGCATAGGTCAGACGTAGAATACGTTAGTCATTAACAGCCTTATTCAATAGATTTCCTTAAACAACCTTTAAACTCTTGTTTAGTTACGCACTGTTTAAGGCTTTACGCAGCTTCTATGCAACCTTGCTAACATTGTTATTCATAAACATATTTTCATTTTCTGCTTATGATTATAAGGTTTGTGTCTGAACTATAGAAAATCTCTACAAAAATTAAGAATTCCAATGGATTTACAATGGCCGCCGCATAAAAAAATGCTGCAAAGGGCGCATATGGAGCATGTCTTTGATATTAAAAGAAAAGACAAACAAAAATCATGGTTGTATTTACGTAACCTTTAAACGCCAATTTCGGCGTTTAAGTTACGCAGCTCTTAAACAACTACGAAAAATGTTTATGAATAACGTTTTCTTGCTTAAAGCCCGTTTAAAGTTACGCTGCCTCTAAAATGTGTTAATAAGGCTGTAAGACATTGAGGATGTAACGTATTCTACGTTAAAACTTTAATTTTAAGTCATAAATGCCAACCTTATGCTCAAATATTTTATCCATGTAATATATTTTTAAGTCTAAATACCAAATATTTCATTTCAAAAAAATCTTTTAAAGAAGTTTGTACCTTAACATACAACTAAAAAAGAAATAATGTTGCAGAATTGGTTACTTAAGGTACGCATTTCTTTTGTCCAAATTACAAATTTGAATTTTATATATCTCATGAAATATGTTTGTAAGCACTACAGTGATTTAATAGTCGATAGATAATAATTTCATCTACAATAAACAGAAACCTTTACTCGATTTTTGTTTTTGGTTTTCTTTTTATAACGAAAATAACACTAGAATGGTTATACTGTAAAATTACGTTTTTCAAATTACGAATTAAACGTTGGATGTATTGATAAATATTGACAATGTTTTTGTTGCTTGAAAAGATTTGGAGAGGAAAGCTTAGTAACTTGAATTGACTTAAGTAAAGGCTTAACACCTCGCCACAAAGATTCTACACATCTTGCACTTAATTTTCTTTTTCAATAGTCTATCATCCCATGTCATGTCATATATCATGTCATATGTCATGCCATATATCATGTCATATGTATGTCATGTCATATGTTATGTCATTTATCATGCCATATTTCATGTCATACATAATGTCATATATCATGTCATGTCATGTCATATATCATGTCATGTCATATATCATGTCATGTCATATATCATGTTATGTCATATATCATGTCATGTCATATATCATGTCATATGTCGTGTCATATCGTCGTGTCATATATCATGTTATTTGTCATGTCATATATCATGTCATATATAATGTCATATGTCATGACATGTGTCATGTCATATGTTATCTCATATCATATGTCATGTCATGTTATTATCTACTTATCGGTTGATTTGCTTATTTCACACAAACTTAAATGAAAATACATACATATATATTTACAATGTTTTTGTTTGGAGAGGATAGCTTAGTAACTTGAATTGACTTAAGTAAAGGCTTAACACCTCGCCACAAAGATTCTACACATCTTGCACCACTTAATTTTCTTTTTCGATAGTCTATCCCATTTCGAACCAAGGTAGAATTGCCTAAATAAAAAAGATGCCTGTTAATATCTGTTTTACGGCCAAAATAATTTTTGACAATGAAGTGTGATATTTACTTCTATGACAAAAGATTAAAAAACGAAATCACATGGAAAATTTTTAAGCATCTAGCTTAATATTTGCCCAATATTGATTTTTCAAATCAATACACCATCTGGTTTTCATTTCAGTTTCTTGCTTAAATGATGACAATAAATTTTATTTATCAATAAAATTAGCATTGCAAACTTTTAAATGCAAATCACAGCAACACACTGCAGCAACAACTTGCTAAACATTGGCTATAAAAATTAATGTATATCACCCTCAAGCATGCAATAAAACTTTCATGAAAACTACTCGTATGCTGCTTGACATTAGCAAAGTGCTGCTGATGACAATTCCCCCCATATAAAAGAAGAATAACAGCATTTATAATAAAACTTTTAACAAAATCAAGTGAACTCTACTCGTATATTCTACAATCTGATTGGCAAAAAGAAACTTAAGTCACAATTTTTTTTTTTATTATTTTTCTCAAATTGAAAATTATACACTTTTTCCAAATAAAGTTTTGCTACGAAGATATCCGTAAAGAAATTTGTTTATTTTAATTGTGAACCCAGGATTTTAAATAGGAATGATTGAGCAATCAAGTTAAATATGTTTAGGATATTTTAAATACGAGTATAACAAAAAGCTGTCGAAACATTTGGAATTGAAGCAGGGGCAAGTGTTAGGTTCTTATCATATTTCTTGCCTTTTTTTATGTTTATTATACTGGTTTCTTCTTAGAATCTGATGTTATTTTTTTTTAAATTTTTCTTAAAAATTATTGATGCATATCCCCCCATAATGACATTTCATGTGTAAAGCTCAACTATCTCGACATAAATAAATGTTCTCGTAGGTATATTCTTTTAAGTAAATTGCATTATATTGAAAAATCATCACGTTCTACTGATGCTACTCCATTCGATTCCATGCCACTTACCAATACAATGACACTTGATAAATCCGATAATTCCCACAGCAATTTTCAACTTTGCAATGCAAGCAGCGGTAGCAATGTACGAGGGAGGCGGCAGACAGCGTTGACGAACGACGAATGGTTACCAAAGCCAAAAAGACTGCTTGGTCTGGCATGGCATACATAAAGAAGAATGACGAAAAAAAGCACACCTGATTTAATTCCGTACCTCGTTGTTAGAACGCTTGTTGGTTGCATTCAGATTGGCTTCGGTAGCTTCACTTAAATGTGCCACCAAAGTCAGTGTCAATGCAGTCGTCGAACCTCCCTCGAGAATTGTGTATTTTTGTTGTTCCCAGATTCCTGTACATTTACCTTTTTGTCTTGCATTTTTTATTTTGTTGAGATCTGTTTTTTTTTTCTTGCTCCACTCTATCTTTACTGTCTGTGCCTGGTATGAAAGACATGTGTTTTTTTTCCCTGGTTTTATTTGAAGGAGTTCATGTGTGGAAATGTGGGTTTCTTTAACATGACGTAGTAGCATAGAAGCAGCGAACAAGAACAAAATGTATGAGAATGATGAAAAATAAAAAACCAACCAAAATAACAGCAACAACAACAAAGGTCTCCAAAGACATGCTTGAAAGATTTTATTGAAATTTACAAAGAATTCTTAAAAACTGAAGATCCATTGAATAGATGACGCTTCATGCTTCAATAACACAAGATACTCGAAGTTTTTGTTAAGAAAAGGGTTTTTTTCTTGTTTGAAGCTCTTTTCGAGCTGTTTTTTCGAGTTAAACTAAGTTCAGCAAGATAATCTCTCAGTCTGACTCAGGCTATGAGGTAAAATTTATGAGCAGCTTGATGATCAAGTTGATAAAGCTCGTCTCTGGTTAAAGATGAGAAGATAACGATGATTGGACAGCACAGAATTGTTCAAGGAATTAGGTTATATATTTACAAGAGATACACAGGAACTCTAAATAACCCTCCAGGAGTTTGCTTATAAATAACAGTGAGAGTAAAAGAAACAGTAACAGTAAGAGCAACCGTAGCGTAACAGAATAACAGTAACAGTAACAGTAACAGTAACAGTAACAGTAACAGTAACAGTAACAGTAACAGTAACAGTAACAGTAACAGTAACAGTAACAGTAACAGTAACAGTAACAGTAACAGTAACAGTAACAGTAACAGTAACAGTAACAGTAACAGTAACAGTAACAGAAACAGTAACAGTAACAGTAACAGTAACAGTAACAGTAACAGTAACAGTAACAGTAACAGTAACAGTAACAGTAACAGTAACAGTAACAGTAACAGTAACAGTAACAGTAACAGTAACAGTAACAGTAACAGTAACAGTAACAGTAACAGTAACAGTAACAGTAACAGTAACAGTAACAGTAACAGTAACAGTAACAGTAACAGTAACAGTAACAGTAACAGTAACAGTAACAGTAACAGTAACAGTAACAGTAACAGTAACAGTAACAGTAACAGTAACAGTAACAGTAACAGTAACAGTAACAGTAACAGTAACAGTAACAGTAACAGTAACAGTAACAGTAACAGTAACAGTAACAGTAACAGTAACAGTAACAGTAACAGTAACAGTAACAGTAACAGTAACAGTAACAGTAACAGTAACAGTAACAGTAACAGTAACAGTTACAGTAACAGTAACAGTAACAGTAACAGTAACAGTAACAGTAACAGTAACAGTAACAGTAACAGTTGGCGCCCAACGTAATTTTCACTCGTTTTTTCAAAATCTTTATCTATTTTTTTCTTTTCTTTGCCTTTGTTACTATTCTTTCCAGGACTGATTTTATTGTCTGAGTACCTCTGTATACTGTCTCGAGTTCTACCGGATGAGTTCGGTCAACTTTGTGATAGTAGCATAGGGGTATTTGCGTTTGGTTTTGTTGACCATATCTGGGTAGGTTCCTCCTGAACAGTTTAACAATAGTCTTGAGTGGTACTACACAGATTATGGATGGCATATGGGGAATTCGATACTGAATATATGTGCTGTTGATGTTTTGAAATCTAAGATACAGTGCTCTGGCTTGATTGGACACTTGAGGCGGATTATAAAAATCAACATGGGGGTTTGAAAAGGCAGGTTACTCTTCAGCCGTGTTCGTAGCCTCAGGCTTGCACATGTAGTGTGGAGTTATGCTACCTTTTAATAAAAACATGTTTTTCTTTGGGGTTTTAGAGGACGGCGACAGATATAGGACTGACATCACAAACGTACAACGGGTTACGGAATACTACAACAAGTTCACACCAGCCACGACTATCATATTGCTCGCATTAATTTTATTTTTGAATTTTTATTCTTTTATCATTATTATTTTTTTTTTCATTTTATTATTATTTCTTTTTCATTATAGTATTATTTGGTTAAGTTGAATATCCATATTACTAGCTTTGACTAGAATTTGAATTTTTGTTAGTTTTTAACAATATTTTTCTATTATTATTGTTCAAAATATTTGAATTACAAGTTGCTTACCTTGATCTGGAATTTAATTATATTCAGGCTTACCTTTTCTTTTACATTTTTTTTATTTTTTTATGGTTTTATTGGTGTACATATATTTCTTTTCTTTTGTTTTTGGATTTAAATGAATTCTTTAAGTTTTAAATAATATCGTTTTATTAGTTTTTTTTTATTTTTTTTTATTAGGAATATTAATTTTTTCTTTTGGATCGTTTCCAAACTTTGTCTGACGGTTAATGGTGTAGAATTTTTTTGTCAAAGTTGAATTTCTAATTAAAGAAGAAAAGCCAGCAAGGACCTTAGGTTTTCTGAATTTGGGTGCTAGTCGGTGGATGGAGAAAGGTCAAAAGCCAACCGAGTCGAATAGAGTCGAACGACTATTGTGGGAAGGCAGGCAGTTGCTTGAAACTGGAAGACGAGTGACACATAGTGTAACTCGTGCTCTAGACGCCCAAGCCATAAGCTCTGATACTCGGTCTGCAAGTTGGCAACAGTAACAGTAACAGTAACAGTAACAGTAACAGTAACAGTAACAGTAACAGTAACAGTAACAGTAACAGTAACAGTAACAGTAACAGTAACAGTAACAGTAACAGTAACAGTAACAGTAACAGGAACAGTAACAGTAACAGTAACAGTAACAGTAACAGTAACAGTAACAGTAACAGTAACAGTAACAGTAACAGTAACAGTAACAGTAACAGTAACAGTAACAGTAACAGTAACAGTAACAGTAACAGTAACAGTAACAGTAACAGTAACAGTAACAGTAACAGTAACAGTAACAGTAACAGTAACAGTAACAGTAACAGTAACAGTAACAGTAACAGTAACAGTAACAGTAACAGTAACAGTAACAGTAACAGTAACAGTAACAGTAACAGTAACAGTAACAGTAACAGTAACAGTAACAGTAACAGTAACAGTAACAGTAACAGTAACAGTAACAGTAACAGTAACAGTAACAGTAACAGTAACAGTAACAGTAACAGTAACAGTAACAGCAACAGTAACAGTAACAGTAACAGTAACAGTAACAGTAACAGTAACAGTAACAGTAACAGTAACAGTAACAGTAACAGTAACAGTAACAGTAACAGTAACAGTAACAGTCACAGTAACAGTAACAGTAACAGTAACAGTAACAGTAACAGTAACAGTAACAGTAACAGTAACAGTAACAGTAACAGTAACAGTAACAGTAACAGTAACAGTAACAGTAACAGTAACAGTAACAGTAACAGTCACAGTAACAGTAACATTTAACAGTTAATTCTATATCTGTAACAGTAACAGTAACAGTAACAGTTTACAGTTAATTCTTTATCTGTAACTTTAACGTTCCAGTAAATTTTTTTTTCATGGCGGACATGACCAAGTGAGTTAAAAAGTGCGTGGGCCACTCGAGACCAGGTTCGAACTCTGATACAGAAAATTTTTTTAATTAAAATCAATTCTTCTGTTCGGGCGTCACCTTTCTGCAAATAAGGACAAGCCATAGAGAGTAAATAGTGCCACACATTAGCTTTTCGAAGCATAAAACTTTTTGTTTTGTTTTGATATAAAACATTACCGAACATAACATTTTTCTTCAAATCTAACTTATTAATTTTTATATGAAATTTAATATCTGTTGCTCTTTTTGTGATATGTACGGTTAAAGATATATTTTCAAAGAAACAAAAAAAAAAAAAAACAAAACAATTCAGCAGATTTTTACAGATGCTTTCCACTGCACCAACAGGAACTGTAGGAATTCAATGAACGCGTTAATCATTATTCAACATAATATCAACTACTTTGCTGAGCTCTTCTGCGGCTTTGTTGTCTTCTTTCATTGCATTATCCACTTTACAAAGTAATAAAGGCCAAGGCAATGAGATATTTCATGCTCAACACCTTAACCACTTCTATCGCCCAGACAACGAAAACAATAACCAACACTCTAGAGACCTATGGGAATTGTCTTCTCAAGGCACTCATGGTTGCTATCTAGCTACCAAGTTAAATACGCGTAATAAAGCGAATGTCACTACATGCTGAAAAGGCTGAAAAAAAGAAATGAAAGATGAGAATTGAAAGAAAAGAAAAAAAAAATGTGCTTTCAAAGTCATAGCCAAGTTAAGAAAGCGTGAAATTCCGTAAATGTACAACGTCATCGATTTATGGTGTCTGCATTAAAGGAAGCAAGATTTCCTCCTTATTTTTTCCTCTTATTATTATTATTACTCTTGTGTCGGCTACGACAACTAAGGTGATGACGATGACGTGTACGATGGCGACGATTATTCTTTTAATGGCTATGCGAGCGCCCTCTGGTGCGCTTTATGATGGCTTAAAAGACATTTTCACACCTTTATATAATGTAATGTTGCCTGCATAACTATCAACAACACAGGCATGCAGTTGAAGTTGACTGTAAGCGTCAACGTCATGATTACTAACATGATTGCTTTTATTAAGAGCAGCAACATGGTCGTCTTTGGCAGTATCAACAACAATAGCATCATCATTATCGGCAAAAGCAGCAGCATCACCATCACCATCACCATCGTCATTATCATTTTCATCAGCATTATCATCAACAACGTCCGCTGAGTTCTATGACTCGATGTCGTGTGGCAACTATGCGGGAGTTTTTATGATTGTCAACCAATAATTTTTAACGCAGCAACCTGTTCCTTGAAGACGATGACAACCACGACGACAGCAGCAACATCAACACCAATAACAGCAGTTTTCTTTTGATGTCGCTTTTCTCTCTCTCTTTCTCTCTCTCTCTCTCTCTCTCACACACACATACACACTCTCTGCCGAATGAAAGATCTGTGCTATTTTGTATATTTTTCTTGCCACGCACTGAAAGGTTTTCTGTTTATTCTTCATATTTTCCACAGGTGGCATTCGTTTAAGCAGTTCACAGTTTTCTGAATTTTTTTTTTTTTTTTTTTTGTCCTGCCATTCAATGTGTAGCAGGCTGACTATGGGCCGCCATGTTTGTGTAAATTTGCCTATGTGAAGAAAAGTTCCTTTCAATTCCCTTAATGTTTCCGGCATCCTGTGGAGTTGGTTGACAAATTCCTGCTTAGGGAATTTAAAATAGGGGTTTTTTTCTTATTCTGATAGATTGAAGAAGTTTTTCTTATTATAACGCATAGCTTCTTGTGCTTATATTAAAGTGAATATGTTTTTATAGTAAAGCGGGATGTTTCGCTTTTTTTTTTGAGTCGCTTACCAACACAATCATGCATACTTGACTACGACTTGAAAACGACAAAATTAATCAATACATATTTCTTTTTTTCTTTTCAGGTATGTTACCACATGATTGTGATTTGGTTAAACTTGACTGATGCCCTGGGTAAAGTTATACTTTATACAAAATACTTTATATACTTAAATACTTAAAAAAATTACTAGCAGGCCACAGTGGTCCGCAGCTTCGCCACTGACGTCATCTCTTTATCAACAGTTCATCTTTATCAATTTATAAAAAACTTATTTAAATCCCACAATGCTACTGACTAAAAAGTCAGCCGTTTGTTTCTCTTGCTTACTTATAAATTACAGTAAAACCACGGTCAAAACATGTGTAGAAAAGTTACATGCCGCGCAACAAATGAACATACATATACACATATATACTATACATCAAGTCGAATAGAGTTTCATTGAGAGAGAAATAGCGCCGAAAACTTTATGAAAAAAAGATTCCTGAACATGCTGAAGGTAGTCTGTGAATCCCCATTCAACAAAACTGTGTTGGATTAATTCACCACATCAAAACTAATTTCAACATGTTAGCATCTACTTCGATCGAATTGGCAATTGGTGTGGTGAAGTCATTTGTTCTTTTGTTTTGAGCGCAGCAAAGTATGTATGTTTATGTATTTGTTTGTTTATTTAGTTGTGGTGAGCTTGCTGAGAGCAAAGAGAGAATAGAGTAGAGAGCAACATGGAGTATATTGAAGCTCTCGCAGCACAAACGCATGAAAAGCTCAGGATCAAGCAATGAATGGATAATAAAAAACTTTACACTTTCATTAATGATACTTATTATTAAAATTTCGTAAAGAAAATACTCATATATCCTTTTGCAGCACAAGTGTGATATTTTAAAACTTATTTTATAAAAATCGGACCAAAAAATGTTCGCTTTAATGTTACATAATAGTATAGATTAATACCTACATACAAATGATATATTTCAAAGTTATCCCTACGGAGAAAAGAACCGGTTCTGAACTTATCACGTGATGGTTCCCCAAGGGAGATGGATCAGTCCCAATTCTGCCACCAACATATGAAACCGTCCGGTCCCTTTAAGGGGAGATACGCAGTCAGAACTTTTTTTGCATTTTCTTAAAGCCTTAAGTTTCAAGAATATTTGGTGAAAATTTCAAGTTAATATCTCAAAAAATAACAAAGTTATAGCCTACTGAGTGAACCGCCTTCTAGAGCGCGCAGTGCTGGCGCTTATTTTCAAACGCGTTTTTCTCGAAACCATGTTTTCAAAGTCGGTGACCAACATTTCTCAAAGCTCAGTGAAGCGATCGTTTTGATTTTTTTGCAGGCTTATTGTACACATAATAATCTCGTACTTGTCATAGGATTTTTTTTTTTTTAGCTTCGTTCATTTTTTATAGGCAAAACTATGACGAATTTTTGGTCGAAAATCGTTTTTTTACGTTTGAAAGTCCGCCATTTTGTGAAAAATCAATATTTTCAAAAACGGCTATGACAAGTACGAGTTTTAAGTATCTACTTTAATAATATATTTCATTTTTTTGTTTCAGATGAATTAAGGAGGAGCAATCTTGGTCACCGCATTTCACCTTTTTTTCAGAGCGCTCTACAAAAACTGCTGTATCGACCTTAATATTAAATTTTTTTTAATAAAAAAAAAACTAAAAATACTCTTAAATGTGTATTTTTTTAGGTATAAAAACCCTCATTCAAAAATATCCCATAGGTTTCCTTAAAAAAATTCACAAACATGACCTTTTTTTTCGGCCTCTGGCTGCGTTGCTCCCCTTAACACGGGGTTGTCATTGACAGGGGTCAATCGCCACATGCTGCGTCACCTTGAACCTATCCCGTGACCAGCCTCGAAGAACAAATTTGTGATCTATCCCAACTATCGAGCAGTTTCTTGAGCAATTTCATTTGTTCGTTAAACAATCATTCGATATTATGATATTCGACCGATGCAAATTTATTTTCTTTTCAACTTTGATTTTCTACACGATGTAAATAAAGCTTTGAATTGTAATCGATCTGACTCCACTCGTATATCATATAAAATTGGTCCCGTGCTGAGTAAAATTAAACCTGCCCCGTATCAAGCACAAAGAATCTGTTTTGTGACAATTTATATCAGATCTGTCCTGTGATAGGTTGCATTTGAGCTGTCTCTGGGCCAGTTACTTATGAGCAATTGACTCTGCTTTCTTCGTAGGGTATTTGAAAGAGTTTTGATCCATTCATTTAATTTATTAGAGAGTATGCTTCAAAATTGCTTGAAGAGCGCCATATAAAGCTTCAAACAATGTCCAAATATAATAACTCTGCCATTTTTAATTTAATTTATTTATTTAAAAACAAAATGTATGTGCTGCGATGTGCCCGGTATGTGCTACCATAAAATGCATTGGCAGCATTTTTATTTTTTTTTTTTTTTCAAATAATAACACTTTGTTTTTATTATGTAAATAAAAATTTTGACTTTATCATATATCTTTTTTTACAAAGAAACTTATTCTGATCAATTTTATGGAGACGATGGCACACTTTAAATACGAGCG
Source organism: Pherbina coryleti (assembly GCA_943735915.1). NCBI lineage: Eukaryota > Metazoa > Arthropoda > Insecta > Diptera > Sciomyzidae > Pherbina > Pherbina coryleti. Next base: position 21,805,362 of record OX030948.1, read on the forward strand.
TTCAAGATGCTTCCGGTTTCCAAGTGACGGCACCACCATTCTTCAAATGCATGGCATTTTAGACGGGTGGCAGTCTTAACATGAACACACCATAAATGTTAGATCGATCTGTCAATGAATTGTGATGTTACAGTGTTTTAAATAAAATAACTTTTGGTATTGTAATAAAATTGAATAAAGAGCACTACTACTAAGAGCACAAGAAATAAGCACTACTTTTTGCGAAACGAAATTGCGAAAGAAACAAAAGAAAAGCTCGATAAATATTATGGCTGTGCTCACACGTCAATCAATGCATGAACTCAAATTTGTTGTTGTTGGCTCAAATGACTGAATGAACTCAAACTTGTTGTTGTTTGTCCAGCTAAAAAAAAATAAACTCTATCCGAGAGAGGAAATCCACTTTGAATACTTCATAGCATCAATCAAAATTTTGACCACGCTCCTGAATCATTCAGTCAAAGCCAAGAATGATACAAGATTATGCGTTTTGCTGTCCCGTTATCCCGTTAATGCTCTCTTTCCCAACTGAGTGCATGACGTCACACAGCACTTCTGCTTGACTAAAACGTATGCAAATGTACGATCGCTTATGCAAATTGACGAAAATGAAAATAAATTCTTTCGGAAAAATAAAGTAAAAATATCTACTCTTCTATATAAAAATATGAATATTTTCGTATACGTTACTTTCAAGTTTAGGAGGTCCATATACATATTATAAAAATAAGAAAAAAAGAAAAACATTTAGGCGTGGGCCCCAAAGTACAATTATTATAAATTAATTATAAATTAAATTCCAAATTTTGACAATATCACGTGTGACGTCATGCTCTCTCTCTCTCATTTGTGGAACGCGTAATCTTGTTTCTATCATTCTTGGTCAAAGCGTTGCAAGCTTTTACTCGGCTGCTGCTTAGTAGTAAGTTATTGATAAGAAAGTAGCAGATTCAACATAAAAGTATTTTTATGGGTTGAAAAAGCATAAAATAGTAGGCAAAACGATAATAATCGCAAACAGTAGGTAGCAGAAAAGCCTGCGTCGGCGGTTCAATCAAACAATCATGTGTGAGCAGACCTCATTCAAATACTCTCAGAGAGTAAAATAACAAAAAAATCCCGTATTTCTTCAATCATTTGATTGACGTGTGAGAACAGCCATGGTGAATCTGCTCCGTCGTATTCAACCGTATAATATTGGTTTGCAGAGTTCAAAAAGAGGGGTCGAATCCATAAAAAAAGATGATAATGCGCCGGGGGAGCATTAAAAAACGCTGACCACTTCAGAATGCGAAAAATCTAAGATTTCGTATTGGACAATTCGAAAAAGAAAGTGCGTGAGATAGCAACAACCGTCGACATATTAAATGGGTCGGTGGTTTGATTTTTACGTAAACATTTGAGTATGAGAAAGCTGATTCAAAGATTGGTGCCGCGTTCGTTAACAATCAATCAAAAACAAGAACGTGTTCGCACTTCTCAACAGTGTTTGGGCATGTTTAAACAATATCCGACTATTTTTTTGCGTAAAATAGTGACAATCAATGAACCATAGATCCACCACTTTAGACCAGAATCGACGGAATCAGCTAAAGAGTGGGTAGGTAGGTCGCAGTGGAAGTGCACCAAAGCAAGCGATGACTTAAAAACGGCGGGAAAGGTGTTGGCGTCTATTTGTTGGGATTCAAGTGGTATTTTGTTCATCAACTATTTGAGAAAAGGAAAAAAGTCTATAGCGACTATTACTGTAAATTATTGGACCGATTGAAGAATAAAAACGCAAACAAACAGCCCATTTATCGAAGAAAAAAAATTTTTTGTAAGAAAATGCTCCAGCTCAGAAGTCTATGAAACCATGGCCAAATTGCATGAGTTACACTTCGAACTTATCCCCCATATTCTCAAGACTTGGCCCCCAGCGATTATTATCTATTCCTAAACTAAAAAAGGTTTGGAAATCCAGGGAATGAGGTATGTGGCGAATGAACAGGTCGAAATGGAATCTGAAGCGTATTTCGGAGATCTTGAGAAATCTTTCTGTTCAAATGTCAGAAAATCCTTGGAGTAAGTCTTTCGAACTAAAACGGGACATGTGAAAGAATAAACAATAATTTTGGCAAAAATCGGGTCTTTACTTTATAAGGCCGGCAACATTTTGAACGCCCTGGTACTTAAGCCGCAACAAGGCTATTTATACTCTTAAATTTTGTATTTTTTCAAATTTCTTTATGTTTCTAGGATACGCTTTAAAGCTATGTTCAAACACAGAGTTTAGTTTGAGTTTCGAGTACAAATGTGAGTTTTGGCACTGAACTCAAAATAAACTCTTAAGTTTTCAGTACAATTATGCAGGATGAAACTCAACCTAATTGTCTTTCTGAGTTTATCAAAACTCAATTTGAAAAATGCCTAAAAGTATGCTTATGTTCAGATGAAAGATACGTTCAGATGCAACTTTTTAGATGACAAGGTACGTTCAGAGCATTGACTGATTTTGTTCTGAGAAATGTCAAAAACAGCTGTTTCCTAAATTGTGCAATTTACTATTTACAAAAAATGAAAAAAAAAATAATTGAAGAAAGGAACTTGGACAAGTGTAGAAGATGAGGTCTTTATATCAGTACTCGTATGGGTCGATAAAAAATTTTCGATTAGTGCAACGCAAGGAATAACTCGCATGCGTTGTCTTGTCGTCAAGTGTAATTGATGTCAAGCTGGTGGAGGTGCAAAGAATATAAGAACACAAAAATAAACAAAGAAATGTCACTCTTAACTCAATTCTGCCGATGCATCTCTGTGTGAACAGCTTTGGTTGAACTCAAACTAAACTCTCTGTGTGAACGTAGCATAACGCAATTTAAGCACATCAGAGCACAACTTCCAAGTTGATGACAAAAAAAAAAATAATAGAGAAGGTATCATTAAAAAGCACTATCAATAGAAAAAAAATAGTTTAACAAAGCATCATATGATAACATAGCAGATATGTCGCACATTACAGCAAATATTTTTTTTTTAATAATAAATCCAAGATGGAGTTAACTTTATACACACCTTTGAAAAACTTTTCAACGTTGTCAAATGGGTTGCTCCTCTAATTTGCTTAATTTACTACTTGCACGCTCCCATAAACAAGCTCAAAGTAAACTTTAGTCATTTTAAGCATTTAACACAGTTTCAGCTGAAAATTTTTTAATAGCAGAACCTGAACTCAGACAAACTCTGGCCTTACTAAGCGTCTTGCTTATCTCGATATTTAAAATCTGGGTCAAATAAGCTTTATTAACGTTGCAGCAGAGCTTAAAGCAATACGCTAAATCAATCATAACTTAGGAGAAAAATTCCGGAGGCACCTCTACAGTCAGACAGTCCACTCCAAAAAAGGTGGCTGACCATAAATATTGTTTCGTGAATTTAAATTTTCTACACTTCTAAGCAATAAGCAAAACATAACAACAACAACGACAACAACAACATCAACAAAAATAAAAATAACAACAACAAAAAATAAAAATAACAACAACAGCAACAAACAACACACATTTAATTAGAAAACTTCAAACTAAAAAGCATTAACTAGGTTAGCATGTGACGACCACGAAATATTCCTGGAACAACAAGCGAGTCACCCAACAACAGCATTGGTCATAAGAACAAGCAAAGCGTAAAATCAAGTTAAGTGTTGGGGCCACGAGTTACCCGATAAAACTGTCTACGACTTTATTGTACATAGTAGTCAGAGTGAAAGAGTTGTACGAATGTTTAAAAAACTTCTAACAAGTGTTAGAAAGAGAGCAAGCGAAGACAACTAGAGTTGGCATTCACTGTTGAAAGAGACACGATTTCAGTTCGTTTTCATGGCAATAAAATGCTTAACCATGGTCGTTGTTCCTGGTCGCTTGGCAGTTGTACAAAAAAGATTAAAGAAGTCATTGTATGGGGGCCAACATGACACGACTTTCTCGATATTGCTGGATTTTTTTACGTTTTCTTCTTCAATCTTCTTCTTCTTCTTCTTCTTCTGAGGTCAGAGTAGAACGAAATAAGTCTGCTTTTTGTTACCCGTAAAAAAACAAGCAATACTCCTCGTTTTTATGCCAGACTTCATAAACTTTAGCTCTTGAGCCAACATTAAGTGGCTGCACATGCTTGAGCTTTTTATGGCTGCAGTTTTTTTTTTTTTTCATTCGGCTTAGAAAGCAATGAAAAATTTCTCTACAATTTTTAAGGAACCATTTTTTGGATTCTTTTTTCATCAGTTTAAACACTGCTGAAAGTGCGAATATTTTCATGTTTTTAACCGGATAGGGGAAAAATAATAGGAAGTTATTTTGATAGTCTCACTTTAGATAAATTCAAGTATTCTGTTAGAAAAGTACTTGTTAATACATTTAGGTAATAAAAATAACGGTTTTTCTCTCTATTTAAATTGTTCCTTTTTCGACAGGTAATTCTTTGCCATCTGTGAAAAACTATAAAATAAAAAGCTTTGTTTAAAAATAAAGAGCTTTCTGAGAAATCAGTTATTGGCTATCATCCTAAATATGGGCAACAAAATTTTATGAAAATATCCTTAAAACGTCTTAAATTGTCATTTACTTTATTTTTTTAATCAACAAAGGAAATATAGAATATATGTTAATCGGAAAATATTGGAGATGTTTCCAAAGATTGAATCATTACACTGGAAGATAAGCTGGAAATTAAGAATATACAGTGCTGGACAAAGAATTAGCACAATATGGAATCGGTTACTCTGCCACAATATTAATATCACTAGATTCAATGCAGCAAAATTTTGTTGTTATTTTTTAAACTACGTGTTCTTACTCTTGCATTTCATGGAAAAGAACCGTTACAAGTCACGTGATTATTTTTTTCTTAACAAAAGATCGGAGCAATCATTCAAGTTAGCTGGTCATTGAATTAGCACATGTTGCTTAATATAGTCTTATAAATTGATTTTAAGCAAATTCAATAAAGTTTTTATCGAAACACGGTTTGTTGATGTTTTATTTCTTTATTTAAAATAAAAAATTAATAAAAAAAAATTAATTAGATGGGTCGAAAGTCGTCATGCACTGCAGAGCTAAAAAAAATTATAATAAATATGAAAAATAACACGGTGAGACCGCCAAAAAGTTTCAGCCAAAATTCTTAAAAATTCCGGTAGAGGGACATCTTGTGATTATATCGCGACTTGTCCGACCTCTCAGTTCCATCACAATTTTTTTTTAAAAATTCTCAAAGTTAAAAAGTAGGAATTCTAGTATTCCGACTTTTAACAATTTTTTACATATGCTTAGGTTGTGAGAATTTAAAAACAAAATGCACTTTTGTTCAATAGAATTAAACGTTCAATTTAACAGTGCCAAAAGATTTTTGAAAAAATATATAAAGTGGATTTATCGCAATGGAGAAGTCAATTTTTCAAAAATTTTGTACAAATGTTAGTTCTTCTTTATTTTTTTTAAAAATGGTAACAAACAAAAATCCTAAGTTTTTTTACAGGAATTATTAAAACTACTAAGTACCTTTCAAAAAAGTCTAAGATTATTGAAATCAGTTGAAAATTGGAAAAATGGCAGAAGTTGTAAAGTGTTTTTTAAATCGACAATCATCGATTTTTCTGATATACGTTCACAGCGTTCAAACTGCTGCCATTTAACCAAATGATAACGGATTTTGCTCATATATGGATTGTTAGAATGCACAAGCTAAATGCCACATTTTGCGATTCTAGTTTTTGTAGAAAATAAAAACGGCGATATCCTATGACTGCGAATAATAAAAGTTTTATTAATTTTTTTTGATAAAGGTTCAAATTTTGATTGAATGTATGTTTGTGCCTTTATTGTAAATTGTATTTATGTTGGTGCTCTTCACAACACCTCATCCAGTGCCAAAAACAAACACAAATTAGCAATAAAAGATTGCAAATTTTATTTTTGTACCGGTCCACCATTGTTTTTGTCGTTTGATGGAAGCGCTCGCCTTGTTCATCAGACTTGGTTGGAATTGGCTGTTCGAATACATCTATATGATGGTGCAGAAAGAGTACTTTAAGCAACATTCGAACATTGAGCTGGTTAAACGCTTGCATAAAATCAGTGACAAGACTTGGTGCTGCGTTTTTTTCTGGAACTGGATGTAGCATTGGCAATTCCTCAGAATGTTATTTGGGAAGAAATACGAACATAGTGTCTTGATATACGTATGACTTCTGCATTTTTCGATTGAATTTCAATACTTTTTTGTTGACACAACAGTAGCAAAACTTTTAGCATGACGATGAACAGATTTCCAACCACAGGTATTCCGAATGGCATTACTTTCTTGAAGCCTTTTATGAAAGCCAACATAATGTATTGCAAGGAACATAAAAAATAGGGTGCCTAAGAAACATTTTTTTGCATATCAAAGACAAAATAACTTTTATAAGCGTTTTGAACTTCATCTAAAATCGCTTGACGATATGATTTTAGTGTATATCTAAACACACGTAACAAAGAGTGTTTATTTTATCGCACATCATGAATAAAAAAGTCTGAAAAGTATAACAGATGGTAAACCCATTGCATCAGTAAAAAGTCTGAACACACTTTTCCCTTTTTTGATCTGCTCAAAGTACACAATATTTTACTTACCGCAGGATATAACAACAGCAAGGAGCTCTAATAAAATTTCTTTCGGAAATAATTTGGAGAATATGCAATGCACTTTTCACCATTCAAATTACACAATTCCAAATGAAGTAGCACAAATAAGAAGTTTTTCAATCGTAAAGACACTCAGATTATCTCACAACAATCTTGTGATAACTTGTTTGATATCGCCTTTTTTTATTTTCTACAAAAACTAGAATCACAAAATGTGACATTTGGCTTGTGCATTCTAGCAAGCCATATATAAGACAAATCCGTTATCATTTGGTTAAATGGCAGCAGTTCGAACGCTGTGAACGTATATCAGAAAAATCTATGATTGTCGATTTAAAAACACTTAAAAACTTCTGCCATTTTTCCAATTTTCAACTGATTTCAGTTATCTTCGACTTTTTGGAAAAGTACTTAGTAGTTTTAATAATTCCTGTAAAAAACTAAGGATTTTTGTTTGTTACCATTTTTAAAAAAAATGAAGAAGAACTAACATTTGTACAAAATTTTTGAAAAATTGACTTCTCCATTGCGATAAACCCACTTTATATATTTTTTTCAAAAATCTTTTGGCACTGTTAAATTTAACGTTTAATTCTATTGAACAAAAGTGCATTTTGTTTTTAAATTCTCACAACCTAAGCATATGTAAAAAATTGTTAAAAGTCGGAATACTGGAATTCCTACTTTTTAACTTTGAGAATTTTTTAAAAAAAATTGTGATGGAACTGAGAGGTCGGACGAGTCGCGATATAATCACAAGATGTCCCTCTCTCGGAATTTTTAAGAATTTAGGCTGAAACTTTTTTAAAGGTCGAATCGGTCACACAGTGTAATGGAAAAACTATAAATGAAATCGCAAACGATATAGGACGCTCTAAAAAAATTGTTTACAATGCAATCCAACATTATCGGAAACATAAAACCACCACATCTATTAAAAGAAAGGCTCCTCCAAGAAAAACAAGTGCTGCTGAAGACAGATTAATATCGATGGAAGCGAAGAAAAATCCCTTTATTACATTCGCAGATATCCAGAAAAAAGTCAATCAGCATCACAAAATTGCAGTTAGCAGCAGGACCATCCGTAGAAGACTTAATGAGGCTCAATTGATAGGATACGTAGCGCAGCATAAACCATTAGTTTCAAAAAAAAATATTAAAGCTAGGTTAAATTTCGCCAAAACGTTTGGAAACAAGCCATTATCATTTTGGAAAAATATATTGTGGAGTGATGAGTCCAAATTCAACCGATTTGGGTCTGATGGAAAGCGGCATGTGTGGCGTCCACCAAAACAGCAGCTTAATCCGAGGTATACAATGAAAACAATTAAACACGGTGGAGGGAATGTTATGGTCTGGGCTGCGTTTTTATGGCATGGTGTAGGACCAATTGTAAAGATAGATACTAAAATGGATCAGCATTTATATAAACAGATTTTAGAGCGGCACATGGAACCGTTTGCAGAGGAAAATTTACCATTAAGATGGTCATTCATGCATGACAACGATCCTAAGCACACTTCACGGCTTGTGAAGCAGTTTCTTAGTGATCAGCAAATCAATGTTTTGCCGTGGCCTGCACAAAGTCCTGATCTCAATCCTATTGAGAATCTTTGGAACGATGTGGAGAAAGCTGTACAACCGAAAAAACCACGAAATTTGGGTGAACTTTGGAATGCCATACAAGAAAGTTGGAATTCCATTCCCCTGGGCCGTTGCCAAATTTTGGTTGAAAGTTTGCCTCGCAGGTTAGAAGCAGTTATACGCCAAAAGGGATTCCCTACTAAATATTAATATAAAAATATATTAAAACTCAGGTGAAAGCTTTTGTTTCAAAATGTGCTAATTCTATGGCCACAAAAAAATTTAGCTTTATATATACATATATAGAAAAACATTTAAAAATAACTTCCGAACTTAAATTAACTGTTTATTTTTAAGAACATTAAATTTTTTTATTTTTCTGTAATAATGAACTTAAAATAAAACAATTAATAAATAAACATTAACAAGTCTTTTTAAAATACATGCTGCGTGTGCTAATTCTTTGGCCAACACTGTATATACTTAAGAAACCTATAACAAGGTTAAAATAAACTTAAAGAAGAGAGCTACAATTTCAAATGAGATCTTAACGAACTCGGATTAAGAATTTTTGGAAAATATGCGAGATACGCCAACTTTATCAAAATTGGGCGTAGAGCACAAAAATCGATTTATTTTTGGTTTTGTTGCCTCTAGGTAGATAAAATTTGGTACTGTTCTTGCGTCGAAAATCTTAAAGCAAAAGACGATGCATAATCCGAGCATGACAGGCCTACTCAAAAGAGAGAGATGAAATAATAGTGATAAATACTAAGGACATGGATACGGATAAAAATAAGCATAAGTTATAAACATTAGCATAAGGATGAGGATAAGTTTAGGTATGAGCATTTACATAAGGATAATGATAAGTTTAGGTATGAGCATTTACATAAGGATAATGATAAGGATTAAGGATAAGGATAAGGATAAGGATAAGGATAAGGATAAGGATAAGGATAAGGATAAGGATAAGGATAAGGATAAGGATAAGGATAAGGATAAGGATAAGGATAAGGATAAGGATAAGGATAAGGATAAGGATAAGGATAAGGTAAGGATAAGGATAATGATAAGGATAAGGATAAGGATAAGGATAAGGATAAGGATAAGGATAAGGATAAGGATAAGGATAAGGATAAGGATAAGGATAAGGATAAGGATAAGGATAAGGATAAGGATAAGGATAAGGATAAGGATAAGGATAAGGATAAGGATAAGGATAAGGATAAGGATAAGGATAAGGATAAGGATAAGGATAAGGATAAGGATAAGGATAAGGATAAGGATAAGGATAAGGATAAGGATAAGGATAAGGATAAGGATAAGGATAAGGATAAAGAAAGATAGACAAGGAGACATAGAGAGATAGAAATAAAGAGAGAATGAGATACAGAAAAATCAAGATATAAACGGAGAGAAATAAAAAAAGACAGATTGAGAGAAAAAGTGATAGAGAGATGGAAAGATAGAGGGATAGAGATATAGAGATATAGAGATAGAGAGATATAGAGATATAAAGGTATAGAGACATAAAGGTATAGAGATATAGATATATTGAGATAGAGATATAGAGATATAGGTATATAGAGATATAGAGATATAGAGATATATAGATATGGAGGTATAGAGATATAGAGATATGGAAATATAGAGATATAGAGATATAGAGATATAGAGATAAAGAGATATAGAGATATAGAGATAAAGAGATATAGAGATATAGAGATATAGAGATATAGAGATATAGAGATATAGAGATATAGAGATATAGAGATATAGAGATATAGAGATATAGAGATATAGAGATATACAGATAGATAGATATATAGATATGCAGATAAAAAGGTAGAGCCATAAAGATATAGAGATATAGAAATATAGAGATATAGAGATATAGAGATATGCAGATAGAGAGATAGAGTGATGAAGTTATAGAGATAAAGAGTAATGTGAAGAGAGTGAAGTAAAGAAAAAGGAAATTTTGATAAAAAAATAAATGAAATTTGTACATTTCTGAAGCAGTATTATTTCTGTGAAAGTGTTTCTTCACAATATTTTGAAGAACTGGATTTAATTCGACTGACGTGCTCTCTGTTTACGTGTACATGTTTTACTTTTTTAGAAAAGATATATATGAATAAGGTAAATGAAATTATTATAGCATTCACATTCTGCGTCCTAATTAGAAGAGATTGTTTAACTTTTTCCACTTTTATATATTTTTCTTGTCTTATTTTGGAAGTATTTAATAAAGGGATTATTTTATGTACATATGCTATAGGTACTCAGCTCTAACATGGTTATTTAAATAACAATTTTCTATTTTCGAATATTTTCTATCTCAAATCCATGAAGTTATCTTGTGTGAAATCTGTTAACAATTTAATATTTTCTATTGGTGTTAGTGTGTGGAACACAGTAAACAATAATTGAGGACTTATTGTTCATAAAGAGTTTATTATTTATTTAACACTTCTGCATTGAAATTTTACCACTTCAGCATGCCTTGCGAGCATATCAAGAAGCTCGAAAGGGAGCGAGAGAAAACTCATCAAAACTATTATGAGTACATTAATAACAGCAAACTTTCGAAATTTCCAAGACTTTCCTATGAAGTGCAGCTGACAAATGCATGCATGCTTTTGGGTCAATAACTAATAACTTCAACAACAAAAATAACAACTACAACAATACAAACATAGCCATTACTTTTACCAAAACAATCTTATTAGCCTAACGCAAATTATTCATAGACGTTAACAAATGCCAAGCAGTCAAATGCAATCGACTTGAGCTTGAGTTGAATTGGCTTGAGTGGAAAAGCAATGCGGCACACTGGCAGGGCAGAAAGGAAGAAAGGAAGGAAGGAAGGAAGGCTTGTTAGCCAAAGTACCACAGCTGCAGCTGTTGTAGGTCTCATGGTTATTGTTGTTGTTGTTGTTGTTGTTGTTGTTGTTGTTGTTGTTACTATTGCTTTCTGTTAGCCACAAACTGTAGCCACAAATCTACAAATTGCAGCTAGCAGCTATCTTGATGGCCAGCTGAGCTGAGCTGCTTTACTGGGCATAAATAAATTATTTATATGTATATCTTGCAATAACTTTTCCACTGTTGTGTGCAAGATTTTCTTAGTTTAAGTTTATTTATTATGTTTTTTTATTTTGTTTTTTTATTTTTTTTTTCCAATGTCTATTTCTACGAACTTATTTCTTCAGTTGAGTTTTGAGTTTTCGGCTAACAAGATTTGGGTCAAAGCCTTTTGCTTTCGCAGACAAGTCCAACCACTTCATCAACTTCGTCGGTTGGCATGATTTGTGCTTTGGAGGTGTTGTTGTTGTTGTTTGCGTCATTTTTGTTTAGTGTTGTTGTGATAATTTTTAGAAACCACATTTGGTTAATTTGGAAAAAAACCGATATTGTTGTTGTCGTTATTGCTGTTGAAAACCTGGCGCCAGTCATGCGCAGAAGTGTGGAACTTAAAGTGAAGTTCTTTATTTTTTGGTGATTTCAGTGAGTGTGTTTGTTGAGATCAATAAGTGTTGACCATAATTTTGGACAAGATTGCTTTTGAATCTATTAAGTTAAGGTTACAAACATAAAAACTGTTGACAGATGCTTGAATTTGTCAGTTGAATTAACATTGATTGGCACGTTAGAACTTTCATGTAGGAAATGCTGCTGATAAAAAATAATTTACTTTCTATTTAGTGAGTGAGCAACTTAGTTTTTTGTACCGAAAAAATGCTCATATGATAATTCCATAACTATTCTTTTTTCGTTATATTTCCATTTATATGGAATTTTTTTTTATTACAAAATAATCCAGGAGAACTTATGTTAAAAAAAGTAATATTGTTAAAATTTCAGTTATTAAAGTAAATTGTTTTTTTTTCAGCATGAAAATAAAAACTATATTTTTAGTACTTTTCTCCGCTGACTATAAGAAAAAAAAAAAATTCTCATGCATGTTGGCCAAAAGGTTTTATTATTTCAATTCAGCAAAGTGCGCTCAGGCAAACTACGGGCAATTTTCCAGCACAGTTAAAGCACTTTTTATGCTTTCCAACAAACAAACATACACAAATGCAAAAACATATTTTCCTGCATTTCTATGCAGCAATAAACATACACAATTACGTGTGCACACATACGTGCACGATGGTTTTTATATATTTATATGGACATATAGGTCAACAATGCGTTTATGTTGCCAACAACAGAACCAACAAGAACTTGCGTTTACGAATTAAAACATTGGAAAAAGTGTTGCAATAAAAACTTAAGAGTTGCTATTAAAAGAACGAAATACCAAAGCAGACAAATAAAAAAAAAAAAAATAGAAAAAATAGAAAAAAATAGAACAATGAAAAAAGTAGTAGCAATGTATCTACCGTGAATACATAGTGAAGATTCTACTTTTTTATTGGGAAAAAAGAAATAAAAACAAATTAAAAAGACTTATATGACAACATGTCTAATTGTGGCAACAGTTTTTGAAGCAACTTTAAGTGACCACATGAGTAGCGAAAGCAATACGAGGGTTGCCTTTAAGTATTGCGCCTAACAATAAAGCAACCGTGGTTGATCAGTAAAAATACTTCTATTGTTCTTGCAAAGATGATCATTACTCTTTTGCATTAATTTAAACCAATTTTCGAAACCACTGATTTGCCATTCTGAAGTTGCTACCTCCTAAACCAAGTTATGAAGGCCTCAACAGTCTGTTCGGGCGCAGAAAAAACACTATCCACGCATTTTTTTCTTAATGTGACGGAATAAGAAGAAGTCATTGGGTACCAATTCGGGACTGTAAGACGGATGACCCATCAATTCCACGTTTTGAGTGCTCAAAAACTCTTTTGTTTGAGCTGATGTGTGAGAACACTCATTGTCGTTATGGTGGATGATCTTCCTTCAGTGGTTGATTTTCCTTAATTTTCCGAAGACTTCCGAGAAACAAATAGTTGTGTACCATTCAGCATTAACAGTTCTTCGTTGCTAAAGTAGAACATTTGCGACGTGACCGGTTTTTCTGAAAAAAACCGACAACCATTTGCTTGGATGTGCTCCGTCCACGGACAACTTTTGTCGGGTTTTGCTAACTTTGAAAGACCAAAACAGTGGCTTGCTGCTTTGTTTCAGGTTCATAAGAGTATATCCCTGATTCTTCACATGTGGTGATCTCGTAGACCTGTTTCAAACCACACCTACTGTATTTTCAGTATTTCCTTGCACCAATCGACATGAGCCTTTTTTTGAGCAGCTCTCAAATTAAGAGGTATCCAACGGGGACAAATATTCCTGACGCCGGACCAATCGGCACTAGCCTTTTTTGAGGAACCCTTAGCTTATGGAGAATCCAACGGGAAATTGTCCTGATGCCTAAATGTTCATGTAATATCGAATGTATGCTAGTCCCACTAATGCCCAAGGATGACTCCATCTCACGGTATATCACATTTCGGTCTGCCTCCAACGGTTCAGGCACAGCATCGGTGTTTTCGCCACAACAGCTGTTCTTGGACGACCTTCACGAAATACGTCTTGGAAAGAACGACGACCACGTTCGAACTCATTGAACCAGTGATTTACTGCCGCTCGGTGTGTTGATTCATCTTTAAGAGTTGAACTAAGTCGTTCAATGCATTCTTTTCTTGTCAATTCACGTCGAAAATCGTAAAAAAATCATAGACCAAAATTGTTCACGTTTTAATTCCATTTTTTGCTGAAATAAAGGGTTTTCCATTAAGGACTTGACAACTTTTGTTTTAAATAAAACGCAAACCATTTGAGATATTTCAAAAACTTTATTAACAGCGTAAAGTACAATCCAAACATTTATGGAACTCGACTTCGTTCATATGGCCACCGCGGGCACGTATGCAGCGGTCGATTCGTTTTACCCAATATTCGATGCCTCGGCCACACATTTCGGCCGAAACGGCCGCTTATTCGCGTTCAATGTTGGCTCTGAGCTCTCGTTGGCCGAACGTCGTCGGCTTGTTGGCATAGACCAATTAGGTGACGTAGCCCAAAACAAAAAATAGTCTGGAGGCGTTAAATCGCACGAACGAGGCGGCCAATCGACTTGCCCATTTCTTGAGATAACACGCTCATCAAACTTACTCTTCAATAAATCGATTGCAACGGGTGCTGTGTGGTTTGTGGCAACGTCCTGTTGAAACGACATGTCGTCCAAGTACATATCTTCCAATTCGGGCCAAGGTTAGGTTAGGTTAGACCGGTCGCCTCTTGCAGAGGTCTCACATAGACCATACAGGTCCTTAGTGGTACCGGTTAGGTGGAGGCTGAGTGGGTCAGGAGAATTTATTAAGAATTTGCGTCGTGTTCACGAATTTTAGAAGGGATTCAAGAGGGATTTTGGCTCCTTCTTTTAGTGACGAGAACGTCGGAGAGCCTAAGAGTTTATGTCTTGTTCTGAGTATTGCGGGGCATGTGCATAGTAGGTGTTCCAGGGTCTCTACGGTGCCTGGTTCCATACACTTCCTGCAGCTTTCATCCATGGTGATGCCCATCTTCTTTGCGTGGGCTCCCACCATGCAGTGGCCAGTGAGAATACCTACTAGTGTTCTGCAGACACTCCGTGGGTGTGCAAGGATGTATGTAGTTCGTTTTCCACAGCGTGCCTCGCACATGGTTCTGGCGATTTTGCAGGTTGTCGTGTTTTTCCACCTGTGGCTCACTGTTAGTGCGGTTCGTTTTTCTAGGTTGTTGTATAGTTCTTGTAGTGGGATCGGTATATGCTCAGTGAGCTCTGCTCCCAGCCCGGCGCCCTCCTTTGCTAGCTCGTCTGCCATCTCGTTGCCTTCGATGCCCTGGTGGCTCGGAACCCAGTAGATACGCACTTCCTTTCTGTCGGACAGAGCGTCTAGTGCTTCCCTGCTCGCCAGGGCATTTCTGGACTTGATGGTATCGGAACTCATGGATTTAATCGCCGCTTGGCTGTCTACGAATATGTTGATTCGAGAGTGATGAGTGTTAATTCCGAGGGCTAATTCTGCGGCCTTCCTTATAGCAAATACCTCTGCTTGGAAGATGCTGCAGTGGTCTGGCAGTTTGTACGGCTGCCTTATGTCGGGCTCTGCACAGTACACTGCCGCTCCCACCGCTGTGCGCATTTTTGAGCCGTCAGTAAATATGTTTACTGCCTTCTGTGTTTGTTTGATTCCATTACACCAGTCGTTCGGTCCTACGAGAGTTGGTACTCTTGATCTGGTGACAATGCGGGGGATCATATAGTCCGTGAGACTTGACAAATCTTTAAAGATTGTACAGTGTCCGAAGTTCTGATTCTGTATTTTATCAGCCGCTATAAGGCGTTGTGCCGTTTTACCGGCTATTAGTTTAGCGTGTATGTCCAGGGGGTCCATTAGAGTGGCCCTTAAATTTTTTTTTTTGAAATTGAACATGTGCGGTGCTCTCGTTTATTTCTTATCGTATCAAAAGTATATTGTGAAAATTTCAAGAAAAAATATTAATATTTAGACGTGCCGCAAAGCGAAACTTCATTCAAAATATGCCTTTATATTGGAAAAAATTGTTTTTTTTCCAACAATAATTAAAATGAAGACAATTTAATGTTCTTTTCTAATCTACTCAACATAATATCGTATTTTACATAACATTATCTCTCAAACGAGCTATCATCCGTTGAAATTGGCTACAAAGTGAGAAAACTACAACTATTTTGTCGAGCGAAAAAAAAAATTTTTTTTTTCTAAAATTATTTTACTAACGTTCTGCAATTATGTTTAACCAATCAACTTATTACATTTAAAACAAAAAATATATATAATTGAATCTACTAAAAGTGAAAGCACTGGTTACCTTCTAACATAGATGTCCTTCAAGTATTATTTTTTAAGATAAAAACAGTGAAATTATCTTTGAATACAAGTGCAAGTCTTACTATAGAAGAATGCAAATTAATTAAACACTTGTACCTTTTTGTGTTTTTAAAAAAGTTTATTATTTTTTATTCACTTCACTTAAACACTCTAGGAACTCAACTGGCTGAGCTGGACTAAAAACCTAACTGTGAAAATCAGTTCTTCTCTTATTTAAAGGCTTTTAATATAAACAAAACTGAGGATGGCTTGATCGCGTTATTATAAACAAAAGTATTTCATCACAAGATGAAATATTGCATCAGCCAGAATATTTGCTGACATAACAAATTTAAGCTAAAGAAAAAGAATCTTAAGACAAAACCATTCTTGAATCTTTAAGATAAAATTTTCTTTACATTTACAATTTACTTATTGAATATAGGGTGATCTTAACTTGCATAGATTTTTGGAAAAGGCAAGCATACCTACCAGAGTTCCCCCATCGATGTGTTCAAAAGTTGTTAGATTTGCACAAATGTTTGAAAAATGTACAAAGAAGTCAGTAACGCACAACAGAAAAGCAGCAAATTAAGGAGACTTTATTCTGCGATGAATTTTACAATCTATTTGATATTTCACACAGGGACGTTCTGAACCTAATCCGAATAGAGGAAGACAGCCAGTTTTTACTACTCCAGAGAGAAAATGGAAGACCCGGTTGCATGATTGACGTTTCATGATTGACGTCTTAAGAGCATGGCAGAAGCTCAAACTTATTCGGAAAAAAAAGAAAAACAGAGGAAGCGCAAACTCGAGGAGAAGAAGCGGGAGAAAAGTATGATTTATAAAATAATTAAAAGTTGGTTTAGCTTTATTATTTGAGTTTTACTAGTATTATAATGTAGAAAGAGCACAGGAAAAATATTATATGAATTACAGTTTCCATGAGAATGAATACAACCCAGATAGACAAATATACCTTTTCTCCTCCTTTTGTGCTGTTCGACGAAAGTATTCCAACAGAAATTAAAGTTGACATGGCTAAAAAAAATCCAGGAAGATGACCAGTTTGAAAGTGATAGCAGAAAGAAAGTATTTTTATATAAAGAAGATATACAAACACCATCTTCTTTTGACTTTTTGAGACTTTTTATCACCATCATCAATGAAATTTTCCCAACGTTTCAAAATT
This sequence comes from Pherbina coryleti, assembly GCA_943735915.1. NCBI lineage: Eukaryota > Metazoa > Arthropoda > Insecta > Diptera > Sciomyzidae > Pherbina > Pherbina coryleti. Next base: position 21,822,650 of record OX030948.1, read on the forward strand.
GGAACAGATTTCCTTTAAGTACATTCAAAAGATTGGAAATCTCAAAAAGACTACACTGATGTTCTGAAAATCAGTACTTTTAGAGAAGTAATGACACATCTTAACATGCGGTTAAATTGTAACTGATTTTAATAGCCTCCTAACTAAGAACACAAACCAACAGGATTATCTCCTAAAAGTATATATGTATTTCTGATTATTTGATTAAGAATTTAATGATTATCCGGAACTATCGTAAGAAATATCCAGGATACAGTCGTGAAATTTTATTTTGACCCTACGAACAATAACTAAAGTAAAAACAATTATGAATAATAAACGGTGTTAAGTTTAAATAAAAAAAAAAAAATAAAATAATAAATGTATTGATTAAGATTGTGGTTATTGTTGTGTTAGAAACGTACAAACTTTATACAATTTATAATTAGAAACATAATTTTTTTCAAAATAATTAATTTATTATTTTGTATTTTTTAAAAATAAAGTATTTTTTAAAAATAGTTTTTTGCTCCACTAAAAATTTCGAGTTTTCGCATTTTTTACCCGATTTCGACACATAATATCTCCTTGGAAAGAAATGTTTATGCTCATGCGCCAATAAAAGATTGAAAAAAAATTACATTAATTTCATTTCTTTTCGGAAGAAAAATATTTCTTAAAAACAATAAAAATGTAATTTTCGTATTAGTCAACTATTTTCGACGAATGATAGCACGTTGGAAAATAAATTAAATGCCTAATGCGATATTTTGTTTCGTTGATTAAAAAATCACACAAAATTGTCTTAATTTGAAATATTGTTGAAAAAAAACAATTTTTTCCAATATGAATGTGTATTTCGAATGAAGTTTCGCTTTGCGGCACGTCTAAATATTAATATTTTTTCCTGAAATTTTCAGAATATAATTTTGGCATGATAAGAAACAAACGAGGGCACCGCACATATTCAATTTATAAAAAAAAAAATTGCGCATACAGTTAAGGGCCACCCTAGGGTCCATACTTAGAATGGTTTCTAGGGCCTTAGTTGGAGTTGTCTTTAGCGCCCCCGTTATACAGATCGCTGCCTGTCGCTGGGATTTCTCCAACGTTTTGAGGTATGTTGATTTGTTGACTGCCGGCCACCACACTATGATTCCATGGAGTAGAATGGGACGAACTACCGATGTGTAGATCCAATGCATCAGAGAGGGTGAGAGGCCCCAGGTACTGCCTAGCGTCTTCTTGGATGCGTATAGAGCATTATTTGCCTTTTTCACTCTCTCGTTTACATTGAGTCTCCATGTCAGCTTACTGTCCAAGACTACCCCTAGGTATTTTGTGTGTGTTTTCGGACTGAGGTGTATGTTGTTTATTTTTGGCGGTGTCCACGGCGGTATCTTGTATCGTTTTGTGAACAGCACCAGATCGGTTTTCTCAGCGTTGATACTTAGACCGACTGAGTTAGTCCATCTGTGTACCTCTTTGAGTGTTCTTTCCATTATAGAGGTTATTGTTGGTAGACATTTCCCCACAATTATAATGCTTATGTCGTCTGCGTACGCTGTTATCTTTGGGGCTTTTCCTTCAAAGTATTTTAGTAGTTCGTTCACAACTAGGTTCCATAGTAGGGGAGAGAGAACACCTCCTTGGGGTGTTCCTCTGCGTGCTTCCCTTTCCATGGTTGTTGTACCCCACTCAGCTTGGACCATTCTGCAATTTAGTAAATTGTTTATCCAATGCTCGATTGCTGGTGGTGTATCTATTGCGCGAAGTCCCTTGAGTATTGCATATGTTGAGACATTATTGAATGCTCCAGAAATATCTAAGAATGCGCCTAGTGCGTATTCTTTGTGGTGTAGGGCTTTTTCTATGGGAGCTACTAGGGAGTGTAGCGCTGTCTCCACAGATTTCCCTTTCGTATATGCGTGCTGATTTGATGCTAGCACGGATCGGTTAGCACCATTCCTCAGGTGCAGGTCTATCAGTTTTTCAAGTGTTTTTAGTAGAAAAGACGTTAGGCTTATGGGCCTGTAGTCTTTCGGATACAAGTGGCTGCTTCTACCTGATTTCGGCAGGAATACAAATCTTGCTGTCCTCCAGACAACGGGTACATAATTTAGCCTAATACAGCCTTTGAATATGGTTTCGAGCCATGGGACAACTCTTGATATGGTCGTTTGCAGCATGGCTGGGACTATTCCATCCAGTCCAGGAGATTTGTATCTTGAGAATGAGTTTATTGCCCACTGGATTTTGTCGTTTGTTATTAGGTCGTGTGGAATCTGCAGCGGATTACTCCTCCATGACTGTGTTATGTTCGTAGACGGAGTTCCGGTACAGCCTGGAAAGTGCGCATTCAGAAGCACCTCAAGTGATTCCTGATTGCTCTCTGTGCAGTCACCATTATCATTGCGTAGCTGGCTTTGGACGGAAGGCTGCTTCGAGAGTAGCTTCCTAAGCCTTGCTGTGTCAGTAGTCTTCTCTATGCTAGAGCAGAAGTTCTTCCAAGATGTCCTTTTTGCTCTGCGTACGTTCTTCTTAAAGAGTTTTAGTTTGTCTTTGTATTCCCTCCATATTTCTTCTTGTTCAGCTATTTTTGCTAGCTTGAAGAAATCTCTTAGGTCGCGTCTTTCCTCTACAAGATCTGAGTTCCACCAAGGTGGTCTAGTCTGTCGGTTCGTTCGCGTGGGTTTACAACATGTGTTATAAGATTTGAGAAGCAATTCTGTTAGGGCCTTTAGGGAGCTCTCTATATCAGCTTCTGAGATTATATTTATGGGTGTATGTAGCCTAGACTCAACTAAGCTTTTAAACTGTTTCCAGTTAGCATTAGCGGGGTTTCTAAAGATTTTCTGAGATGGGGTATATTTGAAGCTAATATTAAAGCTTATATATTTGTGGTCTGAGAAGGAGTCCTGTTTTAGTACCCTCCAATCTGTGACCTGAGTGTTATTATAGGAGGTTAGCGTTAGGTCTAGGACATTAGACGACGAGGGACCTACGTATGTGTGTTCGTCGCCTGTGTTTGCTATGTTAATGTTAGTTTGTAGAATAAAGTTTAGCATGGACTCACCTCGATCATTGGTGTCTGGGCTCCCCCATACCGTGTGATGTGCGTTGGCGTCTGCTCCGATGACAACTGTCTGCTTCCTTGCTTCAGTTGTTTCTACCATCGTGCGAAGCTCATGCGGTGGTGCGGGTTTATCGTGAGCCATGTAGCAAGACGCAACAAGGATTTTGTTGCCTTCGTCGCCCTCTAGTGTCACGACTGTGAGATCGTCAGTGCTGTAAAGAGACATTAAATAGGTGTGGATGCCTTTCTTTGTGAGGATGGCGGTTCTCGTTCTACTTACTGTTGTTGCGAAGAATGTGTTGTAGTTTTTTGACTTTAGGCCGGAGACTGTGTTGCCCGAGGCTATCCACGGCTCCTGCACTAAAGCCACATCGTAGCCTCCTTCCTCTAGTACGAGAAGGAGTTCTGTGCTCGCTAGTTTGCTCTTATGCAGATTGATCTGGAGGACCTTCAACTGCATTATTAGGCACCTCCACGGGGTCGACTGTACTCGTCGTTCCTCCTACTCCATCTGCGTCGTCTATGCTGAGTCCTTTGGTAGCATCAGTCATGGCTTCTAGACCTAGATCTCTCTCTACCTCTCCGGACTCAAGCGTGTTGGTATTGTTATCTTTGGGGTGGCGCTTCTTGAGGCGCAGGTACACACTGCCCACATCCCATGCCATCTTCCCATAGCGTGCGTATAGGATGTCGTCGGCCTTCTTGTTGATCTGGAGGATGTATTGTTGCCCGCCTCCACTACCAGGTAGAGGCTCAGCAACTTTCAACACCTTCCAGTCAGCGGTTGGCACGTCCGGGTTCTGCTTTTTCAGCAGCTTTAATGCACAGTCTGGTGGGACGACTCTTGGGATGAGCACTTTCGCCTTTGGTAGAGATGGGATACTAGTCCTGTCAACTACCTCCAGCTGGGCGCCCTCTCATAGTCCTTGGAGCGTCGGAACTACTCCCTTCACCCATTCCAGAGTCGGGTCGTCGTTACACTTCAGGATTTTGACGTTGTTCAGCCAACCTGCACCATCAAAGGTGGGCATTGGGGAGTTAGGTAAGGCTTCCATCCTCGTGAACATTGACTCTAGAAGCTTCATCTCTACGGATTTCCATCTATCTAGAGTCATTTGCCCCTGAGGATCGCTGCGGTCTATAAGTGCCACGGTCAGATGTCGTTTGGCTACCTCGCTCGCCTTCGTTTTCTCCTCCGTTCCGGGCTGCGTGTTCGACTTCTGCTTCTGCTTTTTGTTCGCAGGAGCATCAGCCTTGGAGCTTTCCGCCGACCTTTGGCGTTTCTGTGCCGCATTTTCTTCCACCTTGTTTGCATACTGCATGGTGGAGGCTGCGAAGCGTGGGTTTTTTGCGAAGTGTTCGCGGCCCTCTTTTACTTTATGCTCGGCCCAGGTGAGCCTCTCCTTCTCTTCGGAAGTTAGATTGCTCTTACCTGAGAGCCGGCTGCAGATCTTTAGGGCCGCTTTATAGTTTGCCTTCGCCTTCAATCCCTCCTTCGACTTCGTCTTGGGCCCTTCCTTTCTAGAGGAGCTGGCACCCGCTGACTGGTCTGGGGGGGATAGAAGAGGCTTGTTGTCAACTTTTGAGTTGCCGCCGAGGTCCGAGTCTTCTTCGACTATGGCACCTTCGCGACGTAGTGAGTGATTTACGGCAGTAGCTGACTTTCCTACAGGACCTGCTCCCATCCTGTGGGTGTTCTTGGCAGTAGTATTGCAACCACTATGGCCTGCTCCAACCATAGGGGAGGTGTGGCTGCTGGCGACACGTAGAGAGGATTGCTCCTCCCCGTGCCCGCCGGTGGTAGCAGTCACGCATTCCACCGACGTTTGGGTTGACATCCCAACCCTTGTTTGACCTTTACTGACCTCCATGTGATTATTATTGTCTGGGAAATCACCCATAGCGTTTTATGCCTGCCGCCAGACACCTCTGACCATGGTCTCATCCTTCGCAGGATAAGACCTTCGCTAGATACTGTACAGCCCGGGGGCTGTGCAGTGCCCATTGCCCGGCCGGCACCCTCTTGGAGGGTTCAGTCAGAGGGTTTTCGCCAGCCAAAAATTCGGGCCAAAAATAATCGATAATTATTGCGCGATAACGATGGCCATTCACAAAAATGTTACGATCGTTATCGTTGACGAAAAAATATGGTCCAATGACGCCGCCGGCATGCAAACCGCACTAAACAATTCTTTTTTGTGGATGTTGTGGTGATTCATGAAGCACATGTGGATTTTCACCCGACGAATAACGAATATTTTGCTTATTGGCGAACCCATTGAGCCAAAAATGAGCTTCGTCACTGAAGATGATTTTGCGATGAAATTCATCATCTTGGCGCATCTTTTCCAGAGCTCAATCGGAGAACGTACGACACTTCAAATGGCCCATCGGCTTCAATTCAGCTTGATCTTGTATGGGTGCACTTCGACCAACCCGTTGTCTCACTGGCACGGCAACATCACACAACGAATTTGTATACTCAAATTTTTGCACGAAACTTGTTATTGTTTGTCTACTCGGGCGAGAATTACGACCGTAAATTGCAGTTAACACTCTTAAAGTTACAATCACCGACTCTGAATTTCGATAGCTAATTTTTATAATTTGCAGACGTTGTTCGTTCGTGTACTTTACCATGATGAAAATGTTGAGTTTACTGAATAAATTGACAGTGCCAGTTCGATGATTAGTGAAAGGGTGCGTTCAGAAATTTAATTCAAAGTTGTCATGTCCCTATTGAAAACCCTGCAGTTTGGCCGGCGATCTTAATCACAAAAGATACCGTCAGATAGGGCTGTTATGAATGATACTATAATAAAAATAATACTAATTCTTTTGGAAAATATTGGCTTGGTTCATATATGATTCACGATGCGGTAATAAGGGGTCAAGTTAATTCTTAATTCTTAATTTGGTTAAAAACAAGTGTAATAAACTGCTAAATATATGCGTTTTACATAGTTGCTGTATAGACTAACCTACAGTAAAATTTGATGAAAAATATTTGTAAAATGTATTAATCCCCTAGTGCCAATTTAATAGATCTTTTTTTTAACTTTTCAAAAAAAACTACCCTTTAAAGTAGCCGTAGAGGATTTAAATATTGTATGAAAATGTTCCTTGTTTAATTTCACTATAAGTCTCCGTGGACACGATTTCTCTACAGCTTACCTATAAAGAGAAAAAAAGTAAATTCTTCAAATAAAAAATAAATAAATAACTGGTCATTTCAGCCCTTGAAAGGACTTTGACCTAGCTTCTTATGATAAATTGTGTTGTGCGGGTTATTAAGTTTATACACAATTGACCGAGAACCGGACCTACATGCTTAACGCCGACTCCAAACGGCGATGAACAGAACATGTTCTCGTTCTCAAGAAGCTTTACATGGCATTTTGATTACTCTCTGAGGTTTGCCATTGTCTGCAGAGAGGTGGCTGCCATACAAAGAAATTATTTTAATTCAAATAATTTTATGTCGCTGCTGGGGTTCGAACCCGATTCTCCAGGTTCGTTGACATAGAGGCCACGCACTTTAACCAACTACGCCACGGACTGTAATAAGTACATCAACTGCAGAAATACACTCCCTAAAAGCATGCTTCGAAAATTTCCTCTGGTGACGAATTTTTTACAGTGAGTAACTTGTTAGTAAGTAAATTTGTCTCTTTTCTATATAATAGTAAGCTGTACACAAATTTTGTCCAGATAGACTTATAGTGAAATTTTGGAAGGATCATTTTCATAGAATATTTTAATCCTGTACGTGTACTTCTAAGTGAGTTTTTGTAAACTTTGATTAAAAAGAGTGAAAAAAAGAACAAAACTCATCTCAAAGTTATGAATTCAGATAATCTCTTTGAAATCCCATAAAAATTGTGTCGTTAACTTATCCTCAGATGCGAGTACATTAATTTCATTAGTTCCAGAGATTTCGAAGAAGACTTTTCAAAATAGTCAAAAGTTATATTTTCCAAAAATAGTTAATTTTATATTTTTTTGTATCAAGCGTGACTTTGAAATTGAAAGAGCAAATTATTTGTTCCTTAAGATGTAAGAGAAATGCATTCAATATTATACTGAACCAAATTACAAGACAACGCAGTGTTTGGCGTTGAAGAGTATATAATGTAGACTACATTTTGTCGAAATTACATTATTGGTTCACTGAAAATAAAGCTGCGAAATTGATTTTTTAAAATTTTCGACACATTGCCAACAACAATTGTTGGCATTTTATACTCCATTGTCGTCGGTATTGTTGACACGTTGTCTACATTGTCATCATTAATATCAACATTTAAAGTCTACATGTGTTTGAACATCACTGACGTCTGGCGTAAAGTGGTAGTTTTTTAGATATTTTTCCTTTGCAATTCCTTTTCCTTTACAAAGTTATCAAAAAAACTATTACCGACAAGATATCCTTATTTCAGTGTATAAATTACATCCACATAGAAAGCTAAGTAGATACATATTTTCCCTTTTCCACTTGCATTTCGAAGAAATACTACTTTCTCTAACCTTTAATCTATAAATTACCTGAATTCTGATTGAACTTTCTATGAAACTTTCAATTAATTCAATCTTTCTCCTATTTGCCCTCCCAATAAACGTCCGCCTATTAATGACTAAAAATAATGAAAAAAAAAATGCAAGCCCTTAGAGCCTTTCATGATTGCTTTCATTTCTTGCATGACTCCATAAAATTAATCGCCGCCAGCGTCACACCCAAACTACGTTATGAACTCGTTTTAACTGCTGCACTTCCTGAAGTCATTAAAGCGCGGGCGACAAGATTTTTCACTGTCAAAAATAGGCACAAGCCAAAAAGTATACAAAAAAGGGGCCAAACGTTGTCGACTTCTCCTTGCAAATAAATTAACGATAACATTGCAGAAATATGCAGATATTCAATTTTTTTTTCGATTTTCGCCAACTCTGTGGGCGGCAGACAGCATGAGCCAAGTTAAGCGACTCCAAAACTTTTCATTACCTCAATTAAGCCAACTCAATGCGTGCGTGCACTTATGACTTTTTATTTTTTTTACTTTCTAGTTTCATTTTTTGCTTACTTTCTGCCCAAAGTCAGTGTTGCCAATTGACCCTTAAGAGGTGTGTTCGACATTTTCAGTTGCAATGCTGGAATTTGTAGCGCATTTCCAGACTTATTTACTTCAATTGTTTGATCCTGCCTGTTAAACTTTTTTCTTTTCTCTTGGCCATGCATTTTCGGTTACTAAAGTGCAGAAGATGAAGCGTTCAGTAGATAAGAGAGTAATTCTGCCGGCGCTCGTTAATCAATGTTGATTTATAAATTGCCCATTTGGTTAAACTTGTGCCATGGCTTCATGATTTTTTTTTATTGCAGAACAAAAGACAAAAACAAAAATGGCTGTATGTTAAAAGGAGAAACTCTTAATAGCAGTTTATGTGATGCGCGTTTTTAACAGCATTATCATTACATTTACACAATATACTGCCCACACACTGTTATTGCTCTGTATTTATCAAAAGTACAAAATATTGATAGTTTTAGTTTAAAAATGAAACAGATCATCTAAAATCATTTTCCCATAAATCTCAGATCTTACCTTTATCTCCCATAAATCTTTCCTTTTTCTTAAAAAGGAAAGAAACAGCTTTCGGCACCTTTATTTTCGGCTAAAAATATACTCTCTTAGCCTCTCCATTATCTGTAGAGTGCAATCAGAAAAATGAATTTCAATAGAAAAAATGTTCTGTGTCAACTGGGATTCGAACCTCGGATCTTGCGGCTCCTAAATTGGCATCGTACAATAAAATACTTTAACGCGTTCTTCCACGGCCACCATAATAGACCAATACGATCCTCCAGTAATTGAAATAAACAATGAGAATCTTTTTACTGTGCTTTCCAGGCTGTCGAAAAGCATTTAACTTAGGCTTAAAATGTTTAAGGGGACATATAGGTTACAAATTTAAAAAAAAATTTTTCGGGAAGTTTTTTTCATAGAAGGAAAAAAGATATCGTTTTCAAATTTTGCAAATATATTTATTAACATTTAAAGAATACAAAAATTTTTTTTTCCGAATTTTTGAAGCGGTTTTTGATGTTATTTGATTTTTTTTAAAAAAATGCCAAAAAATTGACGGTGTGCAAGATATCACCAGTCTGGAACATCTGAGGAAAAAAAAATCAAATTAATCTTTCTTGAAGTGGCTATCGCCTGAACTAGGATAATTTTGTTCCGCAAAAAAAAAATGGCGGCCATTTAAAAAAAATCGATTTTCGAGGTTACAAAATCTGTCGCCATTTTGTTTTTTTTTTGGCGGAAAAAAATTATCCTAGTTCAGGCGATAGCCACTTAAACAAAGATTTATTTGTTTTTTTTTTATTTTTTTCTTCAGATGTTCCAGACTGGTGATATCCTGCACACCGTCAATTTTTTGACATTTTTTAAAAAAAAATCAAATAACGTCAAAAACCGCTTCAAAAACTCTGTCTGAAATTTTTTTGTATTCTTTAAATCTTATATATTAATACGCAAACATCGAATGTTGTCGTACACTTTTTCAATATTTATTTTAGAATAAGGACAATGAAACGTACATCATTCGAAAGGTACTGCACCATAGATGTGCTGAATTATGTTTGAATTTAAATTCATGACCTTTGACCCGAAATATTAACGTTGAAAGTTTATATCAATTTTAGTTAGGGATCTCAGAACTGGGAAGAGGTAGAATGAAGAATGAGGTATCGGATGAAAGGTTTGGCTGACCAATATGATTGAATATTAGATTGGTAACCTTTGACCTCAAATATGAGCGCAAAAAGAGCATTTTTTAAATAAAAGCTAAACTGTAAGAGATGGAAAAACATGATATGAGATAGAAATTTAGACATTCATTAAATGTGCAAAAAATACTTTGATATTTTTCACCATCGTTTACGGTTGCCCTACAATAGGCAATTTTTCATGTAACAAGTGTCAATATATATTGTGATGGTAGAATTGTTTACAAATAGTAAATTTTGAAAAATTTCCGTTATTTTGACATCAAAATTATTGTGATATCTCGAAAAATATAACTGTTCTCAGTACAACGTTTTTTGTATGAAAATTCGTTGGTTGAGAAAAATAACGGTATACGAAAACTTTTTTGCTAATATTTTCCACGAATAGTATGTTAAAAAATTTTCCCGTTATCATGACACCAAAAGTATTGCGATATTTCGAAACCTGTAGATTTTTTCCATGCAATGCATTTCTTAAAGCAATGTCATTACCTCAGAATGATAAAAAAACAATTGATATTTCAAATTTTGATTTTGCAAGCAAATATCTCAGTCATTTTTTAATCGATTTTCATTAAATTTTCTGTGTCTGAAAGCTCAATTAAATGACTTTGGAGGAATAAGAAAAGATTTGCCGTTATCTTACCAATTCAAGTTCTTATGTTGTTTTCAAAAAAACTCTAAAATATGCAATTTTTGCTCAAAAATAAGACCAGAGATTCTTTTTTTGTAATTTTTTTTTTTTTTTTCTATTTTCTTCTCTCACAATCTTTCATATAACATATCATTTATTTGCAAAAATTGCTTCATTTTGACACATAATTTAATCAAGTATTTCTATAATCGAAAATCATGAGCTACCCCCTATGATTTTTTTGATAAAAATTACATTTTTTAAATGTTGTTTTTGTATTTTTTACAAAGTTCTACAGCTTAAAAAATAATTTCTGTGAAAAATTTTTTCAAATATTTCAAACCACTTCAAAGTTATGTACACAAATCTATGTTTTAAGCCATTTCCTTATCTACTTTATATGTTATATATATTATTATTATATCTATATATAAATAGGCCATTTTCTCCCGAGTCAACTGAATTTGATATTTTTTTTTTAATCAATAAGAGTAGGGAGAAGGAGTGCACTGGATATCTATAGTGGCACATCCCATACAACCCAAATTTGGCATGACGAATAGCTTAAGATATATCGAACAGGTCACACAGCCTTAAAAATCGGTATTCGGCCTCAAATCAATCGTACGTAGGGGCGTGGCACTTTTCAGCAGCCCAAATTTTGGGTAAAACTTTCGAACTATAAGTTAAAAACCAATGAAACGAAGTAGGAAATTCCTATTTAGTCGTGTTCTTCCACTGAAAAATTTGAGCGAGCTTTAGACAAAGGGGCGTGGCACCACTCATACAATTCAGAGTTTCTACATCGAATAGCTTTGGAAGTAAATGCCGTAATGGAACTCAATATGGAGTTCCCACTTGCTGATATCCTTCTACTTAAAAGTAGAATATGGGAAGTAGGGTACTGGGACGAGCATTGGACAAAGGGTTGTGGCACCGCATACATAAGTCAAATTTTTGCTATTGAATAGCTTGAAAGTAAAAGTCACAGAACATGGAAACTCAGAGTGAAGCATTTTGTGAATTTCTGCTGGTGGTGCGTATGGTGCGGTATGAGTTCAGTTACATTTGCACATGAGTGAAGAAAGAAAAAAATGTTTTCAATAAAAAAAAAAAAAAATCAATTTTTAAATGGTCGAATTTAGACCAAAGACAATACTAGTGTTAATAAATATATGTGCGGAATTTGAAAACGATATCTTTTTTCCTTGTGGCGTCCGTGGCGTAGTTGGTTAAAGTGCGTGGCCGCTATGTCAAAGAACCTTGAAAACCCGGGTTCGAATCCCAGCAGCGACAGAAAATTATTTGAATTAAAATAATTTTTCTGTACGGCCGCCACCTCTCTGCAGACAATGGCAAACCTCAGAGAGCAATCAAAATGCCATGTAAAGCTTCTTGAGAATAAGAGCATTCCGTTCATCGCCGTTCGGAGTCGGCGTTAAGCATGTAGGTCTATTTCTCGGTCAATTGTGTACAAACTTAATAACACGCACAACACAATTGATCATAAGAAGCTAGGTCAAAGTCCTTTCAAGGGCTGAAATGGCCAGTTATTTATTTTTTATTTTTATTTATCTTTTTTCCTTCTATGAAAAAAAAAATTCCCAAAAAAAAAATTTTTTTTTAATTTGTAACCTATATGTCCCCTTAAAGAAATATATTGAAAAGAAAAGTGAAAAGAATAGGAGGAATTTCGGAGTATAGCACAAAAAATATGTAGTTGGCTGTGTCATGGACACATTCGTAGGCATTTTGGCATCGCAACGTAGCTTTATTCTTATCCGTATAATTTATACGTATATAATCCGTATGGTACGTAACTTATCCTCATCTTTATCCTTGTTCTCTTATTTGTCCTAGTAGTACTTGTCAGACTCTTTGTCCTAGACTTTGTTCAAATTCTTGTTTTAATTCCTGTCCAAATTCTTTTCCTTATCCTTGTTCGAATCCTTTTCCTTATCCACTTATTTTTCCAAACCTTGTCCCAATATTTCTTAATTCTTATTTTGAGCGTTGAAGAATTTGCTTCTTGTAATTAATGCTCCACCTTTTTTCCAATCCTTGTCTGAATCCTTGTCCTAATTCTTGTTCTAAGTCTTGTCGTAATACTTGTCAAAATACTTCTCCTAAGCTTGTTTCCATCTTTTTTTTATCCTTGTACTAATACTTATCCAAATACTCATTCTGATATTCGTCCTTGTTAATTGATACTGAACGTTATCCTTGTTTTAGTTTTAGTTTTAGTTTTAAATAGTTTTAGTTTTAGTTTTAGTTTTAGTTTTAGTTTTAGTTTTAGTTTTAGTTTTAGTTTTAGTCTTAGTTTTAGTTTTAGTTTTAGTTTTAGTTTTAGTTTTAGTTTTAGTTTTAGTTTTAGTTTTAGTTTTTGTTTTAGTTTTAGTTTTAATTTTAGTTTTAGTTTTAGTTTTAGTTTTAGTTTTTTGTTTTTCTTTATAATATTTATTTTCTATTTTAATTTATATTCTTATTTTTAATTTTATTTTTTATGTTATAATCACTTTTTAAGATATTTATGACTTTTTATGATAAATAAATGTTAAATGTAAAATGTTTTTATTTAGTGTTTTTATTATTAGCTAATATTATTTAATTTTTTTGTTATTTATTTGTTTTTTTTTTTAAATTTTTTTAGTTCTATTTAATTTATTTTATTATTGTTCGTACTTTTATTTTTATGTTTCTTCATCTTATTATTTTTTATGTAATACGATTTTATATTTAATTTTTATTTTTGTACTATGGTTGAATTAATTTTATTTATTCTTATTTGTTTTGTTTTTTTTATTTTATTTTTATAATGTTTTTATTATTATTTTTATTTTTGTGTTTCTTTAAGGATTTATTTTTATATTTATTTATATATTTTTTAATGTTTTTGTGTTTTTTATTTTTATTTTATTTTATTTTTATTTGAATAATAATTTTCATTTTTTATTTTATTTTTATTATTACTTATATTGTTATTTTTTTTTTTTGTTTTTATTTTGATTTTTTATTGCTTCATATTTTTTTGTGCTTAATTTAAATTTTCTTAATTTTTTGTTAAAGTTTTTATTTTGGTAATTTATTTATTTTTATATATATTTATAAGTCCATCGTATTTTTGTTCACGTGCTTTAAGTTGTGTTCAAACATTAAATTTATAAAGTTTTTTGCTCAATAATATTCGTTAAATTATTTGTTTGTGGAAAGAACTCTTTTTTTCATTATTAGAAAATTCAGAAATTAATCATGGATCACTCTTTCTCTGCCCAATTAAACGTTCGTAAATAAGTCATAAATTAAATTTTGATTATTATAAATCAGTTCGAACATTAATCATAAATGATGCTATTAAACACTTTTCAAAACGTCAAGCTGATTCAACAATTTAAAACAATTTCAACAATTTAAAATGGCCGAGTGGTATTACGTGTGGACTCCTATCACAGAGTTCGATTCCCAATACTTGTTTTTTTTTTTTTTTGTAATTCGTTTAGAGTACTCCAGTTTAATACAGTTTGTTTGTGTTAGAGCTACTGGTTAAATTTAACGGTGTTAATAGTAAAACATACTTTCGGGGTCCAAAAGAATGAATTGAGTGAATTTGTAGAAATTGTAGAACATTGAAGTGAGTGAATTTGTAGAAATACTTTAATAACCAGCAAAGTCATCGCTTAATCGGGTGCAACAGCATTTGAACATATTTTAAAATCTCTGCCAAGCTGTGGTTATTTTGGCTCTTTGGCCAAGTTAGTGCCATAAAAAGATGACGACCGCAAAAAACAATCAATGAGTTGGCAAAAACAAACTTCTCTGGCATCGAAGTGTAGAAATAAAATAATGAATTTAAAAAGAAACAAAAAACCTACCAGTGTGAGTGCAACAGAAGGCTTAAAGAAAAGACTTGAAACACTATGTTATAGATTCGAGCTGAAAACAATAAATTAGATGAACTTAAAAGAAAAATCGTAAGAATATTTTAAGCTTTAAAAATGTCACACAGCGTCATTGACGTAACAGAGCCAGCAAATTTGAACTCATGATATATGGGAGGGGGTCTACAAAAAACAAAGCATTTATTGTGATATCAAAGAAAATGATATGTTTTCTTGGCAAATTTCTTGCAGTGTAGCACATTCGATAAATTATAGCCAAGCTTACAACGTTTAAAGCCCCCACCTAGACAAGAAAAACTGGTTTCATTTATTAAATCGTTCTTATTTCTTTTTTTTGTTTTTGTTTCTTTCATTTATGTCTTGAGTTTTTTAGCCTAAGGTTGGACATGTAGTTTTCCATGGCTTTGTCTGCCTGGGCTTGCGATGTCTTGTCTTGACTGCTTTTCGATTTCATTGCATTCACGCCCTCTAGTTGTGACTGTATGCAAGTCACGAAAGAAGACATAGCTTTGAGTGCTTGTGTATTTGTGTGTTTATGTGTGTGTGTTTGTGTTTATGCTGCAATATGATGTGAACTGGAAATGCATCGTCTTCGTTGTCATCTTTCCTTTGGGGCTATTCTCTGCGTCGTCATCTCTAAGGAGTGCGAGTAAGCGACGTCATTGGTGCCCATGCAACAACAATAAAAACTGGTTCTACTCTGTGTTTTTTTCTTATTTTTTGTTTTCTTAGTTTCCTAAAGATGTTTACAAAAACCAGCACAACATCCTCAGACGTTGAAGTGCAGAGAATGATTCTCCACTTTAAATGTTATAAAAAGCTAAGCATTATCGTGAAGCTGAGGGTGGTTCCTAGCAAGCAAAGGTAAACGAAGCCAGACAGATTGCTACATTGCTCTGCTTGTGGGACGTAGTTAAGTGATATTAGCAAAAATCAAGAACATTTCGGCACCAAATAGGAAATCATGGCCAAAAGCCCAACTCTAACCTTAACAACTGGCAGTTTGATGCTGCCTTGCAAAATGTTGCTAGGTTGAGGCCAGCAAAATAGAGCCACTATCTGTGGAGCAGAAAAACTTTACCAAAAAAAAATGAAAACAAGCAAACCTTGCTATATCAGGCATTTCGTGCTTATCTTAACTTGGCTAACATTAAAACAAATGCAAAAATGCAAGCAAAAACACGAAACTAAATAAAATGGCCAGAAGGCAATTGTGCTGGCATTTGACTCTTGTTGCAACAATTGCTGCATGCTTTCGGACAGCCAAAATAATAACTGCAGCAAGCAAAGCGAACTAAATTTCAGTGTTTCGAGAGTAAAATAAGAAATAGTGAAAGACAAATGCGAGAGAATTTATAATATTATCAAAGAATGGTATCCAATTTGACGGAAATCTTTAGGGAAAAAACGTGCTGCACCATAATCGAGGACTTTGCTGAGGACAAAACTTTTTTTTTTTTGCATTTGAAGTTTCACTTCGGAGTTTGAGTTTTGATTAAAACTCAACTGAGTCCATGACTGACAATTACAATACAGGACTGTCGAAAAATTGTCCCGCTTTTATGCAGAGTTTTAAGGTCTTTTCAAAAACTTCTTATTTCTGTGTATAGTTTCTTTTATTTTCGATCTAAGGATCCGTTTAACAGACTTTTTAACCAATAACCCTCGCCCTCGTGAATGAAAAGTAACTTTTCTAAATTAACCCTCCATTTAGTCCGATGTGTCACATTCCATTGCCGATGGGGCTATGTCCGTTCACTTTAGGGAAGTTATATATCCAGAACTTTTTTTTTTTGATACGTCATTCTCGGAGGTAAGTAGGGTGGTTGATAGTGATCAGGTGTCGGCATATATATCACAATTTGAGCCTTTGGTTTGCCTAAAGTACTGATCGTACAATGTTGATGTTAGCACTTGTTGGTCTGCTTGATCCTCACTGGGAGAAAAATTCATGTTTGAACTCTCTAACTTATATAAATTTTACACAATTACATGAAATATAAAGCCAACATTTGATGTTTTTGTTTTATTCAGGTGTATGAAATAAATATTTAAAAAACATAAATTTGTATGGGAGCCCCCTAAGGAGTGGTCGGAGGGAATAAGTGTTAAAGGCAAAACTGTTTGCTTTTGCAAAAGTAATGGGGGTCGGAAAAACATATTAACCCTCTCCGGCACTCTTTTAAAGGTCATATGCTCAGGTGTATGGAATAAATATACAAAAACCATAAAATTTGTATGGGAGCCCCCCTAAGGAGTGGTCGGAGGGAATAGGTGTCAAACGGAAAAATGTTCCTTTTGGAAAAGTAATGGGTGTCGGTCATACATATTAACCCATTCCGGCTCTTCTTTAAAGGTCATATGCTCAGGTATATGGAATAAATATACAAAAACCATAAAATTTGAATGGTAGCCCCCCTAAGGACTGCTCGGAGGGAATAGGTGTCAAAGGCAAAAATGTTGCTTTTGCAAAAGTAATGTGGGTCGGAAAAACATATTAACTCTTTCCGGAACTCTTTTAACGGTCATATGCTCAGGTGTATGGAATAAATATACAAAAACCATAAAAATTGTATGGGAGCCCCCCTAAGGAGTAGTCGGAGGGAATATGGTTCAGAGGCAAAAATGTTCCTTTTGCAAAAGTAATGGGGGTCGGTCATACATACTAGCCCTCTCCGGCACTCTCTTAAAGGTCATATACTCAGGTGTATGGAATAAATATACAAAAACCATAACATTTGTATGGGAGCCCCCCTAAGGAGTGGTCGGAGGGAATAGGTGTCAAATAAAAAAATGTTCCTTTTGGAAAAGTAATGGGGGTCGGGTATACATATTAACCCTCTCCGGCACTTCTTTAAAGGTCATATGCTCAGGTGTATGGAATAAATATACAAAAACCATAAAATTTGTATGGGAGCCCTCCTTAGAAGAGGTAGGAGGGAATAGCTTCAAAAGCAAAAATGTTTCTTTTGCAAAAGTAATGGGGGTCGGTCATACATATTAACTCTCTCCGGCACTCTTTGAAAGGTCATATGCTCAGGTGTGTGGAATAAATATACAAAAACCATAAAATTTGTATGTGAGCCCCCCTAAGAAGAGGTAGGAGGGAATAGGTATCAAAGGCAAAAATGTTCCTTTTGCAAAAGTAATGGAGGTCGGTGGTACATATTACCCCTCTTCGGAACTCTTTTAAAGGTCATATGCTCAGGTGTATGGAATAAATATTTTGCTAAATATAAAAGATGTCATCAAAAGCGAACTGAATAATTCTACGTCTTGTGTTACGACACGGTCGAAACTACTGTATCTTTTTTTTCAAAAAATTTTCTTAAAGCTTGAAGTCTCAAGAATATGTGGTGAAAATTTTAAGTTTATATCTCAAAATTAACAAAGTTATAGTCCAGTGAGTAAACCGCCTTCTGGAGCGCGCAGTGCTGGCCCTTATTTTCAAATGCGTTTTTCTCGAAGCCATGTTTTCAAAGTTGGTGACCTAGATTTCTCGAAACTCAGTGAACCGATCGTTTTGATGTATTTGCAGGCTTAGTTTACTCAGAATAATCTCGTACTTGTCATAGAATTTTTTTTTCGTAGCCTCGTGCATTTTTTATAGGCAAAATAATGACGAATTTTTGGTCCAAAATCGTTAATTTAAGTTCGGAAGTCCGCCATTTTGTGAAAAATCAATATTTTCTAAATCGGCTATGACAAGTACGAGTTTTAATTATCTAGTTTAATAATATTATTCATTCTTTTATTTTAGATGAATTTAGGAGGAGCAATCTTGGTCACCGCATTTCACCTTTTTTCAGAGCGCTCTACAAAAAATGCTGTGTTTATTAACCTTAATAATTACCGGTTATAATAAAGTATCATTGGAAAAGTTATTTCATCCATTTTGAGGAAAAGTACAAAATTTTTAAAAATACTGCAATAAGTTGACTCATTATTAATTTTTTTAAGTTCAATAAATAATGCCAGCAACACGTGCTATAATTTTTTTTTTTATAATTATCATTTTTTACGTTTTTACGTCACGTTTTACCTTTCCAATGATATAAAATGAAGATGTGTTTTAAAAGGGTTCAGAAGTTATATTGTAAAACGTTAATAAAGTTTCAATACGAATTCAACTAGATATTGACTTTTTTAATTTTTTGTAAAAATATAAAGAAACAAAAAAATTGGATGAAAATTTCATGTATAGCTGAAATACATATATATTTTATATTTAATTTTTTCCAATTTTATTAACATTATTTGGTTAAGCGGAACAAAATATATTTAACGTCACAAAATGTATTGAACGTCACCCTGTTGTTTTTTCTGAAATTGCTGATTATTTAACAGTTTTTTTAGTATTTATTGCTGCAAGTCTACTACTTTGAAAAGAACCTCTATGTTGATGTCTTTTTGGAGAAAAATTTTAATTTTTTCCCGTTAAAATTGTAAAATATGTAGGTATTTTTGGTAAAAAATTATTATTTCTGTAACTGAAATGGCGATTTTTGCAAAAGCTGATTTAACTTATTAAATAACTTAACAAGCATCACAGTAAGCTTTAATTTACAACATTTTTCAAATTTTTAGTGATTTTTCCCGTATATCTTCTGTGTGACGTTCAATACAAAAATCGTATAAAAACTATAGAAAAAATTATTTTTTGCGGGGCCTAATCACAACTTCGAATTCTCCATTATTTTTCACTTAATTTGACTACTCTAACGGGAAAATTTAAAAAACTTTAAAAACAAAACATGAAAACCTCTTTGGGTACGTTTTTTTTGCAATTGACCCATATACTATGCAGATATACACGTATTTTCACTTTTTTTATAGGTATAAGCATGGATATGTATATGGCAACACCTGAAATGCTTGGTTTATTCAATAGCTCAGTTCGGAGGTATCTAGTTGTTATAAATAATACACAAAACCTAAAAAAAAAAAAAAAAAACAAAAACACTACTTTTCGGATATATAACTTCAAATATTTCAAAATCCTGATGCATAGAAATCAGAAGCTGCCAATTCTGCCAACAGTATTTCGAGAATAATCCCTAGTTGTCGAAAAGCATAACCATTTAGCCCGAGTATTTCTGTGTATCTTTCTTTAGATGAAATATTAAGCACATCCTCACAATCAACATCTTCATCAGTGCTCATCATTTGAATAATGATGACTTAAATAATTTAATTTTCTTTTTTCAATTTAAAGATTTATTTGTGCATTTGTATGGCGCTATTTATATAGCCAACCTTGTGATAGCGCATCTTGATTGCATCTCAAGTGAAATTTACTTCCTGTTTATATTTTAAATTGTTGTTATTGTTTTCGTTGTTCTCTTAACTAGTTTCCTACTCATCCTTTTCAAAACTAATCCAAACCATCAACTGAATAAAGCGTGCGTCAAGCAGAGTTTTCTCAAGTTGTACTTCATTTGAAAGTTTTCTAGTAGTTTTTTTTTATTTTCTTTATCCCCCTCCTTCATCGTTTTCTTTTTATTGCCATCTTGATAGCAATATTAATTTCTTTATCTTGCCAGCCGTATTACGGTTCATCCATGTCTATGCTCAGGATTTTATGCCAAAAAAAAAAAACGAAAAACCTTCATTATTAATATTATTTCTTGAATGCTTGTTCACTCGATAGAGATCTTAAGGGTTTTGCTCTACAGCTGCTTAGGTTGATCATAGTTTTTTTTTTTGTGTAGTTTGTATAGCTTATTATGTAGTTTTGCTTGAAAAATGAATAACAGCGCATAAATAATTGTGTTAGTAGTGAAAAGATAAAACGATTAAACCATCAGACCCTTGAAGTAGACATTCATTGAATTGCAGAAAAAAAAGATCTAAGGGACTCTTATATAGACAGCTGTGTAAAAAAATGAATAAAATAGGAGTTAAAATTTCACTAGTCTAGAGAAATGTTCAAAACAGAGGCCTATTTTGAGGACCTACCAAAAACGTATTTTTCGGATGGGATCAAACAATTGAAGGAACGTTGGACGAAGTACATCGAGTTAAAAGGAGAAATTGAGAAATAAAACGTTTCTTTGCCGTAAAAGTCATTCCTTGTTTAATTTTTCACGGAAGATAATTCCGGAAGATAAAACGGCCTTCTATACTTTTTTTTTTTGTTTTTTTTTGTAAACCGTAAAAAGTTTTATTTAGTCGGAAAGAATTTGAATAGAAGTTTTTCAAGCTTAATTTTATTTTTAAATAGTTTCCTGTGAACTGTAAAATTATGAATTTGGAGTTTAAAACTCTGTTTTACTCTGGAGACGGCAGCATGAGACAAGTACCTTCATATTTCTGGTTTTAAATATTATCTGTACTTAGAGTATACGTTGTTTTTGACGTAGAATACGTCATTCTCGGAGGTAAGTAGGGTGGTTGATAGTGATCATGTGTCGGTATTTATATAACTTTTTGAGCCTTTGGTGTGCCTAAAGTACTGATCGTACAATGTTGATGTTAGCACTTGTTGGTCTGCTTGATCCTCAATGCGACAAAAATTCATATTAGAGCTCTCTAACTTATATAAATTTTACACAATTACATGAAATATAAAGCCAACATTTGATGTTTTTGTTTGCTTAAACTTGCTACCTATTTATCGGCAGTTTCCGGTTTTATCGACAAAACCATAAAATTTGTATGGGAGCCCCCCTAAGGAGTGGTCGAAAGGAATAGGTGTCAAAGGCAAAAATGTTCCTTTTGCAAAAATAATGGGGGTCGGTAATACATATTAACCCTCTCCGGCACTCTCTTAAAGGTCATATGCTCAGGTGTATGGAATAAATAAACAAAAATCATAATATTTTTATGGGAGCCCCCCTAAGGAGTGGTCGGAGGAAATAAGTATTAAAGGCAAAACTGTTCCTTTTGCAAAAATAATGGGGGTCGGTAAGACATATTAACCCTCTCCGGCACTCTCTTATAGGTCATATGCTCAGGTGTATGGCATAAATATACAAAAACCATAAAATTTGTATGGGAGCCCCCCTAAGAAGTGGTCGGAGGGAAAAGGTGCCAAGGGCAAAAATGTTTCTTTTGCAAAAGTAATGGGGGTCGATTATATATATTAACCCTTTCCGGCACTCTTTTAAAGGTCATATGCTCAGGTGTATGGAATAAATAAACAAAAATCATAATATTTGTATGGGAGCCCCCCAGAGGAGTGGTCGGAGGAAATATGTATTATAGGCAAAAATAATCCTTTTGCAAAAATAATGGGGGTCGGTAATACATATTAACCCTCTCCGGCACTCTCTTAAAGGTCATATGCTCAGGTGTATGGAATAAATAAACAAAAATCATAATATTTGTATGGGAGCCCCCCTAAGGAGTGGTCGGAGGAAATAAGTATTAAACGCAAAAATGTTCCTTTTGCAAAAATAATGGGAGTGGGTAAGACATATTAACCCTCTCCGGCACTCTCTTATAGGTCATATGCTCAGGTGTATGGCATAAATATACAAAAACCATAAAATTTGTATGGGAGCCCCCCTAAGGAGTGGTCAAAGGGAAAAGGTGTCAAAGGCAAAAATGTTCCTTTTGTAAAAGTAATGGGGGTCGGTGATACATATTAACCCTTTCCGGCACAAAAACCATAAAATTTGTATGGGAGCCCCCCTAAGGAGTGGTCGGAGGGAAAAGGTGTCAAAAGCAAAAATATTCCTTTTGCAAAACTAATGGGGGTCAGTGATACATATTAACCCTCTCCGGCACTCTTTTAAAAGTCATATGCTCAGGTGTGTGGAATAAATATTTTGCTAAATATTTTTTAAAAAAAATGTCATCAAAAGCGAATTGAATAATTCTACGTCTTGTGTTACGACGTAGTCGAACCTACTGTATCTTTTTTTAGTTCTTTTTTATATTCCACATTTTGCTTAACGCAATAATCAGCACCACGTAACCAGGATATACTGCATAGCCATGATGAACGTATGTGTTTTAGTAAAAAAAAAACAAATAAACAGAAATGAATAAAACGGAAGAGAAAAAATTTATTTATATCAACTTCATGATGTTGTTAACGTTAAATGTTGAAACAATAACAAAACAATAACAATAACAACGTCGAAAGCAGCAGTAATAAAATAAATAAAAAGAAATAAATTTCACCAAGTAGAAAACCAGGATAGTAATTATGAGGAAACTAAGTTTTAATGAGACCCTCTCATTAACACCAAGCTCAGCTCGCGAAAGTAAAGTATCGCCTGATGTTGAGCGGGTTGAAGGAGTCATAGATTAGATGAGGTTGAGCTGGAGGAAGTTGAGGAATGGAAAGAAATTTGTGCTGGAGCGGTTACACAGAAATATTTCTGTATTAATTATGAGAAGCTTAGAGAATAATGGTCTTGCAACAAGTTTCATGGAGCTAAAAACATGAGCTCAGTAGGGATTCTTAAAATATAAACACTTCAAATGCGATAATCGTTCTAAGAAGATTTACGAACTTGTTCAGCACATTTATTTAAAAGCATTTTAAGTATCCTTAAAAGAGTTGGATTGTTTTTTTAAATGAGCAAAATAAATAATATCAAAACCAAATCCAATTTGTAAACATAAATTTACAAACTTAAGCACAAAATGCAAAAATTAATTAAATGAAATAACTAAAACTTAACAACACCTGCTTCAGTTACAACATCCTTTCAAATACGAATAACAAGTATAGCTTGTCGTAAAAAACTTGAGTACATGTTTCATGGATGTTAAATCCACATCATGGCAATAGATCAAAAAATGGTCAATTGAGCACGTGATGCATTTTAATGAGCATCACTCGCCCCCCCAACAATTGAAGTGAACATAAAAAAGCGAGCTATTTAAAAGAATACCACATAAAATAACGAAATTCAAACAAATAAAAAACAAAACGTTTGTCATAAACATAAAAATGCAAAGAAGAAAACAACAAAATCACAAAAAAAAAAACAATAAAAATGGAGAAGTTAATGTTTGCAAATTGAAATGATGGTAATGACTCGGGTCATTACCATCGTATCAGTGCTCAGATACGAGGTTGCGAAGAATTGTTGGAAAAGTAAAAGGGAAAAAAAAGCAACCATTCGGGTATTTATAAGCATATAAATAAATTTCATTGAAATCTCATCAGTTTTATTAACATTTTGTTTTGCCTGTTAATTTCAAAAGGTTGCCATTTATTTTTAATCATTTTTTGGTTAGAAGAATAATGTATCTTTTCCACTGTTTCCTTCTCTCTTAAGAGACCGCTCGTATACGATTTGATAATTAAACACAAAAGAAGAAGAAGAAAAAACCACAATTTAATTAGACAATTTGAGATATGACCACAAGAGGATTAATACTTTTACCTAATTACAACTTTAAATAAATTTCATAGGAAAAAATATTTATAAAAAAAGCTAATGACTTTAATACCAACATTACCCAATTATATGGTCAATAAAATTTGTTGAACTCATTTGAATTGAAATATTGTAGAATACAAAATTGCTCTGTAAATATTGATTTTAAAATTTAACTTTAAATGGACTTCAGCGATAAACTGTGTGATTTTAATTCATTTGAATCTTAAAATAACTCTCGACATGAATGGCGCAGCAATTACTGCGCTGACACACCAACTCAAGTGCAGTTTACTGAAGGAGTTATGTGTATTTGGCGATTAATCTTTTAAATAAAAAAGTCATATTGCTCAAAAGATCAAGAAACAATTTGTATAACTGCGCTATTGCGTTACTTCAAAACAAGTGTGTCAACACAGTAACGCAATTGAGTGAGTGCTTTATATCAAAAACGTAACGCAACGTTGCCCAAACTATGTCTAGATCATAGGCACATTTAAGTATGTATTTTAAGACACAAGGTTAAGAACGTATTTGTTTTAAAATCCTAAAAAGAGAAATGATTAAAAAACAAACCTTACACAAATTGATATGAGCCAACAAAAAATTTGAGAAAACAAATTTTACAAACTTCGCGCAAAAATGTTTCGATAGAATCCCAACCGGCACAAAGTCAGATTTCGATATCGAAAAATGTAAATTTGTGGAAGAATTGGCGAAGAAAACTATTGTATTCGAACTTGTTAACGATACGATAACGATCCGTTCGGCGTTCTTAACGGACTTCTTAACTTAAGCGAATGATTTTTATTTTGTATCGAAAAAGAGCCCGTTTACGATGTCGTAAGCGATAAATTTTTCTGTAAAATTAACAATGGAAATTATCATATTTTTACTCTTATACGAATCGAAAACCAATGTGGCGTCCGTGGCGTAGTTGGTTAAAGTGCGTGGCCGCTATGTCAACGAACTTGGAGACCCAAGTTCGAACCCCAGCAGCGACAGAAAATTATTTTAATTAAAAATACTTTTGATGTACGGCCGCCCCCTCTCTGCAGACAATGGCAAACCTCAGACAGTAATCAAAATGCCATGTAGAGCTTCTTGAGAACAAGAACATTCCGTTCATCGCCGTTCGGAGTCGGCGTTAAACATGTAGGTCCGGTTCTCGGTCAATTATGTACAAACTTAATAACACGCACAACACAATTGATCATAAGAAGCTAGGTAAAAGTCCTTTCAAGGGCTGAAATTGCCAGTTATTTATTTATTTTATTTTTATGAATCGAAAACGATCTATTTGGAGCAGTTATATTTACTCGAAAACGAGTGTTCGTGTTCGAAGTCCTAGGCTAAAATTTTTGACGTAGAATACGTCATTCTCGGAGGTAAGTAGGGTGGTTGATAGTGATCAGGTGTCGGTATTTATATAACTTTTTGAGCCTTTGGTGGGCCTAAAGTACTAATCGTACAATGTTGATGTTAGCACTTGTTGGTCTGCTTGATCCTCAATGCGACAAAAATTCATGTTAGAACTCTCTAACTTATATAAATTAAACACAATTACATGAAATAGAAAGCCAACATTTGATGCTTTTGTTTGCTTAACCTATTTATCGACAGTTTCCGGTTTTATGGACAAAACCATAAAAGTTGTATGGGAGCCCCCCTAAGGAGTGGTCGGAGAGAATAGGTGTCCAAAGCAAAAATGTTCCTTTTGCAAAAGTAATGGGGGTCGGTAATACATGTTAACCCTCTCCAGCACTCTCTTAAAGGTCATATGCTCAGGTGTATAACATAAATATACAAAAACCATAAAATTTGTTTAGGAGCCCCCCTAAGGAGTGGTCGGAGGGATAAGGTGTCAAATGCAAAAATGTTCTTTTTGCAAAAGAAATGGGGGTCGGTGATACACATTAACCCTTTCCGGCACAAAAACCACAAAATTTGTATGGGAGCCCCCCTAAGGAGTGGTCGGAGGGAATAGGTGTCAAGGGAAAAAAGATTCCTT
This sequence comes from Pherbina coryleti, assembly GCA_943735915.1. NCBI lineage: Eukaryota > Metazoa > Arthropoda > Insecta > Diptera > Sciomyzidae > Pherbina > Pherbina coryleti. Next base: position 21,848,371 of record OX030948.1, read on the forward strand.
ATGCAAAAGTAATGGGGGTTAATCATGCCTATGAACCCTTTCCGGCACTCTCTTAAAGGTCATATGCTCAGGTGTATGGAATTAATATACAAAAACCATAATATTTGTAAGGGAGCCCCCCTAAGGAGTGGTCGGAGGAAATAGGTGTCCAAGGCAAAAATATTCCTTTTGCAAAAGTAATGGAGGACGGTGATACATATTAACCCTCTCCGGCACTCTCTTAAAGGTCATATGCTTAGGTGTATGGATTAAATATTTTGCTAAATATTTTTTAAAAAAGATGTCATCAAAAGCGAATTGAATAATTCTACGTCTTGTATTATGACATAGTCGAAACTACTGTATCTTTTTTTTTTGTTTTACTCTTATATCGATCGAAAATGACCTATTTGGCAGAAGTCATGATTATGCGTAAACGCGTGTTCGTTTATGTCCATTATATCCATTTTAATTTTGTTTTTGACGTGACGAAGTTACGTTGTACTGCTCTAGTTTCCAAAAAAGTTGAAAAATGAATTTTTTAAAAATTCATCTGCGTTTCATTGAATTGTTACTCGCTGAGTATAAGACCTATGATTAAAAAAATAGTATGACCATAAAGGTTAATTCTTTGACTATATTAAAAAACAACAAAAAAAACATCAACATCAACATCAACATCAACATCAACATCAACATCAAAATCAACATCAACATCAACATCAACATCAGCATCAACATCAATATCAACATCGACATCAACATCAACATCAACATCAACATCAACATCAACATTAACAACAACAGCAAGAAACTTCGTCACGTCAAAACCTAAGGGTGTGTCCACGGCACAGCCAACTCTTTTATTATTGATTTTGAATTTGAATTTGAAATTGATTTGATTTTGATTTCGATTTTGATTTTGATTTTGATTTTGATTTTGATTTTGATTTTGATTTTGATTTTGATTTTTGATTTTGATTCTGATTTTGATTTTGATTTTGATTTTGATTTTGATTTTGATTTTGATTTTGATTTTGATTTCGATTTCGATTTCGATTTTGATTTTGATTTTGATTTTGATTTTGATTTTAATTTTGATTTTGATTTTGATTTTGATTTTAATTTTGATTTTGATTTTGATTTTGATTTTGATTTTGATTTTGATTTTGATTTTGATTTTGATTTTGATTTTGATTTTGATTTTGATTTTGATTTTGATTTTGATTTTGATTTTGATTTTGATTTTGATTTTGATTTTGATTTTAATATCTATTAAAAATTTTAAATTTGCCTACATAGTTTTATATAAAACCTTGTACTTCTTATCTATCTTAATATCTAAAATAATCTATATAACTTTCTAATCGAATTTGTTTTCTTCTATTTTCAGGTATTTAACAAAATATGATATTAAAATCCTTACATTCGGTAAATATTTCTTACTTAAGTCGAAAAAAAAGAATTTTAGAAGCAAAATGAACATAAACATCATCTCATTGTGGAAATATTTCTTTTGACATCAGTTATTCTAATTTTTTCATATATCTTTATTTGAACAAACTTTAAAAAAGTTGTAAGTAACGACAAGAACTCACACCGTATGTTCAATGTAAACCTTTAAACATTGTTTACTAACAACTTGATATCAAATTCAAGATGTATCTCTGAAATTTTTGTCGATTTTTTTACCAAATTTATACAAAACCTTAACTAATAAACATGCGCTGAATGTCAGTGAGTAGTCGTGCGTATCTCTATGTCAAACATGCCCACGTAGTGTCTCGTATGGCCCGCGTGGCCTTTCATACAAATTTTTTTTTTATCTTAATTTTGTCTTTGCGATGAGCCAAAATCAAAGAACACTTACCAAAAACAACAACACAAACCGCACTCGTTCAGTGTTCAGTGCATTTTCCAGCGAATTTTACAAAAGCAAATGCATGCAAAGCCACTCGATGATGTCGATGCTGAAGCTGATTGTCCCGTTACTTGTGTGTCAATGTGAGTAATTTTTCATGCAGGCATTGCTAGTGTACATTATTACATATGATTTTATTGCATTGTAATTGTTTTTTTGTCAAAGCAACAATGAGCAACATTTTGTGTTTGTTTTTTTATTTTTTTTAAGCATTGGCCCGCGCTTAAAATTTCTTGGGCCCCACTGCTCTATGTGCTTATGTGTGTGCGTGTGTGTGGATGTAGTATGTGTGTGAGTGCTTTTGTCCGAAAGTGTTTCATTTGTTGCTGCTCACCTTTCGGCGCTCATTTAGCAGCTAGATATTTTATTTTTTTCATGTTTTTGTTCTCGCAGATTACATTTTTTATATTCTGCCTGTGTTACTGTTGGATACAAATATACGAGTATATCCTTGTAGATATATTTGCCGTGCTGGGATGATGCCATATCCTGTGGGAACACAACAATTGCAAATGATGCTATTCTCATTTTCACATTCTCACAGTTATTTGCACGGACACACACACCTAAACATTCATAGGAACCACGCTGGGATATACATTCCTAGATATATACAGATATACGTACAGATATAAGACAAACGTTTTGCACTGTACAGTCTAATTTTCCATTTTGTTTATGCTTAGTTTATGATGATTAGTTTTTCCTGCAAATTTCCGGTTTTATATACGTTGAAAATTGAATGAAATTCAGAGGATTTGCCAAGCAACAGAGAATTTTAAGTAAGTTATTAGTTTGAGGAAAAAACAAAAAAAAAAAACTGCACAAGCTTCATAGAATATTGTATTTTAAAATTACAAAGACGGTAGCTTAGATAGATATTTTACCGAAATTCACATAAAGTAAATGAAGAGAACATACATAACAACTTTGGCAGATTAAAGAATTATGTAAATGTTAAGGGAACAACCTTTATTTGAATCAAGTGTAAAATGTGAAAGAAAAGAGAGAACAGTAGATTTCTACTAAGGGACACGTAGAAAATGAAGCTATGGCTTACGTCAAAACTTTACTGCATATCAAGCAATGCTGCCTTACGGCAAAATTTTTGAGAAACCTTTTTGGACAATAATTTTACCAAAGCAGAAAACAGTGAAGAGAAGAATGACACATATAAACAATCTTTATTGAAAGAAAGCGAAAGATTAAATCACGTGAAAGTGAAATTGAATTCAATGGATAAATAAAAACTTGAACAGAATTTCAAAAATTGTTCTTATAAACAACACAAGGAAATGAGGAAAACTGACCAGAACAATATAGCATTTGACCCATTTGACCACCACGATACAACCTTGAATTGACCTATTTTTTCTTATTAAAATTCTACAAAGCATGGACTTGGACGTGGACTTGGACTTGGACTTGGACTTGGACTTGGACTTGTACTTGGACTTGGACTTGGACTTGGACTTGGACTTGGACTTGGACTTGGACTTGGACTTGGACTTGTACTTGGACTTGGACTTGGACTTGGACTTGGACTTGGACTTGGACTTGGACTTGGACTTGGACTTGGACTTGGACTTGGACTTGGACTTGGACTTGGACTTGGACTTGGACTTGGACTTGGACTTGGACTTGGACTTGGACTTGGACTTGGACTTGGACTTGGACTTGGACTTGGACTTGGACTTGGACTTGGACTTGGACTTGGACTTGGACTTGGACTTGGACTTGGACTTGGACTTGGACTTGGACTTGGACTTGGACTTGGACTTGGACTTGGACTTGGACTTGGACTTGGACTTGGACTTGGACTTGGACTTGGACTTGGACTTGGACTTGGACTTGGACTTGGACTTGTACTTGGACTTGGACTTGGACTTGGACTTGGACTTGGACTTGAACTTGGACTTGGACTTGGACTTGGACTTGGACTTGGACTTGGACTTGGACTTGGACTTGGACTTGGACTTGGACTTGGACTTGGACTTGGACTTGGACTTGGACTTGGACTTGGACTTGGACTTGGACTTGGAGTTGACTTTAGACTTAGACTTTGACATTGTCTTTGACTTTGACTTTGACTTTGACTTTGACTCCGACTTCGACTTTGACTTGGACTTTGACTTTGACTTTGACTTTGACTTTGACTTTGACTTTGACTTTGATTTTGACTTTGACTTTGACTTTGACTTTAACTTTGACTTTGACTTTGACTTTGACTTTGACTTTGACTTTGACTTTGACTTTGACTTTGACTTTGATTTTGACTTTGACTTTGACTTTGACTTTGATTTTGACTTTGACTTTGACTTTGACTTTGACTTTGACTTTGACTTTGACTTTGACTTTGACTTTGACTTTGACTTTGACTTTGACTTTGATTTTGACTTTGACTTTGACTTTGACTTTGACTTTGACTTTGACTTTGACTTTGACTTTGACTTTGACTTTGATTTTGACTTTGACTTTGATTTTGACTTTGACTTTGACTTTGACTTTTACTTTTACTTTGACTTTGACTTTGACTTTGACTTTGACTTTGATTTTGACTTTGACTTTGACTTTGACTTTGACTTTGACTTTGACTTTGACTTTGACTTTGACTTTGACTTTGATTTTGACTTTGACTTTGACTTTGACTTTAACTTTGACTTTGACTTTGACTTTGACTTTGACTTTGACTTTGACTTTGACTTTGACTTTGACTTTGACTTTAACTTTGACTTTGACTTTGATTTTGACTTTGACTTTGACTTTGACTTTGACTTTGACTTTGACTTTGACTTTGACTTTGACTTTGACTTTGACTTTGATTTTGACTTTGACTTTGACTTTGACTTTGACTTTGACTTTGACTTTGACTTTGACTTTGATTTTGACTTTGACTTTGATTTTGACTTTGACTTTGACTTTTACTTTTACTTTGACTTTGACTTTGACTTTGACTTTGACTTTGACTTTGACTTTGACTTTGACTTTGACTTTGACTTTGACTTTGACTTTGACTTCGACTTTTGCAGTGATTTTGACGTTCACTTTAACTTTGATTTTGATTTTGGTTTTGATTTTGATTTTGATTTTGATTTTGATTTTGATTTTGATTTTGATTTTGATTTCGATTTCGATTTCGATTTCGATTTCGATTTCGATTTCGATTTTGATTTTGATTTTGATTTTGATTTTGATTTTGATTTTGATTTTGATTTTGATTTTGCTTTTAATTTTGATTTTGATTTTGATTTTGACTTTGATTTTGATTTTGATTTTGTTTTTAGTTTTATTTGCTTGTGATTGTGATTTTGATTTTGATTTTGATTTTAATTTTAATTTTGATTTTGATTTTGATTTTGATTTTGATTTTGATTTTGATTTTGATTTTGATTTTGATTTTGATTTTGATTTTGATTTTGATTTTGATTCTGATTCTGATTTTGATTTTGATTTTGATTTTGATTTTGATTTTGATTTTGATTTTGATTTTGATTTTGATTTTGATTTTGATTTTGATTTTGATTTTGATTTTGATTTTGATTTTGATTTTGATTTTGATTTTGATTTTGATTTTGATTTTGATTTTGATTTTGATTTTGATTTTGATTTTGATTTTGATTTTGATTTTGATTTTGATTTTGATTTTGATTTTGATTTTGATTTTGATTTTGATTTTGATTTTGATTTTGATTTTGATTTTGATTTTGATTTTGATTTTGATTTTGATTTTGATTTTGATTTTGATTTGAGTTTGAGTTTGAGTTTGAGTTTGATATTGATATTGATTTTGAGTTTGAATTTCATTTTGGATTTTTCGTACTCCCTGAACATAAGAGTCAGAACTCTTGACATTACAGTCAGCACTCAAATAATTGTGTTAAATGAAATCGAACTACGTTTGGAATATATTACGAGTAAGTAGTGATGATGCCTTAGGCTTGGCATAGTTGCGTTAGTGTGGGTCAGACAGACGTTAAGCCAGAAGGTCAGCCAGTCGCTTATGGAACTAATCTAATAAAATAAAATGTTACAACATATAATATAATCAAGTTATATTATATAATATAATGAACATGACTGAAACACACTCACTTGGAAGTAATTCATTTTATGCATTAACGCAACTGACAGGATAACCAAGTAAATGGGAATAATCCAGAAAGTAAAGTGGAAAAAAATTGCAGTCATAAAGAGCATGTTCTATGTTAGAGCAAGCCACGCGTTGAAGTTTAACCGAGAGCAGTAAAAGTGTAACAGTGAGTAAAGAAGTGTTTCCTAAAAGCTTAAAGCTGTTGAGAAATGTGACATGTGTTACAGAGTTCATTTGTGGTATTTAATTAAATTTTGTTTTTTTTAATTTATGGGCTTATGAAAAATATCTGTCAGAAAGCAATATAAATGATATTTCAACACCTCAAGTTCTCGAAAACTAAAGCTTTCACAAAAGCAAAAGCTTTAACCAAGCATATAAAATCCAACTCACTTAATGATAATCTTTAATTTATACAAGCTAGACTGTTTTAAAATGTTCACATTTCTTAATGCGTTCTTATTCAAATAAGATTCACAAAATAGTAGGGTTCAATAAATTTGTAGAAAAAGTTTTCTTGATTATACCTAAAGTTGTGGGTTCTTTCTTGGCTTATTTTGTTGTTTCTTGTGCATATTTTGTTTTTGTTTTTCTTGGCGCCAGAGCATGACGCTATGTTGAGCAATTAAAATTAGAGCAAGACGCTTAGGAACAACATTAATCCTTGTTATTTTGTTTTATTTTTTGCTTGTTTGTTTCCTTTTTTTGTTGCGGATGAGGAAATACTCTTTAAGATTCTCTAAGTGTGCCAGGAAACACTTTACTTTGCAGCACCCAAAAAAAAAAAAAACAAAAAAAAAATACTTAACAAGCATTTGATGTTTATTCAAATGAGTGACACTTTTTTGGGCACTTTTCCTTCTTGTTACCCAAAGTCCTTAAAGCCATCCTTTCTGTTTCTTGGTTGTGTGCTTTCCACATGACAAATTTTTTTATAATTGCTTGGTTTTGGCGAAAACGAAGAGAAGGGTTAAATTAAGGTCGAAAATTAGTGCTTCATAAATAACACAAAACTCAACGAAAGAAATTAAGATGGTTGAGTTGAAAAGATTTAACAATGAAGCAATGTTAATTTCTTTTTTGGCGTTTTTTACTTATAAATCAAATGCTGATTTGGGCAAATCAAATGTCAAGCAAGGATTTCATTGTGACACTTCGTATAGGTCAGAAAATAGATTTGTTGTCACAGCAAATTAAGTGATACAAGTTTATTTAGTGGAAGTTAAGGGTTAATTGTTTTTGTTTCCAAATTAAAACCAAACACTTTTGCCAAAATGATTTTCTGGAAATTTTGAACAATACTTTTATGAATATTTTTTAAGCTACTAATGATGGCTGCGCTAAGAAATTTGGAAAACCATTAAAGTTGAAGAATTGAGCATTCAGTGTGAATTTGAGCGATATTCTCTGAGCGAAACATACTTATTTCATATGCCAGCGACTATGTAAGCTCCATATTGTTTTACAAAATATATAAAAAATATTTTTTTTTCATGTAAAAATTAAATTTTCTGAAATTAAATCTCCGAATTACTGTGAATATTTTCAAAACTATTTTGGAGGGAAGTAAAGATAATGGCTTGAAACTAACCGGAACTATTTATCTTAAAAAATCTAACATTCCATTTGAATTTGAGTGCAATTTAACGTCAAGGACATGAAGTTCTTAAATATTATATCGAATCCCTTTTATTCTAATTTATGTTTCAATGCGGATTTAAGCTCTTAGTGACGATATGAGCTCCATGTTGTTTCACAAAATATTTAAAAAATATGTTCTTACATGTAAAAATTAAATTTTCTGAAATTAAATCTCCGAATTGCCTTAAACATTTTCAAAATTATTTTCGAGAAAAGTAAAGATAATGGCTTGAAACTTATCCGAACTATTTATCTTAAATCATTTTTCATTCCATTAGAATTTGAATGAAATTCCACGTCGAGGACATGGAGTTCTTAGAGACTATATTGAATCACTTGTATTCTACTTTATGTTTCAATGTGGATTTAAGCTTTTAGTTACGATGTGAGCTTCATATTCTTTCACAAAATATATAAAAACTATTTTTTTTTCATGTACAACTCAAAATTTCTGAAATTAAATCCCCAAAATACCATAAACATTTTCAAAATTATTTTGGAGGGAAGCAAATATAATGGCTTGAAACCAACCAGAGGTATTTATCTTAAAAAATCTTACATTCAATTTAAATTTGAGTGAAATTTACCGTCAAGGACATGAAGTTTTTGGAGATTATATTGAATCACTTTTATTCTAATTTATGCTTCAATGCGAATTTCAGTTTCGATGCCACTTCTACATTTATAACCTTAGAAAAATTAGCTAAAAAATCTGTACTCTTTATGGCAAATAACTCGGTTTTTCATTATTAAAGGGCTTTCAATCAGCATGCATTCAAACATAAAATGCTAGAAAAAAAAAAATCATACATTTTTAAGTTTTGGTTCATAAATTGCAGGGAAATATAGTTAAAACTTTGAAACCTTTTTGTTCTCCATCTCTTAAAAGCACCAAGAGTCGTACTCAATTTGATAAGAAAACAATGACGGGAACATGTTCATGCTATGGATCAATTTTCAATTTCTTATGGTTTTTGCAATCAAATTTCAATAGCAAGTTGATAGTTGTAGAGTATATCAACGAATGTATTTTTTAGGAATTAACTAATAGTAAAAGCAATATAAAATACATCAGGTTATAAAACTTTTATATTCAGGTTTTACTTAGTATACTTAGATACACATCTTAGAAATATATCTTTTATCTAGCGTTTTTTTTTTGTTTTTTTTTTATTTTTTTATTCCTAAAAAACTCATTATATCTGACCGTTTGAAAAATTAAATTAAATTTTTGGGTATTTTTCAGTAATAAAAAACGTTTACGAAAATTTCATATATATGCATTATTCAGACAATTATTTTTAAGGAGGTACAGATACATTTCTGAAACTTTTTTGAACGCTTTTTATGATACACATCAACAATTGTACTTAATTTGAACGAAATTAAACGTCAGGAACATAGATTTACGATATATCATACCCTGAGAAATCCTGCAAAATTAAATAATTTTTTTAAAAAATGCAAACTGTGGAATTTTTGTAGTAGTTTTATCAAAATTTATTCCACATTTAGAATTTTTAAGGCATTAAAAATGTATCCTTTTATTACAACTCAGTCAATGACTGATGTATGGGCTTTCGAAGTCAATTTAAACTGAAATTAATTAAAAATAAAGCAACTGCATCCCACTGCGTTGCACATTACACACTGTTGCTTGCAATTCTGTCTGTCAGGGTGCAGCGTCGTCATAATCATCATTTCATCATCAACAACAACAACAATAACACCAACAAAGACAACCTCCACGTCAGCCATCAAACAGCCTGCATCTCAAAGCTTATCCTTGTTTTATATCATCGCACCCACCTACAGACAGCACCACACCCTATCAAGCTTAAACGACTGTCAGTTTGCACAACTCTGCTCAGCTCAACTGGATGTTTATTTAATTTTGCTGCCGGCTAGATATGTTTTGAGCTGACTTTATAATTTCCAGTCGCTAAGGAAAATTAATTACAATATCTTGTGCGGCAGTCTGTGCGAAGTCCTTTATCTAGCTGCCAACGCCCTCCTGCTTTTCAATATAGTCTTCTTTGCTTTTTTTTATTTTATTATAATTGAAGTGCATTTAACTTTAACTGGAAAATAATAATAAATTAATTTAATTCACATTTTGCCATGGGCTGGAAATTTTATAGTAACAGCAACATATGAGAGAAAAAAAAAAACCGAATCACTCTTTACAACATTTAAAAACAGTTAAGCCAAATTTTGTATAAACTATACAATAATCAAGTATGTGCATTAATTTGTTGTAAAGTATTAACGTATTTTGATGGATTCCACTTTAAAAGCAAGGCAGCTAGAAGTGGACACTGAAGCTTGCACTTGAACATTAAACCTCAATACGTACGAAAAAAAATACAATAATTTAATAAGTAAAAATCCCCTAGGTTTGCCTGAAAGCAATATTTGATCAGGAACTAAATGAAATATTCTCGAAAAAGTATAATTTACGCCGTTGTACTACTGCCAAATAATACATTCATTCTAGAGAATTTACTTATCAATGTTTGTTACCGCTTCGACAAGTTTTTTGTATGGATACTATCACAACCAATGTTGCCATATTGGGCTAAAAGTGTATTATTCAAACACTCAAAGAATGAAAATCCAAACGAATTTAAATAATGCTTTAAAAGGAAAATATTTTAATATTATGAGCCTCTTCATATGATCTTTAAAAGCATCTTTTGGCTATAGCTTCAAGAAAAGTAAAAATATCTTCACAAAACTTTCGCAGACTCTTCTTTTTGTCTCATTTAACATACGCTTTAAGTTTGGACAAAATTGAATGAGAGAAAATACAAAAACACATAGAACATTTCATATGAAAGTATAGTATTATAGTATAAAATTACATAAATAAACTTCATAATATGGAATATAATGAGAAAAATAATAAACAATATACAAACGTAAGTAACATTGTACAATGCATAAACTGTGCGTTATTATAATTAAAATTTTTAGAGTTACTTAGCAGTTTTAAATTAAAACTTTTAGGTATAAGCAGTTAACGACGTAAAACTTGCTTAGACTAATATGTTTGGCCCACTTAATATAAATTTTCATTTAGAGCAAAATTGAACGAGAGGAACACAATTTTCAATAGAACATTTAAAGTTGAACTTTTATATTTTACAAAAAACTGCTCTTCATAACGAAATTTTAAAGTTTAAATTCAATTAAGGTCATTATAAAAGAAAAAAAGACATATAAATATTTCTTAATTTCTAGATTATACTTTAATATGAAGTCTGATCATTAATAAAAGTAAAAAAGAATCGCAGTTTTATGTACACAACTATTATCTATTTAAGACGTATTATCTATTAATAACAGCTTTATCTATTTTAAATACGATAGGGCAGTTGAAATGAAAATTTTCTTTTTAGGTAGAAAATGAACATCATAAATTTTTATATTACTAATGCAATGAAAGGTCATAATGGAAAAAGATTATATAAATTCCACTCAGTTCTCTATGAAATATGGTTAATACTAGAAGTATTGGGCTATAACTCAAAGGGAAAAGTAGGCATCTTTACAAAACTTTGCCAGGCAGCTCTATTTACTTTAGATAACATAATACTTTAATAAGAACAAAATTGAACGACGGGAAGTGCAATTGTCGATAGAATGTTTGAAGTGAAAATATTGTACTTAGCCAGAAAATTAATTCCTTAACTTTTTTTCTATATTAAAAATACAGTAAAAGGTGATTATAGAAACAAACTGTATAAATTCGACTCATTTTTCTTTGAGGTATATACCATATATGGTTCTTACTAGAAGTAATTGTCTATAACTTAAAGGGAAGAGCAGTAATATTTACAAGACTTTATAAGACGAATGTATTTATTTTTTAAAAAATAATTTTTGAATTAGAGCAAAATTGAACGACGGGAAGTGAAATTATCGATAGCACACTTGAAGTGAAAATTCTTATTTAATAGGAATTTTAACTTTTTAAAAAATTTAAATAAAATTAAATAAAAATTTGAGAAATAAAACAATAAATTACTCTAAGCTACACGAATAAATTTAGGTTAATCCTTACTAGCGGTATTGGTCGATAACTTTAAGGGAAAAGCTGTTATATTTACAAAACTTTCGGAAACTGCGTTATTTGTTTCTTTTAGCAAAATTTCCGAATTAGAGCAAAATTTAACGAAAAGATGTATTATTATACATAGTGCAGTTGATATGAAAATATAGCATTTTTCTACAAAATTTACTATAAATCAAATTTTCGTAGTATACAAGGAATAAAAACGTTAATGAAAGGATGAAATTCTGCACTTTATCAAGTAATTTGAATCAATCTTATTTTATGTCTACATAGTAAAAAAGTTTTCTCGAATATATGTATATCCTTTTAGTATAAATATTTTAAAACATAAGATTTTTAAACAAGTAAATTTTAAAATTTTTATATAAAAGTCCATTAGGTGGCAACGCTTGTTTGCAATTTCTTGCAAAAAACTATACCCGCGGCACAAATACAATAAAATATATATTAAATTATATGAAAATATTTATCAAAGGGCCAGCAATTTGCAGTGAAATTTGTTTGTAAATAACAAAAAATTCAAACCAACTTCAGCAATAAAAAAAATAAATAAAAACACTCAGTTACGAATTCGTTTTTCACACTATATTGACTTTGGAGTGAATACCATTGAAAAAAACTAAGGGTGAGAAAAAAGCATTCCACATAACAGTAGCTGGAATGTGCTGTATACCCCTTTCAACATTTAATTTATTGTTTTTTTTTTTTTTTGTTAAGGGTTGAACTGATTGAGTTTCTGTTGATATGTAATTTTATTGTTAAAATTTTAAGACAATTACGATGAGTATAGCAATATTGGATATTTTCTGGTTCAACAAATATGCACATAACTGCTTTATTCATATAAAATATTGCTTTATTAATTCGATTTAAAAAAAAATTCAGATATTCAAATTTTTATAACAAGTAATCATGATTGGGAAAAAAGACTTTATGAGCAACTCAACTGATATCAAAACATTTATTCGACACATACTAAATGTACAATATATGAATATTGTAAAAATTTCTGAATTAACTTCATCTTATTCAATAAAAATTAATTGTAACTTTAATGGAATGGTTTAATTGCTTGAAAAAATTACTCCCCACGAAAAATTTCATGTTTTTTTTTGTCTGAAAGGTTGATCAGACAGAATAATTACCGAGAAGCGTGATGGAATAAAAACTTAAAAAGTTTCGACATAAAATTCTAGAAAAGGCTTAAAGCCACATTTTTAATGACATTCTACTGAACGTTACCATAGACGCGCCTGTATTAAAAAGGATGTATTCCCATTAAGATTTTTATGTCTATGTCTACCCACGCCCTCGAAAAACTGAAGGTTGTAAAAAGTGAACCGCATAAATTATCATTTAAGTAGCTATTAAATAATTTATGATTTTCATAATATGAAGAACAAAAAAAGTTACCAGACAGCGTGACCCTGACAGCTAATAATAAAAATTCATAAAATCCTTTATATTAAAAACTAAAAAAATTCTTGAAATCACTTCATAAATAAAAAAAATTATATATGTATATGCTCAGACTCATACGGAGGTGTCCTAATATCCTTTAGTAGTTGTTGTTGTTTTCTATTTTTTTTTATTATTATCTTTTCATCGACTTCATAGCTGCCTCTTCACGTCATTTCCTTGAATCCCGAAAAAAAAATGTTTTTAATTTTCTCAGTTTTTTCATTTGGGTTCATAACCAATTAAGTTGGTAAACAAAAACGTCAAATGTTAACATTTTGACGTTTATTAACTAAACGACGTCTACTTTTAATGATCCAGGCTATAATAGCTCGTTACGTGATGCTCTTCACGTTTTGTTTACGAAAACAGGTAGAGAAGTTACAGCGTGTTCCGTCCATGACGAACTAGGATTAAGTTATTTATGACTTTATCATGAGGTTGACATCTTCCACATCTTGTTTGGCGTGGTTGCTGCTGTGTTCTTTCTCTGTGGCCGTGGCCTAGGCTAGCTATCAGTTGATCAGCTGTCATTCTATCATTATTTTCTTTGTTTTCTTTGTTTTGTTTGAAAATGCTGGAATATAAGAAGAAGTACCTCTTTCCTCTCAAAGTCAGTCCGTTTCAGATTTTTTAACCATATTAATTGAGTGGGCCACATGAATTATATCAAAAAGAGACGTTATTCAATTTAGTCGTTGCGACAATTGAATAAATTTTTGAAGTTCTTACTTCAACTGTCAGCTGTCATAAATAATAAAAGAGTATGTTCATGTGAGTTTCTTCAGATGACATGATATCTGCAATGTGTTCTTTTCTTTTATTAATTGCCAGAAATTTACAATTCTTTGGACGATAATATTTACTAATTTTTTCTCAAACTTATTAAAAAAAAATAAAAGAAAATAAATAATAACAATAATAAAATGGTAGATGTATAAAAAATGGCAAAATATAGAAACTGTTTTTGGCAATTATTACTTTTACTAATATTAAAACATAACTTTTTTTGATGTAAAAGTACGCGCCTTTACAACCAAAAGATAGCGCTGAAATTTAAAATAACTTTTTTTAGGGAAACGATGGTAGGTACATAAAACTGTTCTAAACCATTCAAATTGAAGAATTAAGCATTCGTTATGAATTTGGACGAAATTCGCTGAGAGAAACATGCATATCTTATAGATCAGTAATATTTTGAACTCCATAGAAATTGACAAACTATTTAAAAAATTATTTTTTAGCAATTTCTTAAACATTTTGCTTAAGAACACATAAATTTCTAACGCATAGTCAACATTATTTTTGAGGAAAGGGAAGACAGTTGTTTGAAACTAGATATAATAATTTATCTTAAAGAATAATTAATTTAACTTGAATTTGAGAGAAATTCAACGTCAGGAACATGTAGTTTTTAGAGGTCAATATGCCGATTCAAATTTCAATGCTCAAAGTTCAAAAGCTCTTATTGCCCATAAACAATTCGTAACTGAGAAAAGCTGCATTATTGTAGGAAAATAAGTATTTTATGAATGAAATAGTGTTTTTATCCAATTTGGTCTTAATAAACAAACATTATAGACTTTATGACAACATGAAGTTTAATTGAAATGACCAAAAAAAAAATTTTAAATTTTAGTATCGACTCTTTTGAGTCCTTCTCAATACTACACTCTACAGCAGAAATTGTTTTCTCGGTGTGTGTGCTGTTCGGCGTTATTGTGAATGCGTATCATTATTTAGGGTATGCGTGGTGAGAAAACGATTTATATTTAATCCAATTTATTGCTCGACTGGACGATCATGTCGACCGTAAAAAGTACGTAGCTTTCGGTAACATGCCCGAACTGTATCACGGTTTTCAAAATTATTTGCACAATATACTGGCGTTAGTCTATTCATACCATATAAAATGGCAAATCAAACTGAGCACAAATGGTAATAGAGTTTCGAGATCTGAGCACCATATGGCAGTTTAATCTTTATCCAAAAATAGAACCTATGGAATGGAAAAATGGAAAACTCAACATAACTAAGCACAGAAAACAAGCAATGAATTATTCTAGGTTATAAATCTGATCACTACTTACAATATTTGGTTATTTATATATTATATATATTAGAGTGGAACGAAATGTATGAGAGCAAAAAATCTTCATGGATCTGTATCCTAAAAAAATAGAAAAAAAAGGCTGGCTATGAAATATATAAATCCTCGGGAGCAATCAAAAGTTATGACGCAGAAAAAAACTAAAGATGCAGAAATTTATTTTTTATGCTTAGTTTTCAAAAACATATAAAGCCCATGTGGTTAAAAATTTGTTCAACTCTATATATATACATATATGTATATAGTTTGGTTAGTTATATATCTATAACTTTACGAGAGATGAAGTTATAAATACGAAACTTTCTCGGACTACTAAATGTATCTCATATAACATACTGCTCTAATAAAAACAGAATTGAACGAGAGGAAGTACAAAATCCTATAGGCCACATATTCTAAATACATGAGAAAATACAGAATTTTGCAGAAAAATTAACCTTATTAAAAATGTAGACATATTATAAATAAAGACATTTAAGAAAACAAGTAATGAATGCTTTTGGGCTATAAGTCTGATGTATGCTAGCAATATTTGGCTACAATTTTAGGGGAAAAAGAGTTATAGCTATAACACTTTCTCGGACTACTAAATATATATTAAATAACACAATGTTCCAATAAGAACAAAATTTAACGAAAGGAAGTACAATATCCTAAAGACCAATTGAAGTACGAATACTGAGAATACTAATTTATCAATAACTCTGCATAAAATACTGAATTAAAAAAAAACTTTGCCTTATATCAATATTTTTATATTTGAAATGCAGTATCAGCATCAAAAATTTTTCTGTGTTATTTATAACCTTGACCGTTACCAGCAGTGTATTGCTGTAGGTTTTAGGGAAAAGCAGTTGTTTTAACATAACATTCTCAAATCGATTTATATGCTGCTTTCAACGTGAATTTCTATTTAACGAGTGGAGGTATAAATATTTTTAAGACTGACAGGGATTCTGACAAATTTTTCCAGCATTCAGTATTTTGAAAAAAACATTAGTCAATCGTATTCAATAATCTTCATGAATGAATTTTTATAAGATTCACAAATTTTTGTTGGAAAACTCGAGAAAAAGTTAAAACTTTAAATCATTGAACTTTTATAAAGGGTGTCTCAAAAGTCATTGACATTTTTAATAAAACGTATTCTTTTTTTTTATTTTAGTTTTTGAAGGATTTCAGGTGTAATACCTATTCAGTCAAGTCTGCCTTGGTTTGAAATGGGGTGATAGATTAGTGGGAGGGTAAGGGTAATCAAGAGAAACATGTTGTAGGATGTTCTAAGCGTGGTGGAAAGCCGTAGAAACAGTCAATTCAAGTTATACGGCAATCTCTTCCACGAACTTCTCTACCACCAACTACGACTTCTAGCCGTAAATATTGATAAGTTCTCAATTTTAGTTGATTAGAAATGAGAAAAGAAAATTGCAAATGTGAAAGGGTTAAGAGGAAGACCATGGCGTGGCCGAGATTCGAACCTGGGACCTCTGGGATAGTAGTCGAGCACGCTACCTACTCGAGACTACCGACGCCGTCACCTCTCTGCAGACAATTGAAAACCTCAGAGAGTAAATAATGCCATGTAAAGCTTCTTGAGCTTAGCCGTTCGGACTCGGCATAAAACTAGTAGGTCCCGTTATCGATCAATTGTGTCCAACATAATACGCAGAACACAATTTGATCATAAGAACTGCGGTCAAATTCCTTTCTAGGGCTGAAATGGTCAGTTCATAATTATTATTATAAAAAGAGATACGGAAATTATTGATTAAACATAATGTCGCTTAGATGACCACCTCGACCTTGTTTTCACAGCGAGCTCTTTTCATAAAATTTTCCATGACATTCTGGCATAATTCTGGATCAATTTCTACAATGGCCAGTTGGATTTCCTGTTTCAGCTCTGGAATCATTCGAGGTCTATTGGTATAGACCTTCCCTTTGAGGATATCTCAAAGGAAGAAGTCTAATGGCGTCAAATAGCATTATCTCGGTGGCCAATTGACATCACCTCGGCGCGAAATAATTTTTCCTTCGAATTGCCAACGACAGAATGTGTGGCAAGTGTCACCGCCCTGTTGAAACCACATGTCATCAGGATCCATATGTAATAAGTTTTTAGCTGGTGTTCCTAAAAATGCCAAAGATAAGGCTTAAAAGTTTAGATGGCCAATTTTGCCGTACTGTTTGACAATAAAAAGAACTTAGATGTTTTAAGTCAAGTTTCATTCTCCTCTTTATTTCAAATATCTTCAATATTTATAATAAAAATACCAGTATTAATTCTATTTAGATATTCTTAAACTCCTTCCCATTATTCTATTCTCATATTGTTTCTTAGTTCAATTATGTTCTTAATAATTGTTCTTCTCTCACTTGCTCTTTGATTCCTCAGCTTGGAATTTTTGCTGCGCTTGCACTTGTACGGCTAATAGGGTTAGCGAACACCAGTGAGCGCATTTCCTTACAATTGGCTGTGACGCAAAAACACAGTGACCTAATGACACTCGATAAGCGTTGGCACACGATCGAAAGAATGAATGAAAGAAAAACAAAGAAAATATATTTTGTTACCAAATATGTAACGTACCGTAAGCTGGCTGTGCTATGACACTACACATATCAGCAATTTCAGGCTAAAGGAGTTGGTCAGCATGTTGCTATAAAGGGCATAATTCGCGGTAATTATCCGAGAATGACCTGATGGCATCGCCAGCCCAAAATCTACACGAAACAGTGCACCGTTGTGGAAACATGGGAATCTCTTGGAGAAGTGCTGCAAACTTTTCATAATTTTGTAGTGTATTTTAACAATTTTTATGCGTTGCTCGACCATGAATTTCTGCATGACTAAACCCCCATTATTGTTGACAGCTGTCATAGATTAAGTACTCATATACTTGCACAAAAAAATATTGCCCGAATCAAAATGTCAGTGACTTTTGGGACCACCCTTTAATACCATACCATCGATTTTACTACTTCAGCTCTAAACAATTCATTCATAATTTTCCATAGATCACTTTCAAATAAAGTTTAAATAATTAACCATTTCATGACTATCAATTCTGTTGTCTTTGCTTGGGAAAAGTGATTTGTTCAAGAGTCTTTCCGTCTCACTATACAATTGTCTCGATGGAGAAACATTTCTTTTTTTTTCCTATTTGCCTTCGAGCATTTTGATGGCAGTTTTTTCCACTTACTATTTGATGTCATTGCTTTATGTTGGTTTGACTTTTTTGCAGTGAAAACTTGAGGTAATTGTAACAGTGCGAAAAGCGCTGTGATCTAATGTTGGAAATTGTAGGTTTTTAATCTTAAATTGTGTGAATTTGTTTGCTATTTGCAGCATGTCATTGTTGTGAGTTTTTGTAAAAAACCATGAAATTTATATGAAGGCATTATTTTTTAAAAAGTACTATAAAAAAACTACTAAATATTTCATAACTTTAAACAAAGAAAATATAAAACACGCGGAAGTTTGCTTTGAAAAAGCTTACTTATTTGTTTGCATCGAGTTTAAAAAAAAAAGTTGTTTGTGGCAAACATGATGTTTTTAGCTCTTAATGCCTGGTTGTCAACACCTCATGGTTTTTGCTTTTGCATTTGTATGTTAATAAAGTTTATTTATTATGAAATATGTGACAAAAAATAACGCAAGAGCATTGCATTTAATTGCGAAATAATGTCAAGTGGCTTTAAAAAATACCCACATTAAAGGCCAATCAATGGCGCATTATTTGTCGCAATTAATTGAAATCATTGCATTTTTCATTGTGTGGGGAATTTGACTTTTTTGTTTTTTTTTTATGTATTATTTTCACTTCATTTTTATGTTAATTTGCATATTTTATTCATTCATTTGTGCGGGTTTTTACTCTTATTTTGTTACTTTACAAAAGTGATATTTTTACAAATGATCGAATTAATCCATGTTTTCAACCCGCCCGACTTAACTTGCCTGGGAAAATAGCGGATTTATCGATGGCTAGGTAAACATGTATTACAACAACAACAATAAAACAAAAGTAATATATATGCATAAAATATATAAAAGTACAAAGAACGCTGCAAGCTAGTAGCAAACGGCATAAAAAAAATTCCCGGATTTTGTGTCATTCATCCGCATTCAATGTAAACATTGTAACACCTCGCTTAATTGAGGGTTGCCACTAAAATGCAATTTAAACACTTTTTTTATTATTCGGTGCGCATTTATGGGGCCAGTTGGTTTATTTATTATTATTATTTCTTGTTGTTGCCATTCTTGCTGTTTTTGTTGTTGTACTTGCTGTTAATAACATTAAATACCACTGTGCGAATTACGCGAACAACCCGCTGCTGCCGATTTAATAATGCAAACATAAACCGGCACATCGAAAATCAAATTAATCAGCGTATTAAAGAGTTGCCAGCTATAAGCAAAATAAGCATCGTAAAATACAGACGACGTTGTTGCCACCCATAATCAACTTAAGCCTTTCTGTTTATTACCGACATTTAAGTGAAGATGGGAAAAAATAAAAAAAAGAAAAAAAAAACTTGATGGTGAGCCAAATAAGGGCCAGTTAAAAGTGGTCATAAAAAAAAATTGTATAAATGGCAAAATTTGAGGAATTAAGCGAGTGTAAAGCTTCGGGGTAAGTGTAGCAGAAATACTTTCCACTGAGATACAAATGAATTTTTGGTGAAAAGTGAAAGATATAATAAGTGATTTTATAAATTTATTTGTTCGATCTAAAGGGTGGCCCATCTAGTGGTTTATTTTTAAATCATAGGTTATTTTGACACTGACAGCTGTTTCCCGCTCGAAATCTTGACATAAAAGCAGTATCATACTTCCGCGTAAAGAAATGAGTAGCCTTACGCTTGAACAAAGTTGGGAAATATTAAAAACTAATCTCCAAAGTGAGTGCCGTGTAGCCCAAACAATGCGTTATTTGAAAAGGGTGAAAAATCATCTTTTCTGACATCTCGGCGGACATCTTGCATCTCGGCGGCTACACTAAGGGAAATGACGCATATTAACATTATTCACGCCTGAGTAGAAATTTTATTTAAATATTTACGTGGATAAATCAAATATTTTCCTTACAACTCGTTTTTTCCCGTATTTAAATTTTATTTATACCACACACTTACACACATATTCCATACAGCTGAAATAGCCGACAAGCAGCAACAGCATCGCACTCTGTTCCTGCAGTTTATTTCTTGCAGTTGCAGGTTTCTTGTAGTTCTCGTTTAGTTTTTGTTGCAAGAGTAATATAGCCTGGATGTTTGGTCGAGATGATTTGTGAGTGCGATGGGTGATCGCATAATGAGATTATGTAGGGTGGAGTGACAACTCGATATTTTCTCACAAATGTCTTGCACCGGTTGTCATTTACCTGCATATTTTGTTTCTTATTTTCAAGAAAATATGAATATGAAGAAAATAATACTATAAAACCATTAATAACATATTGAATTTAAATATGTTGTTTTTTAAATTCAATATTTTTATATAAATTTTCTTTAAATGCGATAGTTTTATTTTCAAACAGTTAATATTTGAAAGATATTTTAAAAAAGTTCGTGCATAATTTTAATATATTTTTTATTAATTCTGTTTAAGTATTTAAATATTTTATTTAATTAAAAAAGTATTAAAATAAATTTTAAATATTTGTGAATATTGAATTTGTGAATTTTGAATATTTGCAAAATTGACTCGCTTTGTGGATAAATTAAAAAAGTTTTTGGATAAATTTAATATTTTTTTCTCTTAGTGTACGTTAACAAACAAAATTACTGCATCTGGGGTTCGGAAAACCCGCACGTTATTGTCGATGCATTCACAGAGAGTGACATTTTGGTGCGGATTGTGGAGTGATGGCATCATTGGACCATTTTTTTTTCGAAAATGAGGCTGGGAATAACATTTCCGTCAACGGTGGGCGTTACAGAGCCATGTTAACCGAATATTTTTACTGAAATTGGAGACATAAATTTGGACGACCTCTGGATCATGCAGGGTAGCGTGCCATGCCACACAACCCATCAATCGATGGACAATCGATCTTTTCCCAAATTCCCAAATCGTGTTATCAGTCATCTTGGAGATGTCAAATGGCCTCCTCGGAACTGCGATTGGACCCATTTGATTTTTTTTTTGTGGGGAACCGTGAAGGACCAATGTTAGGGCAATAATCCAGAAACGATTTAATTACTTAAGTCCAATATCATCCAAGCAATCCATGAGCTACAGCTCGAAATCATCAACAAGGTCTTGACAAATTGGAGTGACAGAACGCGCTACTGCGAAACCAGCCGAGGCAGCCCACTTGTACGATGTTATGTTCCATAATTAATGGGAATCTTTTTTCTTACGAATAAAGCCATAATACATGAAAAAAAAGTTTAGTTTTGTTCATTTGATAGCATTTAAAAAAAAAACAACTTGTATTTGGCTCACCCTGTATACTAAATAAAATACCATGTGCGTAAAATACCATTTATCTTCTAATAGGCAATGTTATTTAAGATCACTGTATTGTATTTAATGTGTAAATCACATTTTAAAAAAAATTGAATTTGTTTCAACCGTCACCATGCCAGGGTCGGTTGAAACAGTTCCTGGTGTCAATTGAAACACATGCAAATAATACAAAATATAATAAATTAACAAGTTTTATTCATCGTTTAATAACATTTTACGACTCGTAATGGCACATTTGCGTTATTGGTGCAAAATATTATTTTATCAATATTCAGGACGTTCGCGATACTTATTATCTTACATTATTTTTAATCACCTTTTATAGGTTTATATTAAATACAACTTAAATTGTATAATAATCAGATGTTGGTGACGACTATTTTTTTTTTTTTTTAATGTTTGCGTACTACTTGCTATAATATTTATAAAAATTCAACAGCATTAATTATAAACTAGATTTTAGCACTCCAGCTAACATTGTTTCAACTGTCCTCAACCACTCTTTTAGGTATAAAACGGTTATCTGTAAGTATGATAATATTTTTGAATAAGAACTAATCATAGAGCTATGTTCTTCGAACTTCAATTAAAACGATTCAATACTCTCAGTACTCTAACTTTGATAAAATCATAATAATAAAAATCATAAAAATCATCATAATAATGTAAAAATGAACGAACAAAAGATGCTTACTTTTCCGTCAAAAAATACAATGGCGCAACAAAATACAAAATCCTATACACAAGCACAGCAAGCGAAGAGTGACACAATTCAAAAATTCATATTTCGACTTGTCGCCTGCTTCGTTGTCCCCTTGTACCTCTCACCACATCTCGCACGATGTAGAGATATTAGCTTTGTTTCAACCGTCCATCGTTTCAATCGCACCCAGTCCACCCTACTTCAAAATAAGTCAAACATTTTTTTGAAAATTCCAAGAATTTTAGGAAGTAAGACCTCTTAAACGTACCTTATAATATACGTTAACGCTATTTTCTTTAGCATTAACGTTATTTCATTCATTAGCATATTATTTTTTATAATAACTTCCATCATCATTATCATCATTATTATCACCAGCATCAACATCACTATTAACTCCATCATCACTGTCATTCACAACATTTTCAAATGCATCATAGTCTTTATGTGCTTTATATGCGCCAAAATCTTCATCACCTCCAGCACAAGTTAAACAAGCACATCCTGTGCACAAACTCACTTACTCACTAGCTCACTTATTCACTCACTCACTCAGTCACTCACTCATGCACTCACTCTCTGACTGGCTCATAATTGAGCGAGGGCCACAGGAGTGCGGCCATACTTCCGGTAGTCTACTGCATGGTGGTTATTCACTGAATGCAATTACGGCGAATTCATGTTTTTTTTTTTTTTTTTTTGTTAAATTTCATTTATTTTTTTCCTTCGTTTTTATGTACTTTCAATATAGCTATGTACTTGCTTTTAAGCTTAACAGACTCATAAGTACATAATTAATATTTGTAAGTATGTGTTATCGTTTAGCATTTGTGAGTTAAAAGTATGCACTCATGCATACATGATTAACAAAAACAAAAAAAAATATATATATTAAAAAAAGCATTCCACCGTTATATTGAGTTCAATGTTCAGTTTTATTTAATTGATTTTATGTTTAATTCTTCATTTAATCGGTGTTAAATACCGATAAAATATCGATTATTATGGCGCAAAAGAGATGAGCTGTAAAATTATGTACTTAACTGTTGATATGATGTAAAATCAATATGATGGCTTATTGGCAAATTTAAAATTTTCATATTTACCATAAAAAAAAATAAATAAATAACTGGCCATTTCAGCCCTTGAAAAGACTTTGACCTAGCTTCTTATGATCATATTTACCATGCTATTGTAAAAATATTTAACGAGAATGTATAGAGTTGGGTAGAAGTATTTGGCGTTTTTTAGTAAAATATACAACAGTACTTTTCAATTAAAAAAACACTTTATGAATTGAAATATTACCCAACTACCTTTTGCCATTTTTCGGCTAAAGCCATGATCCCTTTATGGAAGAATTCCGGGATTTTATTTTTGATAAACTGACAGAGGTGCTTTTCCCAGTCGTCTTTTCATGTGAAAATTTTTCCCAGCAAGAGTGTTGAAAGATCGGAAAATAATTATAATTTGACAGTGTAGTGTAAGAACTATACGGTGGATTCATCAAAACTTCGCAACCGAAGTTTCTTAGATTTTGCCGGACCCTCAAAGACGTTCGTGACCTAGCGTTGTCATGATGAAATTCTTTTGACCAATTTCACCTGTTTTTTAAAATTTTTTAATTTCACTGCAGAAAAGATTCGAGTCAATCGTTACTTGCTATTGTAAAAATACTTGCACCTAATCGATGTACCCTTGTAGTTCCATTAAAAAACACAGCATCACCTTCCTTATGGTCAATCTCGGCTTTGACATTATTCTGTGAGCGGCACCTTTCTTCGAACAACAACGTTTTAGAACAACATTACGGTATGAAATGCACTTTTCATCACTTAAGGGCGTTCACAGGGGGAGAGGCACTTGCCTCCTCGCCCCCCTCCTTGGACTGGAAAAATTTTATATATTTTTGTTTCCTAAATAAATATGGGTCTTTTTCATATCATCATTTTCATATACGTGGACACCAACGCATACCTTTGTTGTCCCTCCCCCCCTTGAAAAATTCCTGCAGACACTTATCTCATCACCTGTTACCATACGTTCCAAAACTGGTATGATTTCGTTTCGTTTCAAGAGTGAATCGAAACTTTAAATTCTGACCTTTACATTTTTTGCACTTTGAGCACCCAAACATTGAGCTTCTTTTCGAACTAATTTTATGCAAATGGCTTAAAACTGTCGATCTTCAGTTTCTTAGTGATGTCATTACTGCTCACACATTGGTTTTCTTAAACCTTTTCCATAAAATCGCCGACTTTTTCGGTGATAGATCAACCAGAGCGAGTAGCATATTTCACTTTAAAATTTCTATTCCTGGTAGTTGATCGGGACAGAGTACCTTCATTATAAATAGCATAAATCTTTTTACACGCCTGTGACTCATTCTTCCCTTTTTTTTAGTAAAATTGTAAAATATAACGTATTTTTATACCCCCACGTTTAAAAAACGTAAATGGGGGTATATTAATTTTATCACTCCGTTTGTAACGCCCATAAGTAGGCGTGGTAGGTATAGAAACGTATATATATTCTTGATCAGCATCACCACCCGAGTTGATTTAGCCATGTCCGTCTGTACGTCTGTCTGTGATCACGATTACAGCCGTAATTTTAAAGCTATCATCACGAAATTCAATATTTAAGCTTTTATCTAAAAAAATTAAGGTCAAGTTCGTAAATGAGCTAAATCGGATAAAAACCACGCCTACCTCCCATACAAAGTGACTTTATCAAAACGGTAAAATTTCTCTAAAATCCACAAAAAGTAATGTATGGACTTGAAATTTTGCATAATAACTTTGATATATAATGTGTACTATGTGTATGGAATTCAACCAAATTGAGTGAAAACCACGCCCACCTCCCATACAAAGCGACTTTATCAAAAATCAAAAGCGAATATTTTATTTAAAAATATAACGAAAACGTTTTTACAGATAAACATTTTATTGATTGCTTAAGACTTTGAATATTCTTTGAGTCGGCCGTGGGGGTTTTTTAACTTCGGCCCAGTCGAAGATCATTTCTTACTAGTTTTCTAAAAGTTCACTCGTTTTTGCTCTGGAAGAACTTATAACACGACACATCAATCTTAATAAAATTACAGAATTTTTTTTTCAAAATCAGCTGATTTGTCTCCTGTTAAAGACAAAAAAGAGTTACCAGATGCAACCAACCGTTTCAAAGTTACGACACTTTAAAGCAAACATGTCCACGTAGTGGCCCGTATGGCCCGTATGGCCCGCGTGGCCCTTCTTAAAAAATTTTTTCTATCTTAATTTTGTCTTAGCGATGAGCCAAAATCAAAGAACACCTGCAAAAAACAACAACACAAACCGCACTCGTTCAGTGTTCAGCACATTTTCCAGCGAACTTTACAAAAACAAATGCATGCAAAACCGAAATAAAAAAACACACACTCGATGATGTCGATGCTGAAGCTGATTATCCCGTTACTTCTGTAGCCAGTAATTTTTCATGATATGCGATTTTATTGCATTGTAATTGTTTTTTGTTTTGTTTGATTTCTTGC